>CM035415.1:195198431-195525931 GCA_020310875.1 Ceratopteris richardii | reverse complement strand
TTCTTGTGTATCTATGGAGATTTGTGAGCTTCTATTGTGTAATTCTGTTGAATGTGTATGAAGAGAGCTGAATACTGATGTGTTGAGTAATAAGTTGATGAAGAATGGTGCTGGAGATGAAAATCGTCTGTTTTCACAGAATCGCGATTGTCTCATCTGTATGGTACAGATAATATTTCTGAGTTTTGGCTTCATAATTGTGTTCTGCTGATGAAATAGCATGAATTAGACACCAAGATTGTGGAAAATGGTGAAGATTTGCTCAAGATAATCCAAACCCTAGAAATTCCTCTTCATTTTCACCATTCTCAAAAATCCAGCCATTATTCTCTTATTTCTTGGATTCTATCATCTAGAAGGGGTTGTGGTCTCTTGAATACTTCCAGGATTGACAAAATAAAGATGTTTTGTTAATTCTTTATGCTAAATGATTGGAGAGGACAACTCCAAAGATCAATAACGAACATTTTTTGGCGCTGTTGCCAGGCAGTATTTCAAAAAGCTTCATTGAAGTTGGACCTTGCTGGATCTTCTATTTTTGATGGTAACAAACACATGGAAAAGGTAACACTCTTTAATCAAGAAATGTGAACATGAAAAGGTAGATGTCTTTGTTTGTCTTTTGGGAAAAGAAAGCAATAGATCATCTTTTAGAATTGGAAGTGCTAAAATTTTTGTAAATTGATAGTTGCTCATCTCATTTTTTGAAGAAAAAGTGTAGGTGTGTGAAAAATTGGAATCAAGAAAGCTGAAGATGAGGTAACATGTGTCTATTCTTACATTTTTAGAGTGCTTTTTGACCAAGTACTAGGCAAAATTGTTGATCTCGGGAAGATAACATGGTTGCATTAAGGAAAAGTCAAGTAAAGTAGCTAGATGCAAGTAAAAAAGATTCATTGGTTAACCAAGTCAAAGCATAAATCTTGAGAAATAAAGCTGATTTGCATTTTGAAGAAAAAAAAAATGTTTGAGTTTATCTTTGCAAAAATTGATACTTGCATTTCATAGCACAATTTTTCTTTTAGGAAGTTTTCTCATGAACTGTTTTGATAGCCAAGGCATAAGAGAGTATAACCAATCAAGGAACACAGGATCAATAGATCACCAAACAAGAAACCCTAAGTCAAGTGTTTACCTTAATTTAGGATAAAATACTAAAAAAATTCATAAAATTCATTAAAACAATCAAACAAATTTCTTTTCTTCTTAAGTAGTTGGATTCAAGCTTTTTTGATAAGAGTAATAGGGACCAAGTGTAAAGAAAGTAAAAATTTGTCAAAAAACTACAAAATTTGAAAAAACACGATTCTCTGCACAAGATCGCGATTTTCTGAGTAATGTGATTTTGATGCAAAAGTACAGGAGTCTGGTGAATTGCAATTGTTAGAGGGTATTGAAGGGAAACAAGAGAAAAGAATACTCAAATTTGCACAAAATAAGAAGTACAGAAAAAAAACACGATTTTCTGCACAAAATCGCGATTTTCTATAAGAGAAATTTTCTGGAATTTTTAGCATATTTGGGTTTTTTGGAGAAAGGTAATTACATGAGACTTCATCAAGTTTGAGTAAGTGAAGTTGGACAAGTGAAAGTGGGAAGAACAGTGGAAATTACACAAAATCGCGATTTTCTAGACACTATAAAAACCTGGAATTGCAAGAAAAACTCATTTGAGTGAGTGTGAGAGAGAGAGAGAGCAAGGAAAAAATCGCGATCTTCTGCAGATACAGGTCTTCAAGAAGCAAGGTGAGGGGTTTCTATATCATTTTAATTACATTCCTTTAAATTTTCATGATCATTAAGCACAGAGAAGTAGGAAATAATCAAAATCACGAAATCGCGATTTTCTGAGTTTTTAATTTTCAGTGAAAAAAATATTATTTTTTTAGTTAATTTTTTTCATTGCATGTTAAAAATTAGATAGGGCGATTCTATAGAAGAAATAAAAACTTGAAAATCAATACCTGAAAATCTTCAAAAAATTGTTCAGAATCGCGATTCTGTAGTCAGACACAAAATCGCGATTCTCTGAAATTTTTTACAAAATCGCGATTCCCAGAACACGATTTTCATAAGAAAATCGTGTTATTTACAATTGTGAGCAATCACGATTGTGTGGGGACAAAATCGTGAAAACCACGATTTTGAACACAAAATCGTGAAAAACACGATTTTGGACACAAAATCATGAAAAACACGATTTTGGAGAGAAAATCATGAAAAACACGATTTTGATCACAAAATCGTGAAAAACACGATTTTGAACACAAAATCGTGAAAAACACGATTTTGAGCACAAAATCGGGGAAAAAACGATTCTGAGTAGAAAATCGTGAAAAACACGATTTTGAGTAGAGAATCGTGGAAAACACAATTTTGAACACAAAATCGTGGAAAACACAATTTTGAACAGAAAAACGTGCAAAACACGATTTTGAGTAGAGAATCGTGAAAAACACGATTTTGATTAGAAAATTGTGAAAAACACGATTTTGAGCACAAAATCGTGAAAAAAACGATTTTAAGCACAAAATCGGGGAAAAAACGATTCTGAGTAGAAAATCGTGGAAAACACGATTTTGAGTAGAAAATCGTGGAAAACACGATTTTGAGTAGAAAATCGTGAAAAAACACGATTTTGAGTAGAAAATCGTCGAAAACACGATTTTGAGTAGAGAATCGTGAAAAACACGATTTTGAGCACAAAATCGTGGAAAAAACGATTATGAGTAGAAAATCGTGAAAAACACGATTTTGAGTAGAGAATCGTGGAAAACACGATTTTCAACACAAAATCGTGGAAAACACGATTTTTTTTTATCAGAAAATCGTGAAAGATACAATTTTGAGTAGAAAATCGTGTAAAAACACGATTTTGAGCATAAAACTGTGACAAACACAATTTTTTTTGAACCCAAAGTCTTGATAGACACTATTTTAGTCACAAAATCGTGAAAAACAGGATTCTGACCACAGAATCGTGAAAAGTAGGTGAATGATCCTTAGATCTGGGAACAAACTAAACTCACATACTAAGCAAGACTTAGGTAGGAAGGAAATAGAGTCAGTAGAAGGGGAAGTGTAAAAAAGAAATTTAGGGCAAGAAAACAACTTGGAAAATTTAAATGAAACAAATGAGCCCATTGAAACTAGGGATTATAGAAATATCCTCAAATACATGTATACAAATAGGTGTGGAACCTATGTATATCAGGATGGAATGCATAATTTTCTCATTAGATTGAGAAACTTAGAAGTTCTCCTAAACATAACACCAGTAGCTCAATTCAAAGATGGTAGGTATGAGGATAGGCAAGGGTGTGTGTACATCTTCTCCCAAGACCCAGAAAATTTAAATGACTTAGGGCAATGTGCTGACAAAGGACCTTGGGAGCATAACATAGGACAACCAGATTTACCAAGACCACATGAAAACTACACTAGTATTGAGCAACAACAAGGGAGGAGAACACATGCTTCTCCAAATCCTTTTGAAAAAGAACCAGAAGGATTTAATGAATTTTCACTAAGAAGAAGACATCATTGGCAACCTCAGGGTAGAATGCTTAGACCATATCAAGTAGCCAAATGCATGAAAAATCAATATGAAGGGTATTCTGATCCTCATGCTCATGCTGCAGAATTTAGGCAATTAATTAGAGCTGAGGAGGTGGAAGATTACAAAGTCCAATTTGAAGCATTTGGTCTAACCTTAACAGGACCTGCATTATCTTGGTTCATCCCTTTGAGAAAGGAAATGTACCTAGATATTGAATCCTTCCTAGAAGCCTTCATTGGGGAATTCTCAAAGACTGGAATAAAACATAGCACAGCCACTCCGATACACAGTTTTAAACAACAAAAAGATGAAAATGTCAGAGAGGCAGCCAGAAGATTTAAGCAATACATTGACAGATGTCCTAAACAAGAAGTACCTTCCATGGCAAGACAAGTATCCCTATTCATAGAAGGATTAAGAAGTGCTCAATTAAGGACCCTAGTGTACTATAGGAGATGCCCTGACCTAGGAGCTTGTGTAAAAGAAGCAATAGATTTGGAAGATAACAGAGGCCAAGATATGTTAGCATTTGATCAACCTAGATCAAATGAAGATAAAATCCCACCAGCAGAAGAATTGGCTCAGGCCATTGCAAAAGCCCTAGAGGTAAGCACTAAAACCAATTTGATAAACTCCAGGATAAACACAAATAAAAAATGCTACAATTGTGGAGAAAGTCATTTGGTACAACATTGCCCATATAAAAAGCCTCCACATTTGCAAGATAGAAAAACACTCAAATATTGTACACTAGAGAGGAAATGGACAAATCATACAAGGGAGGAATGCTTCTATAATAAACAACCCATAAAGGAGAGAGATTATGGGAGCCAAAGAAGAGGAGACTTTACTCTTTGATTTTGAGTAGCTCCTATCGGATTTCCCACAGGTCCAATATTCTTATGCCCAATATGTCTCCTAAGAATACGAGTGATCCACCTACCCAAGGTCTCAAATACACCAAGAAGAAGGCCATACAAAAATATCAAGATGATAAAGAACTTATACGTACAGAGGAAGAGGAAGAAAAAAAAGGAGAATAATAAAATGACCAACACTATACCCAAAAAGTGGTGAACGTAATAAGGGTCCACCAGGCAGCACCGCACTATCACCGAAAAATTTCAAATTCCCACCAAATGGTACCAAACTTCCACTAGAACTTGTTGAACTTTCACCTAACCAGGTTATCCTTTCACCGGAAATGGTATCACTTGGTAACACAACTTTATCACCAGAAATGGTCGAATTCTGACCAGATAGTGTCAGACTAACTCCACACTACATCTCTGTACACCCAGAAGTCACTGCAATTTCTCCAAAAGCCACCGGAATTCACCAGAATCTCATCATGTGTCATCGAACTAGCACAAGAATCGCTACTAACTGGCTCCGATCCTTCTGCAACTGGACTTAACTGGCCTGCACTTCTACCACCTAAGGGTGTCTCTAGTAAATTGGGAACTTCCTAGGGATGTTGATCTCTCCTATACTTTGGATAGGACTCGCCGGAACCGGCATATATCACTTCTTCAACTAATGGTCACTATTCTCCACTGCTTGCCTTACATACTGCTCTTCCCTTACTGATTATTCCCAATCTGTTTCCATCTTCCCACAGACGGCGCCAGTTTTAAAAGGACTTCCTTCAAATCACTTTTAATCTCGTTTTGGGTTCTTGGGGATGGTTAGGGGTCTGACAGTGCAGAGGCCCTTTATGTAATTTTCCCAATTTAACTATTCAACTAAAAAATAAATATATGTCAAGGCAACAACTTCCACTACACAGTTACTATGTATAGATTACAATTATCCATACACAGTAACTTATCACGCGAGTTAACATTCACACGGGCGCACAGACTTATTAATGTTGAGACAACGTTACTGTACTAACAATGAATTACGGAAATTCAACAAGAACAGAATAACAATACTCAAGATATCTGCAAGTCTGCACACGATCTTCTCGGCACAATTGCCCAGATAGATTGTGGCAAACCCATCTCTCTCATGCCGAAGAACCACCTTAATGCCTTTTCATTAATGGGTAAAAAGTTGCAACTATTCGCTGCGCCTTTTCGGTGTGTGCGACTATGGAAAATAAAATTACATTATTCCCATCCGGCGGCCTAACACCTTTGATTAAGATAAAAATCTTTTGTGAGTGAACATATTTGTGTGATCTTTATGGGTAGAGAAACTATTTGATAGTGAAATGATAAGGAAAGGGGTTTGTTTGAAAGCATGTGAAGGGGAAAACTTGGCCGAAGTACAAGGAATAAAAAAGATGCTTAGCTTTCAAAGTGGTTCTAAGTGAAAGTTTTGGAAATTAAAGAAAATTTATTTTTGCGTTTTTCTAAGGAGAATCATAGGATCTTTGTGAAGTCTATGATTACTCGGATATTGTAAAATTTTCAATATGTTTTCCAAAATTTTTCAAATATTGTAATTTTTTCCTAGCCACTTGAACTTTGGGGCTCTTCACTTTAGAGTCATATAGACAAGTCTTGGAAGTCACTTTAGGCACAAAGGATCAAAGGCATGCCACTTAATCAGTAGTGTTGCTAATTCTTGAACCTTGAGGAAGTGACAAAATCAGTATGAAATTTGCACAAAAAGAACAAGCAATTTTCTCAATCTGAATTTAAGAAGAAATGACCAACAATAATTATATTTTCAAATAAATTAAATAAGAATCTATTTGATAATTTTCATCAAAAGAATAAAGAGCTCCAGGAATAGTTTGGTGGAAGGGGAAAATTAGAGAAGAATGAAGAGAAGGCTATACAAAGAGATGTCTTTCGTAGATCTCAATGCACTTCACATCTATTAGAACCATCAGCAACATGAGGTCTATGAGAAACCACATGTCCTCAAGAAGAAGCAACTGGAGAAATTCCTATGGTTCTCTAGAATCCATTAGTACTTATTCTTGAGTAGAATGGGATAATATATCTATGGGTATTATATTTATTTTACCACATACTCTAAGAAAGAAGAATGTTTTCCTAGCAATGGCATATGGATTGAGTAAGATGGTTCATTTTATAAAGCTCTACAAGTTGTTGAATTTTTGTATAGCATGTCTTTAGATTGCACGGATTAGTGACATCCATAGGCTCACACAAAAATCTCTTCTTTATAGGTCACTTTTGGAAGGATGTCTTTCAAAAATCTTAAAGTGTCATTAAATATGAGTGGTGGTGAGCATCCACAAATAGATGGTCAAATTGATAGGGTCAATTGCATACTAGCGGACATGTTGCAAGCATATGTGTCTAAGAAAGATGGGTAGCTATTTATCATTAGTAGGTGTTAGAATCACAACACAAATTGACTCTTCTTCATCATTTGTAAATCTTGTTGCCCTTTTCCGATTTAGAATAGTTTAGATTGATCTTTTTTCTACTCATAAGCACACATGTATAGTGGTATGAGCGTGCTAGACCTTTTGCTCTTTAGTAGAATCAATATCCATTTAGCATAGTAATCCCACATACAAGGGAAAAGTGGCCAAAGTGTATACAAGGAGGTCACTAGTCATTGTAGAGGAGGTCCATTTTGGCTCATAAGAAGATGCTTCTCTTTTGAAGAGTACATGCTTGTGTCTTTTGAGTCTCATGGATTTGTTTCTTATTCCTTGTTTATCTAAGCTTGTGACCTTCTTCAAGTGTGGCTTGCATTTCTAAGTGTGTGATTGATGTTGAATGTGCTTTCTTGTTGAGCACTTTCTTTTAATCTTTCATGTGGATTTGTGCTATGCTTGACATTGAAGCTCCATTACATATGCACAGGTTCCACTCACATTTGGGTCTTACGAGATATCTCACTGATTTGATAATGTAAGTGTGTGTGATGCTACATTTTGGCACTATTGACGAAACATTCTCTTGTTGCTTATGTGATGGTTTGATGTGGAAAAGTGTTTGATTCATGATTGTTTTTATAGAATTTGGCATGTTTCCATTTCATTATGCTCTTGTAAATAATGATGGTTTGCAAGATTAGACACAACTTGTTGAAATGAGCCATTTTTGGTGCAACAAGGATCCGCTTTTGGGTGATTAGTGTACCATGTGTGGTGATTCTTCAAGAGTAGGAGTTCTTTTCCACATATTTTTAATTAATTATGTTAATTTAGTTAACCTTGTTGGTTTTCCTCTCTAATCATGTGTAAATAGCTTAATTTGGGGTTGTTCTACGAAAATCAATGGATTTCTGGCTCTAGAAATTTTCATGCATTTCCACTTGCTCCCTAAAGGAGTAAAAGGGGTTATTCTATCCATCCTAGATAGTTTCAAATGCATGGTGTGTTCATTTTTGCATGTTTCTTTTAGCACTCTCTAAGGTGGAATTCCATGGACAAAAAAAATGTAGGGAGTGGGCATGAGAGTGAGAATTCTTTTGTGTTATTGGAGTCCTTAATAGCAATACAAGGAATGATGGTCTACGAAACAAAGGAGCCAAGGAAGGGTTACAATAGGGAATGTTGTTGCAATGCTTCTTCATTTTAAAGTCTTGCATTTAGGAACTAGGGGAAGGCTACATCATTGAGAAGAGAGGAGAGATTTATTTGTTTTAGGATGAGGGGGCTTGGAGGTTATGATTGAAGATCGGTTGTTTCTAGGGTCCATGTTTTTCCCTCCTAAGATACATCCATAAGCTTAATAGCATAGACTTTCCAAGTGTACTTCATTAAGAGTAAGGGTGGATGTCACTCTAGCAGTGCTTCATTGTAGAGATTGAAAGCAATGCTTCTAAATCATTAAGAGTAAGGGTGGATGTCACTCTAGCACAATGGCCAATACCAAACGTGAGGAGATCCACCTCATAATTGTCAATCCGTGGAGACATGAGGACTAGTATGAAGACTATGAGCAAGTGATGGCACAAGTGTGTGAGTGAGAAGCACACAAACATGCACACACATGCACACAAGGCAAGAACAAGGAGAGGAACAATGGAGTTTTTTGCATTAGTCAAAAAGTGTCTTACACAAGATCTAATCACTAACAATCTACCTCCAAAAATGAGCTTTCTAGCTCTATTTATAGTTTTTTTATTAGCTTTGGCCCTGTCCAGACCTAGTGTCTAGCCTAGTTAAAAATTAGGTTCTAGAGCTTATTTGAGGGCTCAAATGGAATCTAAAAATTATGAAAATTGGTATGTAGCTAATTCCAGTACTCCTCAAGGTTGAGGACTCCTCCGCTTGCACAAAATGGATTCTATTCTACCAAAAACAAGATTTACAATGTTTGTGTAGTGATGAAAATCACTTGAGTTGGAAATAGTTTATGGAAAAGATGATTAGGCCTTGTTGCCAGATTGTGCATGACTACTCCTTTGTGCTTGTGTGCTCTTCTTACCACTTGTAAGCCAACACTCCCCCCTCTCTAGCATATGTTGCCTCTAATAGACCTCTGCTCAGTAGGGTGGTCGATATAGTACTGGAGGACATTAGTGGCCAACTCGTGTTTGCCTAGCCGTAACCCTCGTGCCAAATTAGCTTGCAATGCATCCCAGTTGATGGCAGTTGGGATATTTGGTTGCGGTGTAGTGTAGTACTCTGAGTACATGGTTTGTTTGCATGTGAATAGGTGGAGCAAGTGTGTGGGCTTAGGTACGAACACCTCCGAGTGATATTCCCAGAATCTTGTTTTGAACATGTCTTCAAAAGTCTATTTATAACATGCTGGGAGGTACTTGCTTCGTGCATGCAAAGCATAGGTGACTCGAATTCTTGGGGTGGTGCTCATGTCATAGACTAGGTCATAGTTGCCATTGGTGAAGCCTGGTAGAGCCACTTGGGGTGCTTGTGTGTTACAGAAGGTCTTAAGGACCACTTGCATCATATCCAGGATAAATCATTTGTGCCGCAACATCTGACATCGATTTCAGCCAAGGCATCCACTGTCGTATTGTTGACATCATGTAAGCTATTGATGGTGGTCCCTCTGGTGGCGCTATGTAGGGATAGTTGAGCCATTCCTTGCACTATGCATTGTTTTGCACTTTAATGTTGAATGCCTTCCATGATCTGCACCATGGAACTGGACCATAGCATGGATTGTAAATTAGATGTAGAGGTGTGTGGTTCCAGGAATGCAACATTTTAGGGTATGTTTCCAAAATCTTCTACCGCCATATTGGTTGATAGATCTTGCCCTTCTGTGCATCTGGGGGGAGGTCCTCGGGTTGAAACTGGGTGGCAAAGGAGGGGATCTTCCCTGTGACTCTCTGTATTTCCGCATTGTAATGAGCCAAAAATGACATAGTAAGGCTGATATTGGAGTTCAGGTGCCAAGTTCTTGAAATAATTGGATTGTAATCTTGCTTCTTCGATGACGTGCATTGCTTGATTTTGCATCACATTGCGGTCTTAATGAGAACGCACAATTTCTTTTACCTGTTTTAACCACGGGGGTCTTGGCGCTTCAAATGTGCCTTGGCCTTCAGCTGTTTGTTGTCCGCTTGGAATGGGTTGTGGCTGATAGTCTTCTTCAAATGTTTGCTCCACAGGAATGGCTATGGTTTCTTCATCTGTGGGAGCCTCAGGTGGCAGAGGTGGCCTTTCATAGTGTAGTAGTCATGCTTGCAATTCTATGACTTCTTTTTGTAGGTCCTATAGGGCTTATGAGTCAGTGATAAACAATGAGGTTGAGGTTGTGGCTTGTTGTTGCTTCAATTGATCCAGTTCTTCTGACAACTAGTCATGTGCATTGAGTAGAGTAGCATAGTCTTCAAGGATAATTTTGATGTTTTTCGGGGTCACGGCTTGAAACTTTGCTAGAATGATGGGTGCCCGAGTGTGTTCGCAATGGCTGCCTCTAAATTCTCTTGGTTTTGGAGTTGCAGATGTTGATTTCCCTCTTGAGCCGCTACAAGGTGTCATTTTAATAGCATCATATTGCGTTGGAGTTTTGCATTGCATTCCCTCTGTGTTCATAAATGGATTTCCACCCCTTGGGTTGCTTCTTGATCTACATTCTATAATTGTGTTGCCAACATGCCATGGGCCTCCTCTAAGGTGTAAAATTGTGTTTGGAGATTGGCGTTATCCTCTTCTAGTGTAGCAAGATGATGCTGTAGTGCTTCAGAGTGCTCTTGTAGTAGTTGCTTATGTTCCTATAGCTGATTATATCATGTCCTTAATTGTGACATGCACACGAACATGGTGTCAAATGCATTACTTATAGACGAAGGTCTAGTTTGTACAGTGGAGGATGCAAGGGGAGGGAATTACGGAATGGGCAGTGTGAATGTCATTTCTATTGGAGATGTGTGTGCAAGTGAGATTGGTGGAGGAGGGATGGAGGATGGTGGAAGTGTGGGGGGAGGGGGAGGTGTCGTGGGTGGCAAAATATCCATACTGTCAGGAGTGGATGTGACTGTGGTGTCTACCATGTATATCGGAATGGTAGGTGGTGTGTGTGTGATCACGGTGAATAAGTGTAGTGTGGATGTTGGGAATGGGATCAATGAGAAGGGTCGAGCAGTGGCTTGCCACTTACTAGAAAGGAAGTCATGGGCCGGTTGAAGGACTGGTGGGATGGGGGGTGGGAAGTGAGAGCATGGAGGTGGAAAGGCCATGAAAGGAGGCATGGTGACATGGAATCTAAGAAAGGTGGATTGAGTGTCTGGATGGCCTATGACAAAGGTTGTGGAGGCGGGTTGTCTTATGGCAAGCTCCATGAGGGATTGATTTGTGATGGTGGTGGCATGATATACACGGTTGTCAAAGGAGGAGAACAAAGTTGAACTAGAAGTAGGACTACGGAAGATGAAGGTTTGCGGTGTGGGTTGGGTAGTTGTGGTGATATTTTCTGCTTGTGTTTGAGGAGGTGATTGTGGGGGGGTTGGTGGTAGTGGTTTAGTGGATTCTTCATGGGTGAGTGTGTGTTCTTGGCCAGGCGTTCTTGCTACTGGGGAGGTTATCTCGATTGGTTCAGATATCATGGTGGGTTCTTCCACAATGGTGATGGGAATCTGAATGTTTTTGTCAGATTGTGGTTGTGTTTGGAACCATCTTGGATCATATTGAATGGGAGGCTTTTGTATTGCTGATCGGACTACTTCCACTATCCCATATGTTTCTGCCATCAATAGGAGACCTTCACTGTACTCAGAGTCAACTCCAGCTTCTTCCAAGAGCTGAGCCATGAGCATTCTATTGTTCTGTTCTTTGAGCAATTGTTGTGCCCGCACTCGCTCCATGATCTGATACAGCCTCCGGAGTACCGTTGTATATGCTGGGCTCCAATGGTTTCTTCTTCTTCTGCTCCTTCTTCTTTGTCCTCTTCTTCTCCCTCTGGGTGTTCTAGTTGTTGAGATAAAGTTCTTTGTTGAGCATCATCCCAATGTACATGGTGGCCTTCTGTGGATTTCCTCCATCTTTGGGAAGAGGTGCCCTATTCTTCTGTGTCTGAAAAAGAATTCTACATCAAAGAGTTGTGTATTCTGCAAGAATGATTCGAAGTTGAAGGTGCTCATCCCTTCAACATCTCCAGTGGTAGCGAATTCGAATTCCGGTGGGATGGGAGGAGTTGATGGGGCAGCTTGTGATGTGCCTTCATATCCAGATATGGGTATTCAAATAGTAAAGGGAGGCATGGTGGCATCCCCTCGTGGTGCGACTTCCGGAGTCATCAGAACTTTGAGTGTTTGGACATAAGGAATTGAGCCCCTCATGCGCTTGGATTGATGTGTGGCAGTTTTGTGTCTTTTAAACATTTGTAGTTATGATCAGGTTAACGCGCATTCAATGGGTACATTGTATGCTAAGCACTTGTGGATGATGCGCTGTGGGAGCGAGTTATGATGGCTAGTGGATCAAGTCAACCGTCTCGCTAACGGCGCACACGGGGTGACTATGGTAGAACACGTATTTTTACTAAGGACCATAAGGCAGAGCGTTTCTATACCTATTAACCGCGTCTATTAAGATGGAAGGATCAACTCTTCACTAGTTACGTTATCTTTAATAATTTCTATTTTGTTTAAATCTATTTGAGAATTATCAGTATTCCTATTTATAGAAGAGGGAATAGAATTTCACTATTTTCAAGGCTAGGTAAAACAATGGAAATTAACGGTAATACTCTAGACAATCTATGATCATACTCTAATGAATACAAAGTTTCCTCTACAATAATATCCTTAACTAATTCTTCAATTTTTGTATTTTGTGTAACATTAACTTCTAATGGACTAGGAAAAAGTAATTCAAACAAAGATGAAGGTAAAGAAGTACTACTAGATGATGCTTCGTTAGACATATAAGATAAAATGCAATTAGATTAATGTAGCTCTATTGGTAGCTCATATCTAGTGGACACGTTCTCAAATAAGAACTTGGCGGTCGTTTGAGCATCATTCTTTGTTGTAGCTTTTACTTCTACCCATTTGGTTAGATAGTTTGTGGCCACAATGATATATTCAACATGTGAACCCTTAGCTGGGGGATTAATAGGACTGACAAAGTCTATCCCCCACTTAGAGAATGCATGTCCACCCATCATAGGTTTCAATGGCATCTCATCTTTACGTATAGGATACTGATTTCACTGACAAACATCACACCGCTTCACATAGGTATGGGCATCCATGTGAAGGGTTTGCCACCAAAGACCTACAAATAGAATTGCCTTAATCACATGGTCTCGTCCAAAGATCTTAATATATCCACTCTCATGGACAAATAGTCTAAGATACCCATCTTTACCACGTTTGTATAAATTATCTCCAATGAGTGAGTAGTCTAGTGCCTCCTGTTCTAAGCTCCTTTGTCTAGCCAATGTCATATCATGGGGGAAGGTTTTTGTCCTCAAGAAGGCTATTAGTGGTTCACTCCAACCTCGCGCTAAAGACACTTGATAAAGAGTGGCATGTTCCACTGGAGGTCTAGTGCTACAGATTGGGCATTCCTTGCACATCCTATGCACATCTGCTTCCATAGTTAGTCAGTGCACTTCGAGTCTCCTTAGTATGTGTAAAGTTCTTTGCCTCGAGTAGTGTTGTTCTAATGCACCCATGTGTGCTAATTGCAACCACTTCGGCTACTCATCCTCTTCCACACAATAAGCTAATATTCCTTGATCTGTATGTTTGTACATACTCCCTGCCATGATATGGTATTTTTGGGCCTTTACTACCTCCTTATCTTGAGTGTTTATTATTGGATGTTTAGGCCCATATGTCAATACTGGGACTAATGTCTTGGCCCACTGTGGTACAACTTCCAAATTAAACAAGTAAGCATCAGGGAGATCATCTGATACTCCTTGTGGGGCCTCTCTTGATGTGAGCTTCGAGAGATGATCTGCTCTCAAGTGAGTCTTACCTTTCCTCACCACTACCTCAAAGTCATATTCCATTAGTAAGAGGAACCATCTTACTAATCTACCTATATTGCATGGCTTGTTTACCAAGTACAGTAGAGCTTGATGATCAGTAAAAATATTTAAACTTATTTGCAAGAAAATATTGTCTAAACTTTTTTACAGCATATACCAGGCCTAATCCTTCTCTTTCGGTCATGGTATAGTTTCGCTCAGCCGCATTCAATTGTCTACTAGCATAGGCTAATGGGAGATCCATATTACCTTCACTAGTAGTTTGTGTAAGTACGCATCAAATGGCATAATTGGATGCATCCACATGGACATGGAATGTCTTGTTCCAATCGAGTGTAGTCAAGATTGGTGCAGAACACAATCTTCTATTGAGCTCGTTACAAGAATCCTCACATTCTTCAGTCACTCAAAGTTAGTCAAAAGGGAGTACAGAGGCTTTGCAATGATCGCATACATATGAATGAATCAGCGATAGTAGCCACAATGCCCCATGAAGGCCTGTATCTCCTTGACATTCTTTGGCTTAGGTAGCTCTGCAATAGCTCTCACTTTCTCCTCGTCCGTGGATATGCCATTCTTTGACACGATGTGTCCTAGAATCTTGCCTTTCCTAACCATAAAAAACACACTTTTCTAGGTTCAAGCAGACTTGGTATTCTCTACATTTGTCAAAGATAGCTCTCAACTCTAGGATATGTGTTTGTCTTATGTTAGAATGATCACAAAGATCATCAACATAGACTTCCAAATTTTCCTTCAAGAATTCTTTAAACATGTGGCACATCAACCTCTGAAAGGTAGCTGGTGCATTGGTAACCCCAAATGGCATCACCCAAAAGGCAAATATACCCCACTCTATGGCAAATGTTGTCTTATGCTGATCTTCCTGGGCTATGGCCACTTGATTGTAGCCAGAGAATCCATCAAGGAAGTTGTATACTTCCTTGTCTTCTACTCTTTCTAAAAGAAGCTCAATGATAGGAAGCGGATAGCTATCCCAAATGGTGGTTGCTTTAACCTTCTTCAAGTTAATGCATACACGTAACTTGCCATTCTTCTTGGGCACCACTACAATGGGGGACACCCATTCAGTGTGCTCGATTTCAACCAAGTGATCTATCTCTTATTTGATCTTGGCAGCATAGTTGTCATTATAGGTGTATGGCTTCTGCTTAGAGGTTTTGGCATTTGAGGTCATGGGAATCGTATGTGAGCATATGTTAGGGTCCACTCCTTTCAAGTCCTTGTAACTCCATGTGAACACATCTTTGTATTCTCATAGCAAGGCCATCAACTCTTGCTCCTAATCTTCACTAGGGTCGTGTCCTATGTATATGCATCGCTCTTCACCTTCCTCTATGGTCACTATGATTTTTTTTGTGGATTCTTTGTTATCATACGCCTCTCCTATGACTGCTTCACGTTTAGGCATTCTTACCATGACTCTCCTATCTTATATTTCATATTTCTTGACATTTTCAGGGACCTCAAACAAAGATTCTTCCTCCTCTAATGTAACTTCTCTCTTCTTCCTATTCTTGCCTTCATTTTAAAATGCAGTCGAGTCCTGGCTGGACTAGAGTAGTTAAAGAGGCGACTGGCTTCAAACATGGTTTGAGCCACTTCCACCATCTTAGCACAAAGTTTGGTTCATTCGACCTCTAGGTCAGCCCTAGGGTAGCACTTTTCATGATCCGTTACGTTTTGCCCTTCTTGTGGTCTAGCCTGATATGCTTTAAGCATCATGTCTAGGTCTTCTAGAGTGGGATCGACTAGGACTGATCCTACTTTGGGTGGTGGGTGGGTTACGTGTGGTGGATTAGAAGGTTTGGGGATGGAAGGTGATGGGGATGGTGGTGGAGGTGGTGTGAGAGTGCATTTGAGATGTGATTTCTATTATTTTGGCTTTGGTCTCTCTCATACTTTCCTCAAGTTCACTCATCTTCTTCACCCATTGCCTTTTCATTCGTTCACGACTTTCTCCCTAAGCTCTTGTCCTCTTCTTATTTTGACTCTCGGTATCACTAACCTCGGAGCTCCATTGCTGGCCTAAGTCTTGGTTTTGCTTAAGTGCCTGAGCTCTCGTGATGACTTGCACTGGGGTTGTGCAAGTCACACTTCTCATGGAGTCTACCACTAACCCAATAACATTGATAGGTGTGATTTTTGGCATATTTTTGGGGTTCTTTGGACTTCATGTACTAAGGAGACATGTGTTAGCTCCAAAGACATGTATGATACTTTGCTGCCTCTCTTTACAGATGGATAGTCTAGTGTTGGTCCTAATGAAGCAACTTCTCAACCTTTGCAGGTTTCATGTGATGACGTAGATCATCCCATTTCTGATGCAGATTTACATGATGCACTTGTTGATGAGAGAGCTGACATTGAGGAGGCAAAAACTATGCCAAAATGGCTGGTGCAAACTTTGGGTGATAGCAAATTAGATGCACCTCTGTCATATCATACTCGATCAAGCTCTCATGGTGCCTCTTTTGCATCAGATTGCTATGATATGGTTGCATCTAGTCTCTGTGATGAGAATGAGCCTGTTTCATTTGACGAAGCACAAAATTCTGAAAATTGGATGGCTGTTATACAATCAGAATATGATGCTATAATGAAGAACGGTGCTTGGCCTTTATGTGACTTGCCTTCTGGAAAGAAGGCCATTGGCACTAAGTGGGTTTACAAGCTGAAGCGTAAGCCTGATGGAACAATTGATAGGTATAAGGCTAGGCTTGTTGCAAAGGGTTATGCATAGGAAAGAGGCATTGATTTTGATGAGACCTTTGCACCTACATGCCGTATGACTACTGTTCGGAGCATCTATGCACTTGCAGCCCATCATGGTTGGAATGTACATTAGTTGGACATTAAAACTACATTTCTGAATGGTGACTTGCATGAAGAAGTGTATGTTTTTCAGCCCCGTGTCTTTGTGCAAAAAGGGCATGAAAACCAGGTGTGCAGGTTAAGGAAGGAATTATATGGTTTAAAGCAAGCACCTTGTGCTTGGTATGAGAAGATACATGCCTATCTGATTGCACATGGCTTTGAGAATAGTACAACTGAAAGCACCTTATATGTTAAGCGTTCTAATGATGTGCTTCTGATCATTGTGGTCTATGTTGATGACATGTTGCTCGCTGGTCCTATTGAGAAGCATATTGCTGATTTTAAGGCTGATTTGCATGCCTCATTTGAGATGTATGATTTGGGGCATTTGCATCACTATTTTGGCATTCAATTTATGCAAGTTGATGGTGGAATGGCTTTGTGTCAAACGAAATATATTGACACATTATTGCAATGTTTTGGCCTTGAAGACTGTAAGCCTATTGCCACTCCTATGGAGAGAGGTTTACGATTGAGTCTTCATGATGCTGGAGATGCATTTGATGCTATCCTCTATCAGCAGGCTGTTGGATGCCTGATTTACTTATGCATTACTCGGCCAGATATTCAGTTTGTTGTCTCACAGATGAGTAGGTTTATGCATTTCCTAGGTGTGAAGCATTGGCAGGCAGTTAAGCACATCTTTCGCTACTTGAGTGGTACTCGGCTACTTGGGTTGTTTTATCCCAAGGGGGGATCACTACCACCAGATTTGCAAGCTTTTTTTGACTCAGACTAGGCTGGTTGCTATGTCACTCATGTGTCCACTAGTGGCTTTTGCTTCATGCTTGGTAGCTCATGTATATCTTGACTTGTTCATCGCATCACTCGCAGGGGGTATTTGTTGATATATTTAGGTAGTGATGTGTGTGAACACTTTAGGACCGTCAGGGCACTTTTTTCCCTCCTTAGGAGGTTTTTTCCCCCTGGCTTGTATATACGCCTATTGCCCTAATGGGCTACTTATATTTGTACATTCTCTAGTAATACATTCAGTATTGTGTGTTGTGATCCAAGCTTCTTCTTCTTCCTTGTGTTGTTCGCATGCTTCTGCAGACGTCTAACTCCAACACAGAGGTCATCGTCCCGAGACTTGTGCAAAGTTCTGGCGTACCTGCACAAGTTGCTAGAGATGGTGGTACAACAAGAACCTACAGAAAAAGCTCAAAAAACACACAAAAATAGATCACGCACAAGCTCTCTCTCTCGCTCTCCCTCACAAGTAAATGAGGGAAATGAGGTGGGTAGGGGAATATGACCAAAAAAATAAATTTTTTGTGAAGATGGAGATGGAGGTATGAGATGGTGAGGATGATGATGGTGATGCAAAAAAAACAAGATAAATGAAGAAAAATAAGGAAAATTAAGGATATTACCTGTGACTCCAATGGCTCAACTATACGTCTTACCATCACATGCTCGTCCTCGAAGCTCTCTCCCCGACAACGGCAGCAAATTTGGTGTCACTCTAGCACAATGGCAAGTACCAATGTGAGGGATCCACCTCATAATTGTCAAGCCGTGGAGACATGAGGACTAGTATGAAGACTATGAGCAAGTGATGGCACAAGTGTGTGAGTGAGAAGCACACAAACATGCACACATATACACACACACGCGCACACAAGGCAAGAACAAGGAGAGGAACAATGGAGTTCTTTGCATTAGTCAAAAAGTCTCTTACACAAGCTCAAATCACTAACAATCTACCTCCAAAAATGAGCTTTCTAGATCTATTTATAGTTTTTTGACTAGCTTTGGCCCTGTCCAGACCTAGTGTCCGGCCTAGTTCAAAATTAGGTTCTAGAGCTTATTTGAGGGCTCAAACAGAATCTAAAAATTATGAAAATTGGTATGTAGCTAATTCTAATACTCGTCAACCTCGAGGACTCCTCGACTTTCACAAAATGGATTATATTCTACCAAAAACGGGATTTACAATGTTTGTGTAGTGATGAAAATCACTTGAGTTGGAAATAGTTTATGGAAAAATGATTAGGCCTTGTTGCCGGATTGTGCATGACTACTCCTTTGTGCTTGTCTACTCTTTCTTACCACTTGTAAGCCAAAAGTGGATCAATGGGTGGTGCTTCAATAGCTATGAGGACATGTGTGTGTGGATGCTGAGAAGCAAAGAGTAAGCTGGTGAGACTTTGTGCATGAAGGGATGCAAAATGTAGAAAGTAGTTGGAGATCATCATAGAGAAAGAAATCAAACTATTTGTGTCAACCCATGGGCGACTAAGCTAGTCTCCTACTCAGGCATCTAATGCTAATTGGAATGACCTTTTTCATGATCTATTAAATGTAGCAAAGGATGGATTATAAATTGAGGGATTCTTTTGGAATGCTTCATTTTTGGGGCATGTAGCTATTGCTACTCTCGAAAGTGGAGGTGGCATCATTGGGATTTTCCCCATTGATAGCCTAGCTACTATGGAGAAATGATAACGAGGATAATAGACTTGATGATGAGAAAAATATTTATAGCTATAGTAGTGATTCTTTCAAACGTAGGTTATTCAAGCTCAAGAGAAGTAATGCAATACATATGAAGTGGGCATAAGAGGTGCAAGATAGCTTTAGGTTGGTAAATTCTTCTCCTACTTGATGGCCCATTGATAGATGGAAAATACCAACTTATAAGGTGCATGACCCTTGCGGATGTTGAGGAGCTCATATGAAAATGTGTATGTCAAAGTGAAACAATGGAAAAATATGTCAAGGTAGTAGTTGGTAATGACTATGCAAAAGGTGCTGATATATTTAGTAATGATGTGTGTGAACACATTAGCACCGCCAAGGCACTTTCTTCCCTCTTTAGGAGGTTTTTTCCCCTCGGGTTATATATACGCCTATTGCCCTAATGTGCTACTTATCTTTGTACATTCTAGTGGTAATACATTCAATATTATGTGTTGTGTTCCAAGTTGTTTGTTCTTCCTTGTGATGTTCGTGTGCTTTCGCAGACATCTAACTCCAACAATTGGTATCAAAGGTCACCGATTCATCTAGGGCATCATCGACACCTCTCGATTGCAATCTCGATATTGCATGAATTTTGGTGAGCATACTCAAGGTGTTTTAGAGATCAAAACAACTTCGTTGTGTGGTGTCAAAATCGCAATCTGACCTTATTTTAGCCTCCGAATGCACTATCGCAGTGCTTGTACAAGCTATTTCATCTTTTTGTTCCAAAGGTATATACTTGTTTCGGTTTGCCATTATAAGCGTCTCAAAGTCTTCTACAGGTTTAACATAATTCGTCTGGGCAGTCATGTTCAACTTTCTGAGATACAGTCAATTTTTTGCATCAAGGTATTTTAGTCACTGGCCATGGCTGAAAGCAGTGATGTATTCTGTATGTTGGCCATTGAGGATAAGTCAGATGGTACCAACTACCCATTATGGGCTTATATGATGCGACATGTATTGGTTGCAAAAGGTCTGTGCAACATTCTGCAGGGTGTTGAAAAAGGTCCTATCACACCTGCAAATGTTACAACTGCAGGTACTGAAGCCGATGCAGAAGGTGTCGAAGGTGGTGATATTTTGCAGATTCCTATTCGTGTTCTTGTTTCTGTTGCACCTACTATAGACAAAAATTTTTGGGATGGCAGAGATGCCCAAGCACATTCATTGATAGCATTGTCTATCAAATGTGCCATTATTCCTCACATTTGCTCTTGCACAATAGCTAAGGATGCTTGGGATACACTTACCACATTGTACCCAGCTAGGAATGAGGCTCATGTTGCTTACCTCCAAAAATAGTTGGAAAGTGAGCACATGAATGAAGGTGATTCTATGGACATTTTCTAACAAAGATCAAGGATTTGAAGGAACAGTTGATTTCTGTAGATGAAGTCCTTCCTGACAGTTCACTTGTGCAGACTGTTCTAAATGGTCTACCTGACTCATATTAGAGTTTTGCTTCTACTCTTCATTTGATGATGAAAGGCAATCCAAATGCCTTAACATTTGAAGAGCTAGTTTCTATTTTGTTGCACGAATACTAGTCAGAACAGTCTATTATGCATGTTGTAGATCAAGCTTTTCTGGCAAGTCAGAAGGGCAAAGCAAAATGGATCTCTTCTACTAGTAAGTAGAAATCTACAAATGCTGCACATTCGAAGAAGGAAGACAAAGATGAGAAGAAATCAGAAAAGCAAAAATTGTTTTGCAAATACTGTAAAGCAAATGATCATGTCATTAAGAGTTGTCTAAAACTCGCTGCTAAAGAGGCAAAGAAGAAAGACATTGGAATGGTTGTTGTAGATGCCTCTACACCAAAAACAAAGTCTGCTAATCTTGTGGGGATGAAGAATGGGTGTTTACTATTGTTTGTAGTTTTGACCTAGCTTCTCATGAGCAGAGCATGTCTGCAATAGACTCAGATGTTTGGTACTTTGATAGTGGGGTGACCAAACATATTACCTCGCAGCGCAATTTCTTCTCTTCACTCGAGTCTACCCCTACAAGGAATACTGTTACATGTGCCAACAACTCCTCTTATCCTATTATGGGAGTTGGTAAGATCATTTTGACTACTGTTGATGGTAGTTCTTTTACTTTGTCAGATGCTTTGTTTGTGCCACAGATCAAGAAAGATCTATTATCACTTTTATGCATTAGCCAAGATTGGCTTGGTTGTGAAATTTGTTGAGGATAGATGTACAGTTCATGATCTGTCAAATGGTGATGGCATTATTGCTTCTGGCATTTATGTCATGGGCTATAGAAGCTCATAGACTATTAAAGATCTATAAATGATTTGGCACATGCAATACATGATTCTCAGGCTATGTCAGATGCAAAGCTTTGGCATGCATGCTTTGGTCATTTGAATTTTGCTAGTTTGCTATGCCTACAGAAATCTGAAATGGTGTCCTCTTTGCCCAAACTTGAGGCACTCAAAAAACATGTTTGTGAAGACTATATTTTGGGCAAAATGCAGCATTCCTCCTTTCCAAAAGATGGTTAGGTTCAGGCTACTCAAAAATTGTTGCTTTTACATAGTGATGTTTGTGGTCCTATGAAGACACCTTCTTTTGGAAACTATCTTTACTTCGTGACTTTCATTGATGACTTTTCTAAGCATGCATGGGTATATCCACTCAAAGCAAATTCCAAAGTGTTTATGTGCTTCAAATAGTTTTTGGTTTTGGTTGAAAATCTATTAGCATGTAAAATGGGCACCCTCCATTTTGATCGAGGGGGGAATATATGTCCTCTGACTTTAATGCATTTCTAGCTGAACGTGGGATGAAACATCAGTGTATAGTGTCGTATACATCTCAACAGAATGGAGTTGCTAAACGAAAGAATAGGTCACTCATGGAGATGGCGAGGTGTATGGTCAAGAATCAGGCTTTACCACATAGTTTTTGGCTTGAGTCTGTTATGTGTGCAACATATGTACTTAACAGGTATCCCACCAAAGCATTGCAGTCTATCACTCCATATGAGGCTTGGCATGGTCGCAAGCCATCTGTTGCTCATGTGCGTGTTTTTGGTTGTCTGGCATATGCACTAAAGCCTGAACAACATCGCAAGAAATTGGATGATAAAGTAGTAAAATGTATTTTTGTTGGGTACAGTTCTGAAAGCAAAGGCTATCGTTTGTATCATCCATAGGCTAAATGCATTCTGGTTAGCCGTGATGTTGTTTCTGTGGAAGATGCTATTCAGCCCTTACTTTCATGTACTAAGGAGACATCTGTTAGCTCCAAAGACATGTATGATACTTTCTTGCCTCTTTTTATAGGTGGAGAATCTAGTGCTCGTCCTAATGAGGCAACTTCTCAGGCTTAGCAGGTTTCATATGATGATGTTAATCATCCCATTTTTTATGCAGATTTACATGATGCACTTGTTGATGAGAGAGTTGATATTGAGCAGGTAAAAATTATGCCAAAATGGCTGGTGCAGACTTTGTGTGATAGCAAATTAGATGCACCTTTGTCATATCGTACTCGTTTAGGCTCTCATAGTGCCTTTTTGGATCAGGTTGCTATGCTATGGCTGCATCTAGTCTCTAGGATGAGACTGAACCTGTTTTGTTTGATGAAGCCCCAAAATTCTGAACATTGGATGGCTATAATGCAATCTGAGTATGATGCTATCATCAAAAATGTTACCTGGTCTTTATGTGACTGGCCTCTTGGCAAGAGAGCCATTGACACTAAGTGGATATACAAGCTGAAGCATAAACCTGGTGGAACAATTGACAGTTATAAGGCTAGGCTTGTTGCAAAGGGTTATGCACAAGAGAGAGGCATTGATTTTTATGAAACCTTTGCTCCTACTTGTCGAATGACTATTGTTTGTAGCATCTATGCACTTGCATCTCATCATGGTTGGAATGTACATCATTTGGACATTAAAATAGCATTTCTAAATCGTGACTTGCATGAAGAAGTGCCCTGTGGCTTTATGCAAGAAGGGCATGAGAACCAGGTGTGCAGGTTAAAGAAGTCATTATATGGTTTAAAGTGTTGGTGCAATTTAAGCCTTCACCTTTGGCTTGGAACCCTTGAAGGATATCTCTACATGAAGCAAGAGTCATAGGAACTTATGCTTATGAACTATTACCATTTTACTCCTTGTAAAAGTCTAAATGACTTGGCATTTATGTATACACACCTACTTGTTTAGATTCGTGGAAAATGGATGGTGTAAGTGGAGAGAATATCTCCCTACTTTTAGAGGAGAGATTCTAGGGAGCCCTAGTTTGAATTTGAAATTCAAATGCATCTCCATCACATATAAAAGTCAATGTAAAAAACTCGCGGGATAGAGAGTGAACTCCCGAGCTCCATTTTTCAATATCTCTGAGTGTGTGAGTGCTACACTATAGCCTACACATCTCCAACTCATTAAGCTACATCTATCAAGCCAATGAGATTGTACATTCATGTGAATTAATAGAAAGAGTCACATTCATTATCTCTGTGATTTTCTGAGTTATCTTCTCCAAGTCTGTCAACTTCCAAGAGGCATATCTCAGTGCCTACTGAACCAAATCAAGTGATTCAAAGCTTGTTGGAACCAGCTCCAACATACTACATGCCTACAAAATTTGAAGGTCATTGAATCAGTCATCTCGGAGAAATCTCGCTCGAAGGGGTCTCTGGTATTTTTCTACAGAGTTCCTAAAAAGTCGGGGGTACATCTAATTTTGCTAAACTTCTTTCTCAGAGTATAGTTTGTCATTTCTTCTCATTCCACTTGAAAATGGTAGCTTGTTAAGCTAATTTAATATTTCCAGAAGGAATTTGATCAATTGTAAGTGTGCTGGTCATACTGAGTGAAAGACTGAGCAGGTGTCAATACAAAAATAGCAAGTTTTCTTGGATTTTTGAAGTCTCAAGTAGTCTGTTTTGATTTGATCATTACACATATCATTTGCAAAGTACATATATGCTTTCTTGGTATCATTTGGAAGCTAATCAAGTGTACTAAGCATTCCTGGAGTCAAAGAGGGCTTGTGTGAAGCAGGGTTAGCAGCACCTACTCAATCTCTGAGTGCATCCAACCATCCTCACCCAACAATGGTATCAGAGCAAATAAGGTAACATGGGAGATGGTTTTCCTTCATTCATTGACAAATTGGACAGGAACAATTACCAAGCTTGGTCTCTAAGGATGAAGACCTATCTACAAGGAAGAAGCTTATTTGGATTCATCTCAGGAGATGAGGAATTGCCCTCATTCAAAGCTAGAGGACTACCCACCAAGGATGAACAAGAGAGGCTCAACACATGGTGTGCAAAAGATGCTTTGGCAAGGTCTTATCTTCTTAACTCTATATCTGATTTCCTTTTACCTCACATCAGGAATTGTAAGACTTCCCAAGAGACTTGGGAAACCTTGTTATCACACTTTTCTTCTAACACAAGGGCCAGAAAGAATCAATTGTGGATTGAATTCACAACCCTTAGGAAGCAACCAAAGCAATCAGTCTCAGAATTTGTGACCAAGATCAAGGATGTGGCAGACCAATTAGCAAGCATTGGAGAGGAGATTGAAGAGGAACAAATAGTAAGGCAAGTAACCAATGGACTAAAGGCAGATGATAAGTGGGAGAGCTTCACCACTGCAATGGATCTCTACATGGACATGCATACCCCAGATCTCACAACTCTCATGGGCCAACTATTCACACATGAAGCAAAGTTTACAAAGGTTGGAGATCAATCAAAAGGTAATAACCCCTCTGCTCTATATACTGATAAGAAAGTTAAGGATAAAGGTAAAGGGAAGAAGCAAGAAGAAGAAGGCTCTACCTCCCAAGCTAATTATGCAGGGAGAGGTAGATCTTCAAGAGGCAGGGGCAGAGGAGGTAAGCAAGGTAGGGGGAGACCCTACAACTCATCACCATGCAACATTTGTGGATTGTCTAACCATACCACAGATGAGTGCTACAGAAATTATAAGAATCAGAGAGGAAGAGGCTATCAAAGAGGTGGATACTCTCAAGGTAGAGGTAGATTCAACCAACACCAAGGCTACAACGGATACAACAATCAGTACAACAACAATTACAACCACAACCACAATGGTAACTACCAAGGTGGATTCAGAAATAGAAAGGACTACAACAACTACACAGAGGAGCAAGATGACTCCCTATTGATCATGAATATGACCTCCAAGGCAGGTACAAATGATGATCATTTATTTTATATTGATTCAGGGTGTTCTAACCATGTAGCTGGTAATGTGGCACTACTCTCCGATTTGGAAGAACCCAAGGGCAAACATCAGGTACAGACAGGTGATGATACTAAACATTCTGTTGTAAAGATCGGAAATGTAAAAACTTGTGATGGTAACCAAAACCTATTGAGAAGGGTACTTTATGTACCAACCATTACCAAGAACCTAATGAGTGTTGGTCAGATTGTGGAGAAAGGTTTACAGGTCAAGTTCAATCAACATGGAGCATATGTGGAGGACCCAAGACATGGATTCAAAAGGATAGCCAAGGGAGAGAAATCAGGTAGATTATTTACTTTTGAGCTAGAAGACACCAAAAACATTGCTTTATACAATTACAAGGATCAAACACTTTCAGAGTTAGAAATATGGCACAAGAGGTTAGGTCACATAGGTGAAAGAACCCTAAAGCAAATGTGCAGGGATCAATGTGTGCTTGGGATACCTAATGTATCCAAGCAACATATGATTTACAAGTGTAGTGCTTGTCAGTTTGGTAAGTCTCACAAGTTGCCCTACTCAAGGAAAGGTTTCATGCATGAAGACTACCTAGACTTGGTACACACAGATGTTTGGGGACCTAGCAAGGATCCCTCTATTTCAGGATCAAGGTACTATGTGTCCTTCATTGATGATTATAGCAGATGGACTGTCTTATACTTTATGAAGCATAAAGATGAAGTGTTTAATTGTTTCAAGAGGTATCTTGCACTTGTTGAAAATCAAACAGGAAGAAACTTGAAGAGGCTAAGGTCAGATGGAGGAGGAGAATACTTCTCCAATGAGTTTGAAGACTTCTTGCAGGAAAGAGGCATCAAAAGGGAGATAACTACAAGGTACTCACCTGAACAAAATGGGTTAGCTGAAAGAAGAAATAGGCTTATTGTTGAAACAGCTAGGTCTATGCTTAATGAAAAGAAATTGCCAAATTATCTTTGGGCAGAGAGTGTATCTACTACCACCTATCTCATTAACAGGTTGCCATCAAAGACACTTTATGGAATGACACCATATGAAGCTTGGCATGGTAAGAGACCATCATTGGATCATTGCAAAATCTTTGGTTGTATTGCATATGTGCATATTCCCTCACACGTAAGGGGAAAGCTAGACCCTAAAGCTGAAAAATGTATCATCATCGGTTATGACTTGAACCAAAAAGGGTACAGATTCTACAACCCAACCAACAAAGGCTTCAAGGTAAGCAGAGATGTCATCTTTGATGAGAATGACTCATGGTATGAGAATGAATGCAGGAAGGTTAGTCTACCTTATGATTTGCAAGAGGAGTTTCCAAAGCTAATCAAAGAAGAACCAAGCAAGGAAGAAGATCCAAGTTCAGAGGATGATGACACAATCAACCTTGAGGAATTCAAAGCATGGAAGTCCAAAGGAAAGATGAAGATGAAGCAGCTAGAGGATATTCCAGAATCCTCAAATCAGTCAATTAGGAGATCTCTGAGAGAAAGTAAAAGACCAATCAGATTTGGGTATGACACATCTCTTGTAACTAAGCATTCTGTATATCTTGCAAAGGATTTGTTGAACGAAGAACCAGGTACATATGAAGAGGCAATCACCAAACCAGAATGGAAAGGAGCTATGGATGAAGAAATAGAAGCTCTCAAGGAGAGTGACACATGGGACTTGGTACCCAAGAAGGACTCTATGAAGGTGATAGGATCCAGATGGATCTACAAACTAAAGAGAAACTCGGATGGAACAATCAACAGGTACAAAGCTAGGTTGGTAGCCAAGGGCTTTGCACAAACCCAAGGCATTGATTATGAGGAGACATTTTCTCTTGTGGCTAAAATGCCAACAATCAGAGTACTAGTGAGTATAGCTGCATCCAAGAATTGGAACATGTACCAATTAGATGTCAAGAATGCTTTCTTGAATGGATGGATATCTGAAGAAGTCTACATGTCACAACCACCTGGCTATGAAGATCCCAAGAAGGTAAATTATGTTTGTAAATTGAAGAAGGCTCTATATGGATTGAAGCAGGCACCTAGAGCATGGAATTACAGGTTGACAACATATCTCCAAGACCAAGGATTTGTGATGAGTAAAGAAGACACTTCTCTATTCATAAAGAGGAGTAGTACAGAGGTAATCTACTTGTGTGTTTATGTTGATGACATCATCATTACAGGCAATGATGTCAATGGTATTAGAAGCATCAAAGGACAGATGATGAAGGAGTTCAAGATCAATGATCTTGGATTATTGAAATACTTCTTAGGTCTTGAGTTAGTTTACACTAATTCAGGTATATATATCACTCAAAAGAAGTATGTACAGGACATTGTGAAGAAGTTTAATTTGCAGGATGCTAAAATCTCAAGTACTCCAATGGAGGTCAACCTAAAGCTTAGTGCTCATGAAGGTGATGAAGTCCAAGACATTACAGGATATCAAAGTATGGTAGGTAGTTTGAATTATGCTACCTTAACCAGAATTGACATAGCATATGGAGTTAGTGTGCTAAGCCAATTCATGCACAAACCAAGGGTACCTCACCTAGAGGCAGCAAAGAAGATCTTGAAGTATCTAAAGGGAACTCAGAACCATGGTTTGTACTTTCCTTATACATCAGATATTGACATTAAAGTATATTCAGATGCAGATTGGGCAGGATGCAAGGATGATAGGAGGAGCACATCAGGATACATATGTTTTGCAGGTGATAAACCTATTTCTTGGTCAGCCAAGAAACAACCAACAGTGGCTTTGTCATCTACTGAAGCAGAGTATAGAGGGCTAGCCAATGCCACTCAAGAAGCTATCTGGTTGAATTTTTTGTATACAGAATTAGGTCTATACACTAGACCTCCAATTATCTTTGGAGATAACACAAGCTCTCTTCACCTTGCAGCTAATCCAATATCTCATGCTAGAACCAAACACATAGAGGTTCATTACCACTATGTGAGAGAAAAGTTGCTAAGCAAAGACATTCAATTGACTTATGTGTCTACTAATATGCAATGTGCAGATTTACTTACAAAAGCTTTGGATGGAAACAAGTTATGCAGATTCAAATCCATGATTGGATTGCAGGATGTGATTGAAGATTGAAGATGAAGACTTAAGCCAAAGTGTTTGGCTTGAGGGGGAGCTATTGGTGCAATTCAAGCCTTCACCTTTGGCTTGGAACCCTTGAAGGATATCTCTACATGAAGCAAGAGTCATAGGAACTTATGCTTATGAACTATTACCATTTTACTCCTTGTAAAAGTCTAAATGACTTGGCATTTATGTATACACACCTACTTGTTTAGATTCGTGGAAAATGGATGGTGTAAGTGGAGAGAATATCTCTCTACCTTTAGAGGAGAGATTCTAGGGAGCCCTAGTTTGAATTTGAAATTCAAATGCATCTCCATCACATATAAAAGTCAATGTAAAAAACTCGCGGGATAGAGAGTGAACTCCCGAGCTCCATTTTTCAATATCTCTGAGTGTGTGAGTGCTACACTATAGCCTACACATCTCCAACTCATTAGGCTACATCTATCAAGCCAATGAGATTGTACATTCATGTGAATTAATAGAAAGAGTCACATTCATTATCTCTGTGATTTTCTGAGTTATCTTCTCCAAGTCTGTCAACGTCCAAGAGGCATATCTCAGTGCCTACTGAACCAAATCAAGTGATTCAAAGCTTGTTGGAACCAGCTCCAAGCATACTACATGCCTACAAAATTTGAAGGTCATTGAATCAGTCATCTCGGAATCTCGCTCGAAGGGGTCTCTGGTATTTTTCTGCAGAGTTCCTAAAAAGTCGGGGGTACATATAATTTTGCTAAACTTCTTTCTCAGAGTATAGTTTGTCATTTCTTCTCATTCCACTTGCAAATGGTAGCTTGTTAATGTCCAGAAGGAATTTGATCAATTGTAAGTGTGCTTGTCATACTGAGTGAAAGACTGAGCAGGTGTCAATACAAAAATAGCAAGTTTTCTTGGATTTTTGAAGTCTCAAGTAGTCTGTTTTGATTTGATCATTACACATATCATTTGCAAAGTACATATATGCTTTCTTGGTATCATTTGGAAGCTAATCAAGTGTACTAAGCATTCCTGGAGTCAAAGAGGGCTGGTGTGAAGCAGGGTTAGCAGCACCTACTCAATCTCTGAGTGCATCCAACCATCCTCTCCCAACATAAAGCAAGCACCACGTGCTTGGTGTGAAAAGATACATGCCTATCTGATTGCATATGGTTTTGAGAACAGGCCAACTGAAAGCACCTTATATGTTAAGCGTGTTAATGATGTGCTCCTGATCATTGTGGTGTATGTTGATGACATGCTGCTCACTGGTCCTCATGACACACACATTGCTAATTTTAAGGCTGATTTGCATGCCTCATTTGAGATGTCTGATTTGGGGCATTTGCATCACTATTTAGGCATTCAGCTTATGAAAGTTGATGGTGGAATGGCTTTGCGTCAAACAAAATATATTGACACATTATTGTAGCATTTTGGCCTTGAAGAATGTAAGCCTATTTCCACTCCTATGGGGACAGGTTTACGATTGAGTCTTCATAATGCTGGAGATGCATTTGATGTTGTTCTCTATTAGCAGGTTGTTGGATGCTGGATTTACTTATCAATTACTCAGTCAGATATTGAGTTTGTTGTCTCACATATGAGAAAGTTTATGCATTGCCCAGGTGTCAAGCATTGGTAGGCAGTTAAGCACATCTTTTGCTACTTGAGTGGTACCCATCTACTTGGATTGTTTTATCCCAAGGGGGGATCACTACTGCCAAATTTGCATGCTTTCTTTGACAATGATTGGATTGGTTGTTATGACACCCATGTGTCCAGTAGTGGTGTTTTCTTCATGCTTGGTAGCTCATGTATATCTTGGTTGAGCAAGAAGCAGCCTATTCTGGCCACTTCCAGTTGTGAGGTTGAGTATAGGGCACCTTTAACAGCAACTGTTGAGTGTGTGTGGCTCAAATGCCTTATGGCTGATTTGGGTGTTGGTCAATCTTCTGCCAGACTAATATTCACCTTTGGGGCTATGTTTTCAGACACAGTAGTAAAGCTATAGATTTGTTGAAAGGTTTTAGTTGTAGTGGGAGCAACCACCTCAAGCCTATGCAAGTTTTTTTAGACTAAAGAATAGAGTTGACAGAGACTTACATGTGTTGTTGGCTAGTCTTTGGGTTGTGAATTCAGCCCTTTTAGTACCATTTTACTGCATATATTGAGCACATACACACTATGTATGCTTTTGTGAATACCGCTTATGCACGTCCATGTGGTCATTGATATAGTGGCAATGTTTTTTGCATAAAGTCTTTTACGTTGGATAAAGAGGGTCATGGTGAGGTTTTCTTAACTGGGAGACACCCAAATGCCAGGGTCTCTTTGATGATGCAGGGGGAGGACTTACCTAGCCTCAACATAGGAGATGTATGCTAGTTGTTCATATGTGCTCAATTAGCCTAGTTGGCTTCTTTTGGGTAACTGAGTATATGTAGTGGAGCCACTGATTCACTTTGTAGGTTAACATGGTAGTAATTGCAGTTTTAGGAGGTTCTGACACTGGTCATATGCTCATTTTGCAGAGGATAAACTAGCAAAAGTTTTCTATATTTTTTGGTTTTGTCAACTATTCATTGCTCGATTTACTCCTTGATACACTTATTGATGTGAGCACATGTATTCTCACATAATCCTTTTGGTTGTTCATTCATGTTCATCAATTCATTTTTTTGGGAAGAATTTGCCAAATGTTTTCCATAATCTAACACTTCTTCATCCTTTTTTGAGCCTTAGTGGTTCTTGGACTCTTCTAGTTCCATTATCATTCTATTCAGTTCTCTATCATCATGACATTAGAGGTCTTAGGCACGTCTGGTGGATCAGTGTCTAGTGTCAGTGTTCCAAGGAGGAGCTATAACTTATGGGGCAAAGACCATGATCCAAAAAAATGATGGCACAAACTTTGCTCTACGTAAAAATCACATTAAAGATGTGTTGATTCAGAGGAGGCAATGGAAGGTAGTGAATGGATTCTCAAAGAAGCCTACTGACATGGATGAAGATGATTGGAATGAGTTGGATGAAATGGCTAGGTCTACCATTCGATTGCACCTGGCAGATAATGTTTACTTTATAGTATTGGACTGCAAAATTGCAAAGGAGCTTGGGAAGAAGTTATGCAATACATATGAAAAAGAAAGGGCATCAAATAAAGTGTATCTAATGAGAGAGTTATATGACCTTTGCATGAAGGACATAGATAGTCTAGTTGCTCATCTAAATGAGTTTGATGCTATATTCTCCCAAATACAAGCTCAAAAAATGGAGATGGGTAATGAAATGAAAGTAGTCTTGTTGTTATGCACCTTGCCATCATCATGGGATACGTTTTGCATAGCTATTAGAAATAGTGCACTTGGTGGTAAACTAGTCTATGATGACATATGTGGAGCACTCTTGAGTGAGGATATTCATAGAAAATCTATGGTTGGCACTTAGAGTGGAGATGCATATAATGTTCATGATTCTTACCAAGGAAAGAATCAACAACATGGCAGGAACAAGAACAAGGAAAAAAATGGTCAATGGAATAAGAGTAGAAGTAAATCAAGGAAGAGGGATATCAAATGCCATTATTTTCATAAGAAAGTACACATGAAGAAAGATTGCTATGCGTTAAAGAATGCTAAAGGTAAATGGAAGAATGTTGATGGGCATGTTAAAGAGTTACTTGCACCATCTACTTCAACCATAAAGATTGAAGAAATCAATGCTATTTTTTATGATGTTGATGTGTTGACACTTGACAATATTGTGCCTATTTAGGCTCTTATGGTTGATTCTCTTTCCAAGAGGTGGCTGCTAGATTTTGGTGCTTCTTTCCATGTGACATCACATAGAAAATGATTCTCTAATTATGCAACAAAGTCTCTAAGTATTGTGAGAATTGGTGACTCTTACAAGTGTGATGTCTAGATTGGAGATGTGGTTGTGCAATTCATTGATGGTTCAAAATTTACTATGCATAATGTATGCCATGTACCTCAATTATCATTTAGTTTCATGTCAATTGGTCAACTTGAAACCTTGGTTGCAAGGTGGTTTTCTATGTTCATTCCTTTTGCATATCAAGGTTGGCTCTTTTTGTCCTTTATTCACTTGTTAGTTGTTACTGAATAGCCTATGGCTTGTATTTGGCATGGCCTTTTGGGCCACATATCTTATACAGAAATGGAAAATCTTTCTCATTTTGGCTACTTACTTGTGTGATCTTTCTTTGATTTTTCATTTTGTGAGAATCGAGAGCATAGTTTATGCAACACTTGAGCATTATAGGCAGTTTGCCAATGTTGCTAATAGCATCATAGCCAACATACGAAATACATCACTGCTTTCAGCCATGGCCGGTGACTAAAATACCTTGATGCAGAAAATTGATTGTATCTCAAAAAGTTGAACGGAACTGCCCAGACGAGTTCTAATAAACCTATAGCAGACTTCGAAGCACTTATATTGGTGAACCGAAACAGGTATATACCTTTGGCACAAAAAGATGAAATAGCCTGCACAAGCACTACGATAGTGCATTCGAAGGCCGAAACGAGCTCAGATCGCGATTTCGGCACCACATAGCAAAGTTGTTTTGATCTCTAAAACACCCCGAGTATGCTCACCAAATTTCATGCGAATCTGAGATTGCAAATGGAGGAGTGTCGATGGTGCCCTAGATGAAGCAACGACCTGCTCTGATACCAATTGTTGGAGTTATATGTCTGCAGAAGCATGTGAACAACACAAGGAAGAAGAAGAAGCTTGGAGCACAACACACAATATTGAATGTATTACTCGAGAATGTACAAAGATAAGTAGCCCATTACGGCAATAGGTGTATATACAAGCCGGGGGAAAGAAACCTCCTAAAGAGGGAAAAAAGTGCCCCGGCGATCCTAATGTGTTCACACACATCACTTCCTAAATATATCAACAAAGGTTCCATTTTCATGGTTGCAAACCTAGAGGGAACTCTAAGATAGACTCGCCCTCCTACCTCAAAGTTGATTTCTCTCCTTTGAGGATCAGCATAGGCTCTAGCCTTGTCATGGGCTCTCCTAATGCTATCCTTAGTAATCCTAAGCATATCATTCATGTCTTTCAAGAAATCATTTGTATATTGGACCTTTTCATGTTGCAATCCTACTACATAAGGAGCTCTTGGCAAAAACCCATGCATAATCATAAATGTTCAATGCCCTATGGAAGAGTTCTTGGAACTATTATATGTAAACTCTACTATACGTAAGGACTCCTCCCAATTAGTTTGTCTTTCATTCACATATGCTCGAAGTAGATTTCCTAGGATTCGGTTAATCCTCTTTGTTTGCCCATCTAACTGTGGATGATTGACCATACTCATGCTAAGTTTAGTATCAGCCTCTTGAAGAATTCTCTCCAAAAGTGGCGAGTAAACTTCCTATCTTGATAGAAAACAATGTCTAAAGGAAGACCATATAAGTGATATAGGTTGTCAACAAATAACCTAGCCAACTCAAGCATCTTCATTGTAGTACATGTCAAAGTAAACCTAGCCATTTTTGTTAAATTATCCATGATTTCCAAGACTAAATCATGCCCTCTATGGGCCTTAGGTAATCCTACTATAAAATCCATAGAGATACTGACCCCCTTCTGATAGGGAATATCCAATGGGCAGAGTAATTCTCAATCTTTTAGCTTTATTGACCTTGCATTTAGTGCACTTAAGCACATACTCTAGGATGTCCTTATGAAGTCCATGCTAGTAAAACTATCTCTTAGTAAGATCATAAGTCTTGTTAACCCCTAGGTGTTTTGCACTAGGTGTTTCATGACACTCATACAATATGTGCCATCTCAACTCAAATTCTCTAATGACACATGCCTTACCTTCATATAATAAATATCCATCATGGATATTGTAATTCTTCCATTTGAATCCTTCTTAAGTACCCACAAATACTCCATCCTCATTAGAAACATGTGTATCATGATCCTGTTTCTCTATGCCCTCCAAAATCTTAGAATATGTAGGATCAAGCCTACATTTCCCTCTAATGAACTCAAGTAGCTCACTAGTTATCTGAGTAAAAGTCAATCCATTGAGAATATACATGCAACTAAACAATTCAACCACCACATCAAACTTTCCCTTCATATACCTAAGCTCATAATCAAACTCATGAAGGGTATGTACCCAATGGGCCTTATGACTTTTAAGGTCTATTTGATTAGAGAGCCCACTTAATGCTCTCTTGATGAAACACTATCATCACTTTGGCACCATATAAATAATGATGCCACTTCTTCAAAGCATGGAAAATTGCATACAAGTCCTTCTCATAGATGAAGTAATTCGTCCAAGTAGGTTCTAGATTTTTTCTCTCAAAATACACAAGTCAACCATCCAAAACTAAACCCACTCCTATGGCAAAATCACTCCTATCAATATCAACCACAAAGGGTTTTCTGGGATCTTCTATATGTAAAACTGGAGCTATAGCAATTGCTACTTTCAACTTTTCCATACTTTGCTTTTGTTTCTCTCCCAATTCAAGGGCTTTCCCTTTCCCTTTAAGTTGTTCTGTTATTAGGAAAAAAAACTTCGGCATAATTCTCAATGAATCTTCAATAGAATCCTGATAAACCTAGGAACATATGAAGCTCTTCTAGGTTCTTAGGATGTGGCTATGCCATAATTGCCCATACTTATCAGAATCCATTTGGATTCCATCTTGGTAGATTATATGCCGAAGGTATATAACCTCTGTTTTGAAAAAATCACACTTTGATTTATTGGCAAAGAGTGAATTTTCTCTAAACACTTCGAATATATATATGGTCATTACACTATTCATGAGCTTCATGAAAGTGGCATGAGAAGTAGTAAGACCAAAAGGCATCACCAAGAACTCATACTACCCATATCTAGTCCTAAAAGCAATTTTAGGGACATCCTCTACCCTAATCATGATATGATGATATCTTGACCTAAGATCAAGGTTGGTAAAGTACCTAGCTTGATGTAACTGATCAAATAGGTTTTCCAACCTAGGAATTGCGAACCTATTTTTGATCATTACCTTATTTAATGATCTATAAACTATACAAAGTCTCATAGAACCTTGTGCTCCTTTCTTTTGTTCCCCCTTATGAAGTGGACCATTCCATTGTGTATGATTATGAGACATGCACCTAAAACACAAGTTTTCCCTCTAGGACCTCTCGTATTGCTTAGTGGGTAACTTGGGCCCTTGTGATCTTTGTTTCTTTATGAACATTTGGTTCCCCATAACTACTTTCTTCTTGAATTTAGTGGTACTAATAGGTTTGAGGGGTTGATCCATGTCCATAGAAGTGTATTGAGGATGGTTATGGTCCTCATGGATCTGTGCATATTTGATCGCCTCCTCAAAATTTTTTTGTGTGTTTCTTCTTCATTCTCTCTTTATAGCCTTATATAAGCCCCTTACAAACCCGCTGATCTTATTAAAGTCATCCAATTCCTTGAGTTTCAAAATGATCTCTCTATAGTGGGATATGTAGATGGACAATGGTTTAAGTCTTTGTGTAATCCTATCCCACTCATCCCAATTCTTATCCTCCTTGTTCTCAGGAGGAAACTCTTTCAAGATAAGAGTTTCAAACTAATTCCAATCAATAGGGATGGAATTTGCCTTCATGAGATTCATCCACCACTTATAAGCATGGTGTCCAAGTGAGAGACTCACTCTAGCACAAGGTACTCAGGTGGGGTGGCCTTCAATTGATCCAGATCATTCCACGTATGTGAAAAAATGTAGAACACATCCTTATTTCTTTCATTTTCATCCACCATAAAGGTTGGTGGTTTGAGGTCTTTGAGGGGAGTACTCTCCCTAGAAATCTCTCATTTGTGTTTGCCAGGTAGGAGGATATCCTTCCTAGCCAGCTCAGATGTATGAAGAGTAGGAATCTCTCTTTCATTCTTAGCTAGGAAAGAGGTAACCTGAGTTTCTAAAGAGACCATTTGAGTCTTAAGTTGTTCTATAAGAGATGTCATGCTACCAATGACCATCTCTATCCTAAGGGTTTTGTCTTTGATCTCATTGAATTGTTTGTGAGTCACAAAATCATCATGAAGCTCCATATCATAATACTCTTCCTCTTGCTCAACCTCTTGGTCTTGCTCAGACTCTTCCATCCTATGGTCTAAATCCTCTAGATTTTGTTTCCTAGGTGGAGGTGTGCTCTAAAGGCTCCTTACCCTTAGCTTCCATGTTTAAATCTCCCTAGTTATATAACTATAGTGTTTAAAATAGATGGAAGTAAACTTTGCAAATCAAGAAAAGTGAAATGACACAAGAACACATCCGTAATACAATCAAAGTATTTCCAAGCTAATTTGAAGTGATCTTGCAACTGTTTATTGATATATTTTGGTAGTGATGTGTGTGAACACACTAGGACCACCGGGGCACTTTTTGCCCTCTTTAGGAGGTTATTTCCCCCAGCTTATATGCCTATAACCCTAATGGGTCACTTAGCTTTGTACATTCACTTGGACGCTTTGTCTAGGGCATCGTTGAAACCCCTCCAGTCATAGTTTCATAATCACATGAAAATTGTTGAGCATACTTAGAGCGATTAAAAGTTCAATAGAAATTTGCTTTGTGGTTGTTGTTCTAGAGAAGGGTAGGTACCACGTCAAGAAGCTCCACCTCCCTAATCGTCAATCCTCACAAGAGGTAGGATGATGTGAAGATCATGAATGAGTGATGTGCATAAAGGTGGAGGTGAGATGCACACAAGTGCACCACACACAGGGTAGAGACATGAGAGACACAATGGAAGGTGTGAATCACACTTGTATTACTCAAAATAGCTCTTACAAAACGTGATCACACTAGCTCACCTCAAAATGAGCTCTCTAGATCTTTTTATAGTTTTTTGACTAGTTTTGGCTGGTTTTGAACCTAGTGTCCAGCCAAGTAAAAAATAGGTTCTAAGGATCATTTCGAGGTCCAAATGAAGTCTAACAATTATGAAATTTGGTATGAGCATTCTGCCTAAGCTCATTAAGCTCGAGGACTCCTCAACTTGCATAAAATGGAGTGACTCATTACGAGATTGGATTTTTTGTATTACATATGTTACATGAGTGATTAAAATCACTCTAAATGTTTTGACCAAATGATAATGAAAACATCTTTCTTTTGAAAAATAATGGGTCTGGTCCCTCATACTTCTTGCATTTCCCTTTCACATGCTTCCTCTATGTTGATGTTTGAAAGCTAGTGTTGGTTGCACTCCCAACACCCACTCCCTCTCGCGTCTCTCATCCCCAACAAATATTTTTTGCAGGGCTTGGGTGATTTAATTTTGCAAGAGATCATTGGCGAGGGTTTTTTTTGTGATGTGGAGACCTTGTGCTAAATTTACTTTGAGCTTTTCCCAATCAGCTGCATGAGGCTCATCATGGGGTGGGAGTCTGTAATGTGTTGAGTACATCATCTATTCGCAAGCAAAAAGTTGTAACAAGTGTGTAGGCTTGGTGATGAATGCTTCTAAATGATACTCCCAAAAGCCCGTGGTAAACATCTCTTCAAACGTTAATTTGTAACATGTTGGTAAATACTTATCCAAAAGTGCCATGTGTAACACACCCTGAGGGATGGCATTGTATTTATATCATAAACTAGATCACCATTATCGTGCTAAAAAACTGAGGTGGAGACATGTGGGGTTCTGACGCATCTTAAGATTTCAAACATGGTCTACATCAGATCAAAAGTTTTGATGGTCATTTGGGCAGCCACATCGGTCATTCAATAAAGATGGGGGAGCCAATGTCGTATGGTTGCCATCATATACCCAACCATGTGGGGACCTTGCGATCATGCAAAATATGGATAATTGAGACAATCTTGGCATTGCTTATTATTTTGTATTTTGAAAGCAGAGGTAGTCAAGGAATCACAATGAGGTACGGGGCCATAACACAGATTGTACTTTAAATGTAGAGGGGCCTTTGTCCAAGTATACATCATCTTAGGATATTCCTATAGCAATTCCTTCCTCTAGGTGGGTTGGAAAATATTGCCTCGCTAGGCGCCGAGTGGTAGGTCAGCTTGTTCAAAATGAGTGGCATGTGTGGGCTTCTTGCCTATGACTTTCTCAATTGCAAGATTATACTTGGCCATGTATATAAAGTATGGTTTATACTAAAGTTCATTAATGGATATGTACCTGCACGATGCCAATTGTGCAAAGTAGGGAGATTGAAGAATCTTCTCCTCTATAACTGCCATAGCTTGTACTTGAGCTTCTACACGTGTTGAGTGAGTCTTACCCAATTCTTCTACTGGATTCATCCAGGCTGTTGTGGGGAGTTTGAATGTATCATGTCCTTCCTCTATCACTCTACCACTAGGGGCAAGTTCAGGTTCATATTCATCTTCAAAGGTGGCCTCCATAGGGATGGTGATTGTTTCTTCTACTACAAGTATGTTCGGTGGTGAGTTTGGTCTGGGGATCTTCGAGGGATCTAGTATTTGAAATTGAAGTTCTAGTATGCATGCCCGTAATGTGTCCCATTCCTCCAAGATTTTAGGCGGCATGATTTCTTGGATGGCATGTAGGTGGACAAGTTCTTTGAGTCATAAATTTGCATTCTTGCTTTTAAGTGTCTGATGCTCCTCTGTTAGTATATCATAGTCTTTTATAGGCATGCATGATCATCCAGAAGAATTTGCATGGTTTTTTATGGGACCGCCTTGAAACGACTTGGGTTGATTGGTTCCTCGAGTTTGTCCAAAGCAGCTTCAAGATTTTCCTGGTTCTGTTCTTACAGAGGTTGATTCTTTTCTTTGACTCCTCTTGGATGACATCTTAAGAGTCCCATGTTGCATGTTAGAGTGGCCTTTTTGACAACCTGTATTCATAAATGTTCTTTCGCATCGACAATAGCTTCCTTGGTTTTCTGCTCCAACTCCAACTCCAACTCCATTGAGTTATAAGCATCACGGAGTTCTTGATGGCATGCATTCAGTGATGCATTCTCAATTGTTTATGAATTAAGGTTCACCTGAAGTTGAGTGGTGGTTTGCTATAGAGCCTCATAGTGATTTTCTAATGAAGCGAACTCTTCATGAACTTGATGCATGCATGAAAACATTTGTTGAAACGCACTATCTGCAATGGATGATGAAAATAATGATGGTGTGCTAAAATATTTGTTCTTCTATGTGTAATGCAGAGGGGATAGGGGTTGGGTGAGGGAGTGTGGATGATGTGGTGATAGTGGAGAAGTGTGTGGATATGAGTGGGTGAGTTGTGGAAGTGGATGAGAGTGGAGGTGTAGTGGGTGGTGAAATATCCATGTTGCAAGAGGTTTGCTCTAGTGAACTGATGGTGAATAGTGGCATGATTGTGGGTGATTGTGTAGGTGTAAACACTAGATTTACAAAGGTAGAGAAATATGTTACATGACCTGGTTCAAACATCAATTGATGAACATAAGATGATTGTGATAGTGTGGCATGACTAGGTTGTAACATGGATGAAAGATTAAATGGACTTTGTGGGGTGAATAAAGGTTGTTGGGGAAAGGGGGTAGATGGAACAGAAGGAGCTAGGAAAGGGTTAACAAAAATTGATGGAAAAGTTGAGGTGGTAGTGGATGTGGGGGGTGTTGTGGATGGGGTAAGAAAAGGAGAAATTGTTGTTGGAGATACTGTACTAGAGATTGTGGGGTTGAGTGAAGACAAGCTAGGGTGCATGCGTGAAATTGGACGTACTGGTGGTTGAAGGGTGGATTCAGATGTAGAGGCAAGGTCAACAATGGTGGTGGGCATGGAGGTCGATGGATGGTGGTGAATTAATGATGATGGTGTCACCTTGGGGTGGTGACTCTACAATGAACCTTGCTACTTGGTGACTTGATGATTGTGCTTTGATAGGTTCGTGTATGTATTCATTGGGCCTTGACATTAATCAGGCATGTCAAGGGTCAAACTATGATAGGGGCTTCCGCCTTAGGAAATGTAGTGCTTGAAAGCAAAGAATGAAGCTTTGAGGGGCCAAAACATGTTCAAGGTAATGTCAACCTTAGTCTCTACCCTTCTTCAGACACCAGAAGAGTGTAGCTTAGTGGCAAGAGATTTCCATGGTTAAGCTAGCTCGGGGGGGAATAGCACTGAGATGGGTGACCTCTTGAGAAGTATCGAGAACCTCTATCTTCCTTGATCATTGAGGTCCTCCCTTGCACGCAACTAATAGCACCAATGGTGACTTTGGTGACTTGGATGACAAGGTATGACAAGGTCTATGCCTTGGTCACCACCTTATTTGTAAGCCTTGGAGAAAGCCTTGGGCAGGTGGGTGCTCGCTTCACTCGCACATAAGGAACAAAGCTTTTGTGTCGAAATGATTTGATGCCAGTGAAGTATTTCAATGGCAATGCACCATAGTGTGTACTTCTTCTCGAGAGCTCCACAATGATATCCTCAGAGTAAAAAACCAAGATCCAAGAACCTCACATAATACTTTTCACAAAGGTTATAGAATACGCAAAAAACATAGTACACAAGGAGCACGAACATAGACTTCTTAGGTGTTACAAATACGACCGAACTTACAGTCTATGGCTTACTACACCACTATGTGTTTTATTAAAGAACATGTACAAAAGTGTCTGGTGGCCATTTTGCCTTCCACATGGACACTAATGGTAACATTCTGCATGAGTGCCTTTAGCACGGGGTTAATGGGTCCAACAAAATCTATACCCCACTTAGAGAAAGCACATCCTCCCATCATGGGTTTCATTGGCATCTCATCTTTGTGTGTTGGAAACTAAGCTCTTTGGCAAACATCACATCTCTTTACATATGTATGTGTATCCATTTGAAGAGTAGGCCACCATAGTCTTGAGAATAGGATTGTCTTAATTATCCGATCAGGGCCAAGTTGACTGCCTGCAACACCCTGATGTGTAGTCTCTAATATGCTCAAGTAGGCACTCTCATGAACACACTGTCTCATATATCCATCTCTTCCTCTTTTGCATAGATTATCGCAAATGAGTGTGAAGTCTTGAGCTTCCTACTTTATACTTCTTTACCTTGCTAAAATCATTCCTTGAGGGAATGTTTTCATCCTCAAGTAGGTGTGGCTCAAATGCTTTATGGATGATTTGGGTGTTGGTTAGTCTTTTGCACCACCATTTTCAATAACACTCAGAGTGCATTGGCATTTGCAAGGAACCATGTGTTGCATGCTCGCACTAAGCACATTGAGGTGCACTATCACTATGTCAAGGAGAGATCAATTTGGCATATTTGCCCACACATGAGAACATTGCAGACCTTTTCACAAAGGATCTGCCTAGGGAGAATTTTGAAGCTTTCCGCAAAGCTTTGGGCTTACTTCGTTTTGTGGATTTATTCCACATAGCTTGGCACTTCCTTATACATGAGTGCCAGGTCCTCGTTCACTGCATTACTCCCAAGGGGGATTTGTTGATATATTCAGGTAGTGATGTGTGTGAACACACTAGGACCATCGGGGCACTTTTTTCCCTCTTTAGGAGTTTTTTCCCCCCAGCTTCTATATGTTGATATATTTAGGTAGTGATGTGTGTGAACACGTTAGGACCGCCGGGCCACTTTTTTCCCTCTTTAGGAGGTTTTTTTCCCTCGACTTGTATATATGCCTATTGCCCTAATGGGTTACTTATCTTTGTACATTCTAATGGTAATACATTCAGTATTGTATGTTGTGATCCAAGCTTCTTCTTCTTCCTTGTGATGTTCGCGTGCTTCCGCAGACCTCGAACTCCAACAAGTGGTATCAGAGTAGGTCGTTGCTTCATATAGGGCATTGTCATCACCCCTCCGCTCATAGTCTCAGAATTGCACAAAATTTAATGAGCATGCTCACTGTGATTAGGAGATCATAACAAATTTGTTTTGTGGTGCCAAAATCAAAATCTAGGCTCGTTTCGACCTCCAAATGCACTATCATAGTGCTTGTATAGGCTATTTTGTCTTTCTATGCCAAAGATATATACATGTTTTGGTTTGTCAATATAAGCCTTTCGAAGTCCGTTACAAGTTTAGAAGAACTCATTAGGGTACTTTTGTTCAACTTTTTCAGATATAGTCATTTTTTTGCATTAGGGTATTTTAGTCAGTGGCTAAAGTTGAAAGAAGTGATGTATTTCATATGTTGGTTGTTGAGGATAAGTTGGATGGTATGAATTACCCATTATGGGCTTATATGATGCATCATGTATTGGTTGCAAAAGGATTGTCGAATATTGTGCAAGATGTTGAAAAACATCCTATTACACCTACAAATACAAGTACTAAAGCTAATGCAGATGGAATTGAAGATGACGATATTCTTTGTGTTCCTATTCGTGCTGTAGTTTCTACTGGACCTACTACAAAGCAAATTCATTGGGATGGCAAAGATTCTCAGGCACATGCATTGATAGCCTTTTCTATCAAAGATACCATTATTCCTCACATTCGCTTCTCAAGAATATCTAAGGATGTTTCGTATACCACATTGTACCAGACTAGGAATGAGGCTATGTTACTTAGCTCGGAAAATAGTTGGAGAGTGAGCATATGAATGAAGGTGATTCCATGGACAGTTTTCTAACAAAGATAAAAAATTTGAACGAATAGTTAATTTCTACTAATGAAGTCTTGTCTGATAGTTCACTTGTGCAGACTATTTTGAATGTTCTTCCCAATTCATACCAGAGTTTTGATTCTACTCTTTGTTTGATGATGAAACGCAATCCAAATGCCATGACATTTAAAGTGTTAGTCTCTGTTCTATTGCAGGAAGATCAGTCTAGGCAGAACAAGTCCATTATGTGTGTTGCAAATTAAGCTTTACAGGCTAGTCAGAAGGTCAAAGGTAAATGGTGCTCTTCTACTAGTAAGCAAAAATCTACTAATTCTACTCAATCAAAGAAGGAAGACATAGAAGAGAAGAAAACATAAAAGCAGAAATTGTTTTGCAAGTACTATAAAGCAAATGATCATGTCATAAGGAATTGTTAAAATCTGGCTGCAAAAGAGGCAAAAAAAAAGAGGTTGGAATGGTTGTTGCAGAGGCCTCTACACCAAAAATAGAGTTTGCTAATCTAGTGATTAATGAAGAATGGGTGTTTAGTACTATTTGCAATTTTGACCCATCTTCTCCTAAACAGTGCATGTCTGTAGTAGACTCAAATGTTTGGTACTTTGATAGTGGGGCAACCACACAGATTACCTCGTAGTGCAATTTCTTCACTCCACTCAAGCCTGTCCCTACAAGGAATACTGTCACATGTGCCAACAACTCGTCTTATCTTGTCATGGGAGTTGGTAAGATCATTCTGACTACTGTTGATGGTAGTTCTTTTATGTTGTAAGATGCTTTATTTATGTCAGGGATCAAAAAGAATCTATTATCAGTTTCAACATTAACCAAGATTGGCTTGCTTGTGAAATTTGTTCATGATAGATGTACAGTTCAAGATCTATCAAATGGAGACGTGATTATTGCTTCTGGGATTTTATGTCGTGGGCTGTATAAGCTCATAGACTATGAAAGATCTATGAATGTTTCAACATGTATATTACATTATTCTCAGGCTATGTCATATGTAAAGCTTTGGCATGCACGCTTTATTCGTCTGAATTTTTCTAGTTTGCTATACCTGTAAAAATCTCAAATGGTGTCCTCTTTGCCCAAACTTGAGGCACTTGGTAAACATGTTTGTGAAGGATGTATTTTGGGAAAAATGTAGCATTCCTCCTTTCCAAAAGATGGTTCAGTTCGAGCTACTCAGAGATTGCTAATGATGTTTGTGATCCTATGTAGACATCTTCTTTTGGAAATTATCTTTACTTTGTGACTTTCATTGATGATTTTTCCAGGCATGCATGGGTATATCCATTGAAAGCAAAGTCTGAAGTGTTTATGTGCTCTAAATAGTTTTTGGTTTTGGCTAAAAATCTATGAGCATGTAAAATGGCCACCCTCTATTCTAATCAAGGGGGGAATATATGTCTTCTAACTTTAATGCATTTTTAGCTTAACCTCGGATAAAACATCAGTATACAGTGTCATATACACCTAAACAGAATGGAGTTGTTGAATAGAAGAATAGATCATTGATGGAGATGGCGAGGTATATGGTCAAGAGTCAGGCTTTACCACATAGTTTTTGGCTTGAGGTTGTCATGTGTGCAGCATATGTACTTAACAGGTGTCCCACTAAAGCATTGCAGTCTATCACTCCATATTAGGCTTGGCATGGTCGTAAGCCATCTGTAGCTCATCTGCATGTTTTTGGTTGTCTAGCATATGCATTAGTGCCCAAACAAGATCGCAAGAAATTGGATGATAAAGCAGTAAAATGTATTTTTTTTGGGTACATTTCTGAAAGCAAAGGCTATTGCATGTATCATCCACAAATTAAACACATTTTGCTTAGCCGTGATGTTGTTTTTGTGGAAGATGCTATTCAGCATTTACTTTCATGTATGAAGGAGACATCTGCTAGATCCAAAGATATGTATGATACTTTGCTGCCTCTTTTTATAGGTGGACAGTCTAGTGCTTGTCCTAATGAGGCAACTTCTCAGCATTTATAGGTTTAATGTGATGATGCAGATCATTCCATTTCTTATGAAAATTTACATGATGCACTTGTTGATGAGAGAACTGATATTGAGGAGGAAAAAATTATGCAAAAATGGTAGGTGCAGACTTTGTGTGTGATAGCAAACTAGATGCACCTCTGTCATATCATACTCGTCAGGCTTTCATAGTGCCTCTTTTGCATCAGATTGCTATGCTATGGCTGCCTCTGGTCTCTGTGATGAGAATGATCCTGTTTCGTTTGATGAAGCACAAAATTCTGAAAATTGGATGGCTACTATGCAATCAACATATGATGTTATCATGAAAAATGGTACTTAGTCTTTATGTGACTTGCCTCCTGGCAAGAAGGCCATTGGCATAAAGTGGGTATACAAGATGAAGTGTAAGCCAGATGGAACAATTGACAGGTATAAGGCTAGGCTTGTTGTAAAGGGTTATGAGGAGGAAAGAGGCATTGATTTTGATGAAACCTTTGCACCTACATGCGGAATGATTACTATTCATAGCATTTATGCACATGCAACTCATCATGGTTGGAATGTACATCACTTGGACATTAAAACAACATTTCTAAATGGTGACTTGCATGAAGAAGTGTATGTTTTTCATCCTCATGGCTTTGTGCAGAAAGGGCACGAAAACCAAGTGTGCAGGTTGAAGAAGGCATTATATGGTTTAAAGCAAGCACCACGTGCTTGGTATGGAAGATACATGCCTATCTGATTGCACATGGTTTTGAGAACTGTCCAACTAAAAGCACCTTTTATGTTAAGCGTGCAAATGATGTGCTTCTGATCATTGTTGTGTATGTTGATGACATGCTGCTCACTGGTCCATATGAGAAGCCTATTGCTGATTTTAAGGCTGATTTGCATGCCTCATTTGAGATTTCTGATTTGGGGCATTTGCATCATTATTTGGGCATTCAATTTATGCAAGTTGAAGGTGGAATGCCTTTGTGTCAAATGAAATACATTGACACATTATTGCAATTTTTGGCCTTGAAGATTGTAAATCTATTGCCACTCCTATGGAGACAGGTTTATGATTGATTCTTCATGATGCTAGACTTGCATTTGATGTTGTTCTCTATCAGCAGGCTACTGGATGCTTGATTTCATCATGCATTACTCGGCTAGATATTTAGTTTTTTGTCTCACGAATGAGCGGGTTTATGCATTGCCCAGGTGTCAAGCATTGCCAGGTGGTTAAGCGCATCTTTTGCTACTTGATTTATACCCAGATACTTGGATTGTTTAATCACAAGGGGGGATCACTACCATCAGATTTACATGTGTTTTTTGACTCTGACTGGGTTGGTTTCTATGACACTCGTGTGTCCACTAGTGGCTTTTGCTTCATGCTTGGTAGCTCATGTATATCTTGGTTGAGCAAGATGCAGCCTAGTATGGCCACTTCCAGTTGTGAGGTTGAGTATAGTGCAACTTTCACAGCCACTATTGAGTGGGTGTGGCTCAGATACCTTATGGATAATTTGGGTGTTGGTTAGTCTTTTGCCATCACCATCTTCACTGATAATCAGAGAGAATTGGTAGTTGCAAGGAACCATGTGTTTCATGCTCGCACTAAACACATTGAGGTGCATTATCATTATGTCAGGGAGAGGTTCTGTGCTGGAGAGATTAGCTTGGCATATGTGCCCATGCAGGAGAACATTGCAGACCTTTTCACGAAGGCTCTACCTGGGGAGAAGTTTGAAGCTTTCCACAAACCTTTGGGCTTACTTCCTTTTGTGGATTGATTCCACATAGCTTGGCCTTTCTGTATACATGAGTGCCACCTCCTTGTTCACCACATCACTCCTAGGGGGGGGGGGGGAGGATTTGTGGATATATTTAGGTAGTGATGTGTGTGAACACACTAAACCTATTGGGGAACCTTTTTCCCTCTTTAGGAGGTTTTTTTCCACCAACTTGTAGATATGCCTATTTCCCTAATGGGTTACTTATCTTTGTACACTCGAGTGGTAATACATTCAGTATTATGTGTTGTGCTCCGAGCTTCTTCTTCTTCTTGTGTTGTTGGCGTGCTTCTACAGACCTCAAACTCCAACACCATATACCCCTATTACCCTAACGGGTCACTTACCTTTGTAATTCTCTTGGTAATACATTCCATATTGTGTGTTGTGCTCCAAGCTTCTTCTTCTTCCTTGTGTTGTTCGTTTGCTTCCGTGGACCTCAAACTCCAACATTATGATCCAAGCTTCTTCTCCTTGTGTTGTTTGCATGGTTCCGTGGACCTCAAAATCCAACAATATTATTGGCTCAAGGGGCACAAAGAGCTCTGAAAAAAATAGTGATCAAATAAATACGAAAGAAAAGGATGGAGGTTGTTGTGGAAAGTAAGAAGCCTAGTAAGAAGAGAAAGGTGGATCCCAAAAAGCTAGAGATTGAGATTGTGGAAGCCACTAAAGAAGAAATAAAATCAGAATAGAAGAAGATATAGTCAGACAAAGAGCCTCATCCACCATAGACAAGTACAGAAAAATTTTATTCATATTTAATGCAGGATATGATAAGAGAGTTGTTTATGAAGCTCAGTATTAGAAAATGTTGGAAAATGATTTTGATAAAGCAACTGATTAGACACAAGCTAAAATGGAACATTATGAAGATCTGTAAAAAAATGATGAATGCAAAAACTGAGGTTGTATTCATAAAAAAAGATGTTGCACTCTTATCATACTTCAAAGAGCTCTAGGGACCTCCAAAGAAGAGAACCACACTGGTAGCAGTGGTAAGGAAGAAGAAAATTTTCAAAGCTAAAAAAACGTGAAAGGGTCCAAGAAGAGAGTGGAAGTTGAGAAGAGATATCAGAAGAAGACTTAGTAGGAGGATCCACTTCGATGCACGAGATAGAGGTAGCTAATGAAAAAGAAAAGGTAGCAGAGTCAATCAAGGTAGTTGCATCCAAAGCAAGCTCTGACACAGAAACAGATAATGATTTGGAAGGGTTTCTTCTAATAAGTTTAAACTTATCAGAGTCAAACACTCCTAGTAAACAAACAAGAGTTCAAATCAAGGAGCTAGAAGGAATGGTGAAGATAGTGGAATCTAAGAAGGAAAACTTATGTTTATAAGACACATTGGAAACCAAAGATTCAGAAGGACTCATATTAGTGACAGGCCAAGATTAGAAAGAAAGAAGAAACCAAGGTTGGAAGAGAAAGAATGATCAAGCTAGTGGAAACAGAAATAACAAAGGAAAAATTTGAGGAGGAAGAAAAGATAGAGGATCAACAAACCATAGTAGAAGATATCCAAACCCTGGATGACATTCAGCATGAAAATGAATTCAATGATGTAGAACTGAAGGATATTTTAGATCATGAAGAAGAATAGAACAAAAAATATCTCGATAATGATCAAGTTACTCAAGAGAGTGACCATGAGGACTATGAGGAGCAAAAAGAGATCATGAATAGGAAGACGACCATCAAGAAGAACATAACTCATTAGAATCAGAAAAGGAAAATGAAGAAGTTGAAGATAGACATGTAGAGGTGAAAAAGCAAGAAGAATCTATAGAGTTGACCAAGATTCCTAGAGATATTAGAGGAATGTATGAAATTATGATGAATCAAATTGATAGATCTAGACCTTCAAGTAGGAATATTATACTATCAGGTATTGCAGCTAAAGTTGAATTTATCAAAGGAGACAAAATAAATGAAGATCATAGAAGACAGCAAAGCAGAATAGCAAAAGAATTGAGATAGCAACAAAGAAAGATTGAATCGTATCAAGAAAAGCTCATAAAGTTGGAAAAAGAGGTAGTGGAAGGCAAACATAGAATCAGCTTCCTAGAAAAGAAGTGTGAAAAAAAAACAGAAAAGATAAAGAAAATGGAGGGTGATATGAGGCAATTCAAGTCAAAAAATAAAATCATACAAAATTCTTATCGGTTACCAAATCTAGTGAAGAGATAAAGAGAATATTGATGGATGAGGGTCATTATAAAGTGGACGGAAGTACCTTAGATAATCAAAGTGAAGAATTGAAACTACTCAAGCAAGATCTAGAAAAGGTAAAAGAAGAGCTAAAAGATGCTAAGAAGTTAGGAAAACAAGCAAGCACATGTGCTACTATCACCATGAGAGGATATGACAATCTGAATGAAAAAAATAAAAAAAGAAAAAATTGTTTACTAGTAGTAGAGGACAGAATTGTTGAAGGAAATAGAAAATTGGAAATCCAAATCTAGTCTCCAATTGAAGGATGTTGTGATTGAAAATGTGGCTCAAAAATGGCATATCATAGTAGAATCATATTCATGGGCATCCACTATGTACAGATTTTTGAGGATGCCTTTGATTATGGTTTCTTCAAAAGATATTTGGAAATATTCAATAGATTATCCTTAGTAATGAAGGCCAGATTAACAACATATGAAGCAACATACATAGAATACATAAAGAAGTGATGTAATAGATAAATCGGTAGCTTCTATACAATGGAGGAAAGCACTTTTTGAGATGGTCAATGACCTAAATGTTAGAGAAAGAAAGAGTCATGACTAAGTGGCTCAAGTCTATCAAAGAAAGAAGAAGCAGTAATCAAGACCCATCACAAAGTTTAGTCAAGGATATCAAAAGGCAAGGAGAGAGAGAAAATGTTAGAAAGTGAATTTTCGTAAAGGCAAATGGAAAATTTTGTAATAAAGTAGAATCTAATATCACGATTTTTGTAAACATAAGGAAAAGTCTTCCCTACGAGTAGATGTAAGTTATATATTTTTTGTGGAATTTTTAGAGCTCTCAAACTAGTAGATTTTGTGGGCAAACGTTTAGAGGACTTGTTTGAGTGTGAAAAGGGACACTTAAAAAAAGTATATAAGTCAATTATGACTCAATTGTAAGGGCATCTTGTATTTTGGGCAATCAGTGAGAACTTGACAGCTCTTCTTTCTTCCAAATCTTTTCATTAAGCTTTAATGGTGATTTCAAGTCAACATTTTGAGTATTTTTCATGGATTTATCTTTGTGCTCAATAGTTCTTTGAGTGTTTCATGCTTTCATAAGTCTATGTTTAGTCTCTAAGCTCCATTAGTCCTTCAAATTTTTGTTTCATCTTGACTATGTGAATCCATTAGAATCACAATTCCCTCATCATAGGGGTATAGGCATTGAAGTTTTAATTTGACATTACCAATGACTTTATTATGAAAAATAACACACTTTTGGAACAAGAATCATTGAAAAAGATTATTTTTAACTCAATCTACAAGGATAATGAGAATTATCTATATTTTTGTGAAATCTCTTATGAAACTGATCTTCTCATGATAAATCTTGGATTCTATTGATGAAGAAGGGGATAGGGTCTTAGCATACTTCCCAAATTGACAATTTAAGTGTCTGATGTTGTTGTTCCTTTCTACTATGATGATTAGAAAGGAAAACTCCAAAGTACAACAAACATTGCACCACACAATTAGCAAAAAATACCATCTAAGCTCATTAGAGTAAAAAATAGCTACAGACTATCAATTGTGGCTTCTTCATAACCACTCCTTTTTTATTTTGAAAACTTTAAAATGGAAAAAAAAAATAGAACTCCTCCAAATTTCTCTTCTTTAGCGAGTTTTTCGAGGGAAACTCTTCCATTCACTATAAATATACAAATACAAATGTCAACATTATACACAACTCTTCTGTACAAAGTTTGTGGGGCGTATACAAGGGTTGTAAGAAAATGGTAAAAAACATTAAAAAAATTATGGAGCTCTTGCCACATTGTGTAACATTAAGTTCTGCACTCTAATATCACTTCATACTATTGATTTCAACGTACGTATGCAAGTACTCCTGTAAAAAGAAAAATCCTAAAAAGGCTCTATTAGTTGAAATACGTTAACATTGAAGCAACAAAAAAAAAAAAAGGAAATAGAAAACGCGGCGATAACATGACAAACGGGAAGAAGGTTTCCATAATCTGCTGGCTCGCATTGAAATGAGTGCTGTGCTGAATCTGAGATGACTCGCTGCTTTTTCTTGAGAAATGGAGCTCCTCTTCATTTCATGCACTTCGTTCTTGGTCATGAATGAGTTAAGATTTTACAGCTAATCTAAACCAGTTACAAGACCTTATATTCTTAAACCAGTTTGATATAAAATATTGGAACCATTATCTTGTGTTCTATTCAACTGCAATAGCGTATAAAACAAAGGGCAAGCCTGCCTGCGTACGTGTGTGTGTGTGTGTGCCCTCTTCCCCTCAATCTGGCCCTGCCACACCATCTGCTTTATTTTGTCAAGAACAAGACATCGTGTAAGGACTGGTAGCATACCAGGTAGAGTTGTTGGACACTAAGTTCTGTCCTGAATGTACATCCCTATACACTGTGTGTGTGTGTGTGTGTGTGTGTGTGTGTGTGTGTGTGTGTGTGTGTGTGTGTGAAAGAGAGAGAGAGAGAGAGAGAGAGAGAGAGAGAGAGAGCTGGCGCCAGTACCTCTAAAACGTTGAGAAACTGTGAGATGGTTGCCAAAACAATCGTGAGCTTTAAAGCGCATTTCTCCATTAGTAGTTGCCAGTAGATGTTATTGTAGTGCTTATGTAAATAATCTCACTTCATTTCTTCCGAGTCTTGATAAATTTCAAATTTTTCCAAGGTTTAATTTCTCCATTCCTTCGCAAATAGTATTATTCAACAAAATAGCTCTCCAAAAGGACGCAGCTAATTCTTTCCAATCAGAACATAGAAATTCGCATTCATCTACAGCTTTCGATCATTACCATGGTGGAAACACCCTCATCAAACTTGACAGGGATAATTTCGGGAGTATCAATGTCATCAGAATCTCTTGCATTCCCAGCCCATGTACAGGAAGGAACCATTATATTGGTGCACCTCACAATATCCAAACAAAGTGTATCCATTTGCAAGACGGCACTGTTTGGAACAAAAATTCAGCAATTTACACAAAGGAATGTCTTTTGCTCAAATTCTCAATGACGATCTTGTTGTTCACCACGAGCGTTTCCTGCCACCATTCCCAGTTAGGATCAGAGAAAACTTCAAAATAATCAAGAGATCACTCAAAAGATCCATGGTGCTGACCAAGTAATCAACAACATTTTACCTGAATGTGATTCCCTTCTTGTACTTGCTGAATGAACCCTTCCATCAGAATGAATATTGTCTGCCGATTCATTCAATTTTCTCATATGATGTTCAAAATGCAGAGAGCCACTTTGAAAATATATACTGTTCTATATTCGAAACTATTCTGTTAAATCAAAATCTTACCGAAAAAAGATTCCCTCCTGGAACTTCTGGCTGACAGAATCCTTCGCTCAGCATATGCGTTTCCTGTCAAAACATCTATTTGCAAAGGTTGAATTAAAAAATAAAGACTCCTAAACATAAATAGAGCTAAGTGCTCTGACAATTTACCCTCCTGTTTTGGCGGTAGTGTAAAAGCCACCACATTATTGTTGAATTTGCTTATAGAAAGTGTATCTTTTCTTGTATCTGTTGTCTTAACTCCAGAAGGACGGACGGATGCTGAATAAGTTTTCATCAAGCAGCTATGTAATCAGAGACTAAAGGATAAGTTAAATACTGAAGAAACTATCATCATTACTTGTATGTTCACAATTTTCCTGGCTGCAGACAACCTCAAGAAAAGGTACAATATGAAAGCTTAATTGATCCAACTTGAAAATTCTAGAGTTGTTCGAGTGTTTAATATTGTGATATGAAAGACTTTGCCATTGCTATCAAAGTGACATATCACACCCAAACATGGTAAGCATCAGCAATTTGAAATTTACATGAAGGATCTGGAATGATGCTGTTCCTGGGTTGTCCAGCTGACTTTCTCACAAATCGTCCATTATTTCTTGCAAGGAAACTGGCATAGTTACTCCTACCAAATGCAACATTACCAGCAGTGCCAAGGGCAGCTCGACGCCTTAATTGTTCTTTGAGCAGTTGTTCATGTGAACCTAGAGAGCATATACAATCCCATTCATTTGAGATTACCTCTAGACCTCCAAGTTTATATATTGACCACTGAGGGACACTGACTTAGATCAATCCACCACAAGAAAAGAATAATCATCACCAAATGCACGAGAATTTATCTCAGACAGCATCTTACTTGGTGGCAACAGTTTGCCTCCAAAGCCTGAAAGCCTTGGACTGAGTTTCAGGAGCTGAAAATTCGTGCCAATTTTGTGTGGATGGTGAAGCTGCTCCAAGAAGGCATCAGAGCCCTTGCTTACGAGACCCATGAGTAGTCGTGACTGTGTTTGTGTCACAAGCCCCAATGGGACAGGAACAACATCCTCCTTCCATGCTGTGACATGTTACAAAATGCTTCCGAAGTTAGTTGACAGAATAAACAGGATATATCCTGCAAAATTTTAAGTTACTTCTTCATGAAAAGCAGGGGACAACATCTCCAATTGTTCTTTCTTTTTTACTTGCATAGAGCGTAAGTGTTGTACTTGCAGGGAATGCAGACACAGCATATCTAGAAGACAAGGATAGGAAAATAGCAATAATATAGAGGCGGCAATTTATCCGATTCTCAGAGCCGATTCCAACCCATTCCTCTATCAAAAGCAACGTACGTAATGGCCAGAGAATCATACACCGGAGGCATAAATGAGTAAAATTTCCCAGTCAAATAATGACTGATTTATAAAGATCAAAAAATTGAACGAAAGACATTAAATGAGAGCAGGAAAAGAAGAGGGCGGGGGGGAATGTCAAAGGATGCATAGTTTTATTTTCTTTCCCTCCTCACTTATTCATATTCATGGCAGTCTTTCTTGGATTTCATGACATGTTTACAACCTAGTAAACTTTTTACAGTTTCGTTTTCTTGGCTCTAAAAATGTAATACGGACAATAAAATCTTAATGTACCGATTTATTTAACCAACAGTTAACTTAACCTGAGAAGAAGGGGTGTTTTAAAGCTAAAGAACTATCCTCTCTTATCTAAGATACTAGGTAATATCTTCTCCTAGAGGTTAGTTTTATTTCCTAGCTTTGTGATAGACGATATTCTCCTTGAGACGGGAGAAGAATCATATTTCTCGTTTATATAATAATGTAAAGACGTATGTTCACTAGCATCGTGTCAAAGGTATGACATTTTTGTCTGCTTTCACATTCAACTTTGTATGTAATACACACACAATAGCTAATCTCAAGCAACGTTCATACTTGACTTATGGATCGCTTCGAGTTGAAACTTGAGAACCTTTCTCTTCCTCTATCTTTTACGCTAGTTGTCTATCTGATGTTATCAATGCTGCAAAATCTCTCGTTTTATCCTCATATTCGGTATTATGTTTTCCCTTCTATCAACTTTATTACTTGCAATTTTCCCTTTTTTCTTAATGTCTTTGACGTACTCATCCCAACCTAAGCACAAAAATCTGCCCCATCATGAATGATAGAACTCCTAGTATAGTATCAAACCTGAAGCATCGATGATAAATGGAAGACACGCTATCCCTCCCTGCCTCGTAGACGGTACACCTGTCTTCCACTCAACAACTCACACACGTAATTCTGACGATCCGTCAAAAGATAGATATTCAGGCTCAGTTTGTGGGATACTCACAGATGATGAATAGTATGACTGAAATCGAAGATACATAGAACGACATATGTCAATAAAGAAATCGCTGACGCGCCAATAGATCGCAAAATATTTGTAGCTCTGCAGTGGAAGGCCGACTCGGAAAGAAGCAAGATTAGGATTTAATCCAACAACAATCATCAGAATATAGAAAACAAAAGCCCGTAGGAGAAGCGATAATATTATTGTATACACAGGTGCGATTCTGTTATGACACCAATAGTATATCCCAGATAAGGTTCACACGCTGAAACTGCGTTTGAAGTCTTAATACCTGGAATTTTGTACGAGGGTGTACTGGGCTTTGAAAAGGATCGAGAAGAATTGGCAAGGCTAAAACTTGGCCTGGGATTTGGTGGGAAGAATGGTTTGACGATACGATCCGAAAAGCGCCTCAACTCTGGGGCGCTGCGTGCGGTGAAACAGCGATGGGAAGCGGGATGAGAACTCGCTGAATTGAGCCTGGACTTCTCGTGAAAGGCGTCTCTTCGATAGCCCCACAGGCGCTTCACTCTATTTTGCCATTCAGCCGTCCTCGGTCTCAACACTCGACCAGGCATCATCGCCATCGCCATTCTTGTTGAATTCCTGCGACCGATGCTGGAACTCTGAATGCACTAGTTAGACAGAGCAGAAATCTCTCGAGAAGAATCTAAGAGGCACGGTGGTTTTATTTTTTGTGTTGATTAAAAAACGCTAATTATGTTAACAAGAGAAAATGTGCATGAGAGATTAGGGAACAATGCAAAGTTAATCTCTTAGGGAACAATACAAAGGAAGCTAATCAATCCCTCATCCCCTACATGGGAAATCACCTCTATTTCATCTCATTACCTTCAAATGAAAAATTTAGAATATGATGGAATGGGAAAGACTCTTTGATATTTACTTCCCTTGCATCGGGATATTTACTTTCTTGTATCGGCTAAAATAGGAGGTAGGCTACCAACAAGATAATTTTTCGTAGAATATAGATTTGGATGGCATGAGTTTCATTTTGAGAGAGGAAGTTGAAAACAAGTTAGAGTTACAAAAATGTGTTAGTAAGATTTAAAGAATATCCATTTGCTTACATCTAGTAAAAATGCATAGCAAACTACTTTTAGAATGGTGAACACCATGGGCTATAGAAGGTATACAATGAGCTTCAATCAATCATATGCCGGTGAGCTTCAAAGTTGATACACCTTAAAGTGAATTCTTATATAGCATCCCTCAGACCGTCGAGGCACTTTTTTCCCTCTTTAGGAGTTTTTTTTCTCGGGCTTGTATATTTGCCTATTGCCCTAAAGGGCTACTGATCATTGTACATTCTAGTGGTAATACATTCAATATTGTGTGTTGTGCTCCAAGCTTCTTCTTTTTCCTTGTGTTGTTCGCGTGCTTCCACAGACGTCTAACTCCAACAATTGGTATCAGAGCTGGTGTTAGACGGTCGCCGGAGTGGGACAGACGTAATGACCGCCTGATATACCGGAATTATCAAAATCCGTGCAAAAAAGTTGGTACGCGCATCTTGAAAAAGATATATAAAGCAATGTAAAGAGAATGGAGAGAGACACTTGTGAGAAACGGTTTTCTTGGAATTGCCAGTTTATTCGCCTGATTATCTATCAGATTATTATTACATTGTTACGAAGTCTGAGTATTGTTTGTGTTGATTTCTGTTCTGTTATGCGCCTGGTTAGTCGTTTATTCACTCCGTAGTGCAGAGTGCGAATTAGTAATCTTGTGTTACGAATCTGTTCAGTAATGGTTGAGTGTGTCTCTGAATGTTAATAAGTGCAGTGTGTTACTTGTTAGTAGTATACTGAACGAGGAAGTATGGAAGTAGTTCCGAACTGATCGCTTGTTAACCATTGTTGTAAGTGACCAAGTTCGATGCAGTCGTCTACGTTCACTATTGATTCTGATCACAGGAAAAACTAGCATCTGTAACGGTTGAAGTGCGAGTAGGTCATTGTTAAGTCTATAACGAGTCGATTGTTGTCAAGATATTTGTTGCTCATAGTTGGTATACGATGAGTTGTAATTTCAGTATATATATATATGTGTTTGGTATACTTGTCTGTTCTGAAGAAGTACGTATTAGGTGATCTTCGTTTACTGAAGTAAATTATTCTATTGGACACAAGTCACCGGACTACTCCTCAGACCATCATAGCAGGATTAGTTCAAAAATTCTAAGTCCAGTACAACAAACAGTCATCGGTTGTTCAGAATTGCGTACGGAGCTAAGACGCTAGAAGTAATTATGATTGTGTAATAAGTTGGGAAAATAGTACAGGGCCTCTGTCTAACAGACCCCTACCACTCCCAAGGACCCACGTGGCTAAGAGGTAATTTACGGTTAGGAAAGGTTCGAAAACGTATGAACTTGAAAGTATTTTGAGTCTGAAATTGGAAGTTTAATGATTTACATTTAACGTTTGGCGCCGTCTGTGGGAAAGTGGCATCAAGATTGCCATTCATCTGTCAGAATCAGATTATTGTTTGATTGTCAGTAGCAACAGAACCAGATTGTTGCAAACTGTTTCGTTAGTAATATTTCACGATTAATACAAAAAATGATAAATGCCGGTTACTCGGTCTGGCGAAACGTACCCCAAGAACCATCAGTCTGGAGTACTAAAGACAACTCTGGAAGGTAGAAGTACAACTAGGACTAACCCAGTTGTCAAGAAAGTTCAGAATGTTAAAGTGGATTCCAGTCATATTCCGATAGAATGTGTTACGTCTCTGGTACATTCCAGTACTATTTCGGCACAGTCTGTCGAAGATATAGTAATTCCAGAACCTACCAAGTCGTAGTTGGAAGCTAGTTTAACACTCTTGGAAAAGGATTTAGATTCACTTACGATTAGACACACCCTAGGCAAAGAAATCAGCGAAGGCGAAAAGACACTGCATTCGGGCACAAGTTCGGTTTATCCTGGTGATATTTCGGTAAGAGAATCTCAGTTAATCGGTGACGAATTAGCACTTTCTGCTGAATCTTCAGCCCAACTGCCGTGCTTGGAAGCAAGTTCTCCTACACTGGACACCAAGGAAGAAGGAAGGCTGTTTGACACAGAAATTCGCAGTATAGTAAGCAAGCTTATCTCACCAGAAAGTGTGCTATCATACCATATAGATTCCGGAAGTTCAAATATTCAGACCAGAAATACAGACGGAAGTTATAATACATTCACGATGAACGCACAACAACAACAACAACAGTTATGTCAACACAGGCCATCTCCAACAGGAGTGACATACACGAAGTTTGGTGGATTTCTAGGAGATGATCCGGATGCTCACGTACGCACTTTCGAGATAAGCTATGCCGTCCTCAACCATCCACCGGATCCGGTCTACAAAGCCATTGTCTTTCAATCTACACTTGTCAATGAAGCAGCCAGGTGGCTCACAGAATACGATATTAATCATTTCGGCACCTACAAAGCAGTTTGAGATGCTTTTTTGCAGCGATTCAGGTTAAAAAAGAATCCAGCCGAAATTTTTGATTATCTGCAGAATTACAGACAGAGAGTGAATCAATCTGTACAGGTATGCTACCCTTTTCATAACACACTTAAGGCAGCTACCACCGGCTCATGCTAACTTACCAGATGATGTTATTACTCAGTGGTTCATCAATGGCTTGGTTCCTCAACTTAAGCAGATCATGATCATAAGATGTGTCGGAGCTATGACACTTGATGCAGTCATCGCAATGACTCTGCAGCTGGAAAACAAAGTCGGCGGATTTACAGAAGATCTGGAGTGGGCAAAAACAAACAGACATGTTGCCGAAGATATGACCAAACAAGTATATTGCACCACATGCAAAAATTCAGGACATACCAGCACCAATTGCGCACTTAATCAGACATTCTGCGCTATCTGCAACATTGCCGGACACACCACCGAACACTGCGCATACAACGCTAGAGTACAGGGAACAGCGACTGTCAATGCAATTATCTAGGAACAAGGACAGCCAGCCAATCATTATGTGCCTCCACAAATGAGAAACAACCAGCAGCAAGGATATCGAAATTACCGAGGACAGAGGAATAACAACTATAATCCAAATCGCTGGCAGAACGGGCCACCACCGAAAAATCCCAATTTACCACCACCACGCTGTCATTTTTGTGGTGAATTCGGACACATTAGAAGATTTTGCAAGGATGCAGCTGAGTATGATCAAAGGAAGAAGGAGCAGCAAAACCCAATGGCCAACATGGTACAAATTACACCGGTAGAAACGCAAACTGCTACAGTCCAGACCCGATCAGGTAAACAGCTGCAGTCAGCAGCAGAAATATTCAAACCAGGGATACGAGAACAACATAGGATGTATAACAAGGCTAGTCACTGGACCGCAACAGAACCACCAGTGTTCCCAGAACCTATTCCGGTGACTCAGACCTCGTCGACAAAGGAAGGAACACAACAAAAGGAAGTAGCAGCAGAGCCATCATCAGCAGTAGACATAACAGCAGATACTTCTGCATCAGCAGAGACCTTAAGTTCAAAAGAGCAAGATAACCAATCTCAGCAGGCCTGGGAAATTTTATCCAAGGCATCTATCACTGTGCCTCTCGGCCAACTACTGGCATTAGTACCTGGGATTAGACAACAGTTCCAGCAATAGTTCAGTCCGGTACCTTCTTGTATTCCGGCGACAGCAGCAGTTCAACCGGAACCTGATTCTACGGTTGATCATTCAGTTCCCTTAATTACAGTATGGTATAAGAAGCATAAGATCACGCAAGTATTGATTGATGGAGGCTCTGGTGTTAACACTGTGACCGCAGCATTATGCTAAAGGTTAGGATGGACCGAAATCGAACCAGTTCAATTTTTTGTCAGAATGGCAGATGAATCTAGAGTCCATCCTGTAGGACTTGTGCGAAATGTACCCATCACTTTACAAGGTACGACCTTTAAAATGACCTTTGTTATACTAGATCTGCCAGAATCCACTTTGGATTACAACCTTCTTTTCGGTCGACCCTGGCTGAAGCATGCAAAGGTAGTACAGGACTGGTTTGCACAAGAGCTTACATTTAAAGATGCCAATCATAAATATGTGGTAAAATTAGATGCTATACAACCTTGCGAGCTACACGCTAGACCATATTTTGCTGAACCAGTCCACATGTTAGATGGACTATCAGATGATGAAGAAGAGGAATTTCTGAAGAATAACGTTGATTTAATGACCTTAGGGACTGTTGATCTACAGTCTGTGATAGATAACTGGAGTACTTCAGTTTGTACAATTGTACCGATTACCGGGAATTCTAAGCAGGAAGATACTGTTTCAACACATGACGACGAATTACAATCACTATTCAAGTCAACAGACGATACAGAGAAACCACAACAGTTTTATGTCTCCGAAGACCAGTTGACCTCGTACAATCTAGGAGACGTAGATCATCCACGACCTGTAAAGATAAGGCAAAACTTACCGGAAACATTTAAAGCTGATTTGATTCGAGTACTTCGCGAATTCTCAGATGTCTTTGCATGGGATTACAAAGATATGAAAGGATTAGATCCGCGCATCTATCAGCACAGAGTCATGTTGAAGCCTGAAGCTAAACCGAATAAGCAGCCCAGCTATCGGATGAATCCCAATTATGCATCACAGGTAAAAGCCGAACTTGATAGATTATTAAAAGTTGGATTCATCGTACCAGTAGAACATGCTGAATGGATTTCACCAATTGTGATCGTGCCAAAGAAAAATAAGCAACTGCGAATCTGTGTAGACTACCGAAAATTAAACGCAGCAACAGTACCAGATCCTTTCCCGATCCCCTTTCTGGATACCATGCTTGATAGGGTAGCAGGACATGAAATGTATTCATTCTTAGATGGATACAGTGGTTACAATCAGGTTGGAATGGCTGGAGAGGATATACCAAAAACTGCCTTCATTACCAATTGGGGTGTCTTTGCTTGTACGGTAATGTGGTTTGGATTGAGAAACGCACCAAGCACATTTCAAAGATGTATGCAAGAAATATTTTCTCCTTATCTGACTTCATTTATGCAAGTATATCTCGATGATTTTTCAATTTTCGGTAAGTGGATAGCACATCTGTTCCATTTACGGTGCTGCTTTCAGAAATGCCGAGAGTATAGACTCTGTTTAAACCCAAACAAATCTGTGTTTGCGGTTTCATGTGGCAAGTTACTTGGCCACATTGTATATGCACAAGGCATCCAAGTAGATCCAGATAAAATTTCGGCAGTATTAGAAGCTCCGGTGCCCGCTACACCAAAAGAAGTTATGCGCTTCCTGGGTCAAGTGCGGTGGCATGGCAGACACTTACGATGGCTTGCTCATCTGGCTATACCACTGAACAGGCTAATCACAAAAACTCCCCGCCAGTTCGAATGGTCTCAAGAATGCCAAACTACATTTGATCGACTCAAGTATCTATTGACGCAGGCCCCAATCTTACAACCACCGGACTGGGACAATCCGTTCCATGTTTTTGTCGACGCTTCAGATATTGCGATCGGCAGTATTCTGATGCAGCAAACACATAAGTGGTTTCGTCCTGTTTATTATGCCAGCAGAAGGCTTGCACCTGCAGAAAGGAATTATTCTACCACCGAAAGAGAATGTCTAGGATTAATTTACTCCATCAAAAAATTCAGACATTATCTACTAGGCCGGAAATTCACATTCCATGTGGATCATGTTGTCCTCGTCTATCTAGTAAGACAACAACATTTAGGTGGACGCTTAGCACGATGGGTGCTACTCTTGCAGGAATTTGATTATGAAGTCATTCACCGACCCGGAAATGCACATGCCTTAGCAGATTTCTTATCTCGTCTAGATTCTGGTGAAGCTCCGATAGGCATAGATGACACGACTCCAGCGATTTATAGTTCTGAGCCACTGATCGATGAGACTGCCAAATCACTAGCACCATCTACATATTATGATCAGATTCTAACTTTTCTCACCGAAGGATGCTTTCCATCCAAGACTACCAAGGCAGTTCGAAGGAAAATTGCAGTCTTTAGCCACCGATTCCGGTTAGTTGCTGGAGAACTATATTATGTAGATCACACCGGAATCTTACTTCGATGTGTTCCTCCGCATGAAATTAACTCGGTCATCACAATGGCTCATTCAACCCCTACTGGTGGTCACTTTGCCACAGATTTAACTCACCGGAAAATTCTGCAAGGAGGTCTCTGGTGGCCAACTATGTACAGAGATGTGGCCCAATTTGTCAAACACTGCGATACTTGTCAAAGGACTGGACAACCACTGCAACGACACTTCTTTCCCTTGCAGCCTATTATGCCACTCGAACCATTTCAGAAATGGGGATTAGATTTTATCGGTCCAATCACACCTCCAGCAGTCTTCAGTAACAACAGATACATACTAACCTGTATAGACTACGCAACGAGATGGGCAGAAGCCTGGGCTTTACGGTCTGCTACAGCGGTTGTAGTAGCAAAATGTCTGCTAAATGATGTCTTCCCACGATTTGGCTTACCACTCGAATTAGTGACAGATCAAGGTACTCACTTCATAAATCAATTAATGAAGGTACTCACCCAATCATTCCAGGTGACACACAAACTCAGCTCTCCATATTACCCTCGCGCCAATGGTTTGGCCGAAAGTACAAACAAATCACTATTGAATATCCTCCAAAAACTGATCATGGAAGCACCGGAAAGATGGGATCAACTACTACCTGCAGTATTATGGGCATACCGAACTACATATAAGGTAACAACAGGTTTGACACCTTTCAAAGCTTATGGCTTAGAAGCAATAGCACCCATGGAAATAGTCATCCCAAGTCTGTGTGTAGCAATCACTCAGAAGATGCTACCGGAAGATTCGCTGACAGCACGAATGAACGCACTCAGAGAACTTGATGAGCACCGATGGCTCAGCTTTTTAACCATGCGCAAAGTACAACTAAGGCAAGCCAAGACACACGATCGATATTTGAAGACTCCAATCTTTTTGGTAGGTCAGCTTGTACTCTTTTATAACGCAAAGTCGGATAGAGCAGCAGGAAAGTTCAAACTACGATGGTTCGGCCCTTTTAAGATCTCAGAGCAAGTCGGTCCGGCAACTTTTCGGTTGACTACGTTGACTGGAAATCCACTCCCAAAAGTAATTAATGGGTCGAAGTTGCGGCCATATCATCACGCCACTAGCCCGCATTAAATTTTTCGACGATGGACCGCGTTTTGTTTAATCTTTTCTTTTTTTTCCTTCTTTCTGCTTTTTATAAATAGCCGTGTTTTGTACAATCTTTATGTGACCAGCCGCCCCCTTACCAGTCACTCGAGTACGCATGCCTGCATGAAAACCAGCATTATTCCCGCACTGCACAATGATATCCAACCCCTTTCTCCTCCCCACCGTGTTGTTTCTACTTAACTCTGTCGACAACGCCGAAAAAAGCTATTGTGTTGTATGTTAGTATTCTGAGCCCTCGTGCATTCTGCATCCGTGTTCATTGTCTGTCTCAGTAAACTCTATGGAAGTGATAGCCAACTATGCTGCCTTCCGTGATGGTATCCCTACAGAGGTAGGTGAATACCTGCGTTGCAGAGGGTTGGCCAACTTCGCTGAGTTGCCTTGGCACTCAGTAGAAGCCCATCCTTTCTTCACGCAAATCATCACCACCATTGCTCAGTCCCCCGTCACCGAACGCCAATGGGTCTTCCTCTCGCTTCCTTCGCGAACAGTCATCACCTTCCAAGCCTTCGCTGAAGCCTACCGCCTCAATCCGCAAGGCCGTGAAAATGGCCCTAGTATTCCCCCCGCCTGCATGACCGAACTATTCCCCCACTCTTCGTCCAACGAATACGCCATTCTCTGCCGCCCCGAACCCGAACGATCCGCCCTGCAGTTCTTAGTCGCCATACTCAACCTACAGAAGCGCACCTACGGCATCTCACGCCCATTCTATTCCGCTTTAGATTTAGCTGCCCGAGAACCCATAAACTTTGCCTCGTATTTTTTTCTTAGAATCCATAAAGAATGTGTAGCTATAGTAAAGCAACTCCAAAAGGGTACCACCCCGCGCTCTCGCCTTCCCCATATCATCTCATTCCTTTTTCCAGCCATCCTTGTCGCACAACCACCACCCCAAGGTCCCGTACTTAGGCTAGAAGAATCAGTCCAACCACTCGACGACGAGGAAGAAGAAGATGAGGAGATCAACCAACTCTTCCGCAATAAGAGAATTCGGATCAGCTCCTCAGAAAGCGAAGCACAAGGATCCGCCGGAAAGAATCAGGACACCCGAAATGAAGAACAAGAAGAGACCTTCCACGACACAGCCACTTCCATCCACAACGAATCATCGGCCGACCACCACGACCAGCAGAATCACACAGAAACAGAACCAGTCTCAACCGAAGAAGCATCAGCACGACGAGAAGATGAACAGCAAGTGATCAATAGTGCACTCAACACCCTACTGAAGGCCGTAGAATCCACCATCGCCCACATTACAGGTGAACACCAACCCATCCATCAAGTAACTCACCCTGCATCCCCTGATCCTCAATCCCCACCAGTCAACCCTTTCCCGCCACCAATTCCCGAATCCTCTTCATCCTCCCCCAATTATTCACCCCCGACATCCCCCCAAATCCATACCCAAACCTCTACACCACCACAACACCCACTTCTTCTTTCCTCTGTTCCGATCTTTTCTGAACTGGCCGCCATGGGCCAAATGCTCATTACCCTCTCACAACAACTTCCAGTACAGCTGAGTGAGGTCGCAAATACCATTCGGCAAGACCTACAGCACAAAGTCGACCTCCTGGAAGCCGACATCACCCCACTCCAAGAAGAAGTCGACGTCGTAAAAGCGGAGAATCATCAATTACAGACACAATTAGCAGACCTCCAAGCGCAGTTTTCGGAACAACAGGCCTTGATACAGCAAAGGGATGCAGCACTAGAGCAGCTTGCCGCCAAAGATCAGCTATTACACGCAGCACACGAAGAAATTCGGGAATTAAAGACCGCACTCCAAGAAAAAGAAGACATCAGCTCATCCCTAGAAGAATTGGTCGAAGAAACGAAGGCCCAGTTACACGAAACCATCCAGAAGAATCACGACCAACAGAGAGAAGCAGAACAAGTCAAAGACGAGCTACGAAGAGCCCAGGAATGCTTGGACGAGGTAAATAGAATGCTGAGACATCAATTAACCAGGGAAGCAAAATACCAAAAAGATCTGGCAAATACTCGAAGAGAACGCGATGCATTCTCCAAAACGATCGAATTTCAGAATCAGCAACTCGAGAGACTGGATAACCAATTGCGACATCAGAAGGATCGAGTCACGGATATGCAGCAGAAAGTCACCGAAATGAAGACATCCCGGGACGCTGCATTATCCAATGATTTTTATTTACAGGAGGCCTTTTTGCAAACCCAGGCCGAAATTTTGCTTACTGAAGCAATTGCACTTAGTTCCGTCAAAATAGATGCGCAGATTCTAGAACCCGACACTCTGAAGCAATTATTAGAAACCCTTAAGAAAAAAATAGCTCGTACATTTAGATTAGCCAGGAATATGTACCTCGAAGGCCTCATAGAAGAATAGTAAAATTCGGTCATGCGATTTCGCAATGTAATGATGAGTTCGAATTGAGTATGATACCAAGGTTTTGTTTCATGATACTTTTTTGCACATGTAAAAGACTTGCTAAGTCCAGCATCGATCTACGGGATAAAATGCAGAATGATGATTTTTTATGCTACAATTTTGGTAAGGAGAATGAAGTGTCATGTCCGAATGAAATATAATCATTCCAGCAAAAGGCAGTTCAAGCTCTGGTGCTTATAAAATGCATATGCCCAGCATAGTATTTTTCAGTATAGTATTCTTCGAGCTTTGGTGCTAGTTAACAAATATTCAACATATTATTTTTCTGCGAGCCTTACAACCATGCCTGAATCCGATATACTAAGATGGCGACTCAGGAAGCGCGCAACTACACAGAACCATGTTGTGACTACAACAGACACTACATTACAGGATGATGAAGATGACTCAATGACTTCTGCAACATTAAAAGTTCAGCATAACAACATATTATTTTCCACAGAATTTAAAATAGAGCTCGACATCCATTCTAGGAGGAATGAGAACTGGCTACGGAGGATCGGACTCCTCCAGTTTGCTAAGTTACCATGGGAGCAGTGGACAGGTAATGAAGATGCAGAGAATCAGTTACACAGCATGCGACGAACAAAAGGACTCATTTTAAACCAGGTACAATTTTCACCACAGTTAGTTTCAGCCATATTTAAATTGTCGCTGTATGATGATGCACGTTTTCCTAAATGTTCGAATGATGATCTGAGAAAAGAATTTGGAAACTGCGAAGGCCGCAGAAGATATTACATGATGAAAAATGCCACATATAATCGCCGTGAACAATTCAAGTGGTATTTGGAGAGACTATGTTTCTTAGTTAAATTTGATTTGATGTCTAGCGAATTTTCTCACCATTAGTACATGCCGAAGGAGGTGGTAGAGTTAGCTGGACACACTGGCTATATAACCATCTCTATACACAAATCTTTGTCGGGGATAAGCGAAGATCCCAAACCAGTAGCAGAATAGCAGTATATTTAGCTGCTATATTCAAATTTGTGCAGTCGGCAAAAGAGCAGAAGCTGAGATGGTCCCAAGATATTAATTCCTGTGATCATAACATGATAGACACAGGACATCCACCCAGTGCAGAGCAAGAGGAAGCAGAACAAATTTCTACATCATCTGAAAATTTATTTCACACAGATAATAGAGAACAGAACAAGGCAGTAGGAACGCCTTTTAGGCTGTCGACTAAACGCAGAATGGAAGACCACTTACAAACTGTCAATCCAAGGAAGTTGCTGAATGAAAATCTCCCACCAAATTATGTGACAGGGTTGCAAAATAAATTACAAGAAGTTTCTGATTATTTGCATCAACAAGAACAAATGATTCAGCGGGAAAAAGAAATATTATTCGCTAATATGAATAATTCCAATTCATTATTAGAAAAGATGAAACAGATGCAAAAGGAACTGGACGACAAAGAAGGCTTACTGAAGGAGTTACAGAGTAACCAACGGCAATTAGTAGCGGAGTTGATTAACGCTAAAAAGTTTTTTCAAGAATTTAACCAGTGGCAGAAAAATATACAAAAACAGATACAAGACGAAATGATGAGCTTTTCTATCATGAATGCCAACCTGCAAGCAGAAAATGAAGTTTTGCGTTCACGAATACAAGTTTTACAGGAAATGGAAACCCAGTTATTAAATAATGAAGGCGTTGAATTGGATGCCACGTTGATGACAAAGATAAATATCGAGTCACTGAAACAACAATTGTATAATCATGTACATGATACTTGGAAACTTTTTCGTAGAAAATGGCTGAGTATACTTGTTCCCCAAATTGATCAAAGGCGGTCCTATTTTTTGTCCAACCATGAAAACGATCTCATGACAGTTATTAAACGAAAGGAAAATCAGCTTGAAGAATACAAACAGATGATTAAAGAATTGCAAAAAGAACTGTTACAGGTGCAGACATAGGTGAATCGGGAGCAGAACACTGACACAAACAATCAGACGCACCAAAGTGGCGAAGAAAATACTATTAGTTTACAGAATCTACAGGGTGCTCCCAATATCATCAATGAATCTGAACATAACTCTGAAAAAATTTTTGTGGAACTTGCGAGTTCGAGTCCACCGTGCGTGCTAGTGTTAGACGGTCGCCGGAGTGGGACAGACGTAATGACCGCCTGATATACCGGAATTATCAAAATCCGTGCAAAAAAGTTGGTACGCGCATCTTGAAAAAGATATATAAAGCAATGTAAAGAAAATGGAGAGAGACACTTGTGAGAAACGGTTTTCTTGGAATTGCCAGTTTATTCGCCTGATTATCTGTCAGATTATTATTACACTGTTACGAAGTCTGAGTATTGTTTGTGTTGATTTCTGTTCTGTTCTGCGCCTGGTTAGTCGTTTATTCACTCCGTAGTGCAGAGTGCGAATTAGTAATCTTGTGTTACGAATCTGTTCGGTAATGGTTGAGTGTGTCTCTGAATGTTAATAAGTGCAGTGTGTTACTTGTCAGTAGTATACTGAACAAGGAAGTATGGAAGTAGTTCCGAACTGATCGCATGTTAACCATATGTTGTAAGTGACCAAGTTCGATGCAGTCGTCTATGTTCACTATTGATTCCGATCACAGGAAAAACTAGCATCTGTAACGGTTGAAGTGCGAGTAGGTCATTGTTAAGTCTATAACGAGTCGATTGTTGTCAAGATATTTGTTGCTCGTAGTTGGTATACAATGAGTTGTAATTTCAGTATATATATATATGTGTTTGGTATACCTGTCTGTTCTGAAGAAGTACGTATTAGGTGATCTTCGTTTACTGAAGTAAATTATTCTATTGGACACAAGTCACCGGACTACTGCTCAGACCATCATAGCAGGATTAGTTCAGAAATTCTAAGTCCAGTACAACGAACAGTCATCGGTTGTTCAGAATTGCGTACGGAGCTAAGACGCTAGAAGTAATTATGATTGTGTAATAAGTTGGGAAAATAGTACAGGGCCTCTGTCTAACAGACCCCTACCACTCCCAAGGACCCACGTGGCTAAGAGGTAATTTACGGTTAGGAAAGGTTCGGAAACGTATGAACTTGAAAGTATTTTGAGTCTGAAATTGGAAGTTTAATGATCTACATTTAACAGCAGGCCATTGCTTCATCTAGGGCATCGTTGACACCTCTCTAGTTGCAGCCTCGGAATCGCATGAATTTTGGTGAGCATACTCAGGGTGTTTCAGAGGACAAAACAGCTTCGTTTTGTGGTGCCGAAATCGTGATCTGAGCTCATTTCGGCCTCCGAACGCACTATCGTAGCACTTGTGCAGGCTATTTCATCTTTTTGTGCCAAAGGTATATACCAATTTCAGTTTGCCAGTATTAGCATCTCGAAGTCTACTATAGGTTTAGCTGAATTTGTCTGGGCAGTAGTGTTCAACTTTTGAGATACATTCAATTTTTTGCATCAAGGTATTTTAGTCGCCAGCCATGGGTGAAAATGTTGGTTGTTGAGGATAAGTTGGATGGTACCAACTACCCGTATGTTCTTATATGATGCGACATGTATTGGTTGCAAAAGGACCCTGGAACATTGTGTAGGGGATTGAAAAATGTCCTATCACACCTACATGTATTGGTTGCAAAAGGACCCTGGAACATTGTGTAGGGGATTGAAAAATGTCCTATCACACCTGCAACTGTTACAACTACAAGTATTGAAGCTCATGCAAAAGGTGTCAAAGATGATGATATTCTATAGATTCCTGTTGGTGCTACGGTTTTTGTTGCACCCACTGTAGAGAAAATTCGTTGGGATGGCAGAGATGACTAGGCACATGCATTGATAGCTTTGTCTATCAAACGTGCCATTATTCCTCACATTCGCTCTTGCAGAACAGCTACGGATGCTTGGGATACACTTACCACATTGTACTAGGCTAGGAATGAGGCTCGTGTTGCTTACCTCCGAAAAAAGTTGGAGAGTGAGCACATGAATGAGGGTGATTCTATGGATAGCTTTTTGACAAAGATCAAGGATTTGAAGGAACAATTGATTTCTGTTGATGAAGTCCTTCCTAATAGTTCACTTGTACAAACTGTTTTGAATGGTCTTCCTAGCTCATATCAGAGTTTTGCTTCTACTCTTTGGTTGATGATGAAAGACAATCCAAATGCCTTAACATTTGAAGACTTCATTTCTGTTTTGTTGCAAGAAGATCAGTCTAGGCAAAATAGTTCAATTATGTGTGATGTAGATCAAGCTTTCCTGGCTAGTCAGAAGGGAAAAGGAAAATGGAGCTCTTCAAGTAGTAAGCAAAAACTACTAATTCTGCACAATCAAAGAAGGAAGACAAAGACGAGAAGAAATCAAAAAAGCAAAAATTGTTTTTGTAAAGAAAATGATCATGTCATTAAGAACTGTCCAAAACTCGTTGCTAAAGAGGCAAAGAAGAAAGAGGCCGGAATGGTTGTTGCAGAGACCTCTACACCGAAAACAGAGTCTGCCAATCTTGTGCAGGATGAAGGATGGGCGTTTACTATGGTTTGCAATTTTGACCCATCTTCTCATTGTTGGAGCAAGACAATCAACAATTGGTGATTATACGAAACTTAGGAGTGAAGACATGAAGGAAAGATTGAAGTCTTAAAGCATAAAGTAAAGTGGAAGTTCAGGAGGAAAAGGTCTATAAACACATGTACATTAGTTTTGTAAATACTTCAAAATACTTGAATTAATGATGAATCAATACTCATATCTATATATATATGAGTATATGGTCGTATGTGACATATAGATGAAGTATAGATGAGATAGAGAGATATAGATCATGATTATTGTATGAATCATCCATCAGATGTATGATGAGTTCAATAGAAAGAATTCTCAAGAGATTGCGCGTCAATCTTTTCTTCATTTCTCCTTCTATGTTTGATTATATTAGAAATCCTTTTGTAGACATCTAATTCCATAGTCAATGCATCAATGGTTAAGATTTGAGATCCTAATTGCAAACAGGCTAAGAGAATTATCTGTAGGAACATTTATATGTGAAGAAGTGATGAGTGTCTTTTGAAACAAGTGCAATCTTGATTATCAAGTACTTGATCAGTTCTCAGTGTACAGTGTAAAGTTTTGCACAAATGAGGAGTCAAAATCTAAGTTGAAAGGTAAGCCATCTATGGCTAAAAGCATTTGCTTAAACGGGTTCTAGTTTGGGAGAATATTGTGTTAGAAGTTGCAGGTGTCAAAGTCGACTCTACAAGAAGGCAGTTTCAGACATAGGTAGATTGTTTGGATCATTTCTCATAATCTACTGAATCTTTTGAGATGTTTTAACTTGAAGGAGGTGCACAACCTTTAGGCAAAACCATGTACAAAGTTTCATTAGAAACTTTACACATTTGATTAGTCAATGAGTGAGTAATGTGCAACAGACTTTTCTGTGAAGTGACTTTCTTCACAATTAGCTAAAGACTTAATAGTTTGGCAGTTGTCTTTCAAAATTGGTTGAAGTTTAGAGTTATTCTTGATATAGAGGTGATCTAACATCAAGGATAGCTTGTCTTTTGGAGATTAACACTCTCCATCAGTGGTATCAAAGCAGGATTTATCAGATTTAAAGAAAAGGAAGACCCCGACTGTTGGAGATATACAAAATTCAAACTTTGAAGATTCAAAAGGACAAAGTGTGAAAGAAAAGCTGAAGGGAGACACACAAGAGCAATCAAAAGGATCAGAAGGAGTAAAGGTTGAAGCTAAGGTACATTCATTTCTTATAAAGTTAAAGATTTGATAGTACAGAAAAAAAGGATGGGAGATAGTCTCCAAATTGAGAAGTTGGATAGAGAGAACTATCCGGCTTGGTCTATGAGGATGGAAGCTCATCTTATGAGCAAAGATCTGATGGGATACATCACAAGAGAGGAAGAAAAGACAGGTTCAAAGATCCTAGTCTTCCAACTAGGGAGGAGCTTGCAGAGTTAAAGATTTGGATGAAGAAGGATGCTCAAGCAAGGAGGATAATCTACATGGCAGTGAATGATTATTTGCTTCCTCATATCAGAGGACTTGAAAGTGCAAGTGACATATGGAGTGCTTTGGAAGAGCATTTTCAGAATACAACCAAATCAAGTAAAGCATCATTATGGGTATAGTTTACTACATTCAAGAAGAAGATTTCACAATCAATATTTGATTATGTGACAAAGATGAAAGGCACTGCTGATTCTTTAGGTGCAGTTGATGAAGATATTGAAGAAGATAAGTTGGTAAGACAAATTCTCACAGGTCTAAGAGGATATGAGAAGTGGAAACTTTTTATATTGTCTAGAAAGCTTTCATTAGATCATTTCACTCCTGATTTGAATCAATTGTTAGGACATATGATAACTTTTGAGAATGATATCGAAGGAGAAGTTGATAAGAGTGCAGGTCATGCAATGTATTCCAAAGACAAGAAGAAAGCTAGCAAAGGAAAGCAAGAATCAGTTGAAGATGAAGGTACTCCAAGTCAAGCAAACTTTCTAAGAGGAAGAGGAAATGACAAAAGTAGAGGAAGAGGAAAAAATAACAAAGATAATATCAGAGTTTGTTGGATATGTGGTAAGAGCAATCATCTATCTCATGAATGTTGGCATAGTAATCAAAGCAATGGTAATTTTAATCAGAATTTTAATCAAAGAGGAAGAGGTGGTAGATATCAGAGAGGAAATTTCAGAGGCAGAGGTGGTAGGAATTTCTTTGAAAGAAGTGGAGGAAAAAACTTTCAAAATCAATCCTATAATAACATCTACTATAATTATGCATCAGATCAGAGAAGATTCAACTCTCATTATGAATGCAACATGTGAAGCCTCACATGAAGACTTGAGAGTATTTTATATTGACTCAGGATGTAGCAATCATTTGAGTGGAAACATTGCTTTGATGACTGGTCTAGATCATAAGGCAATCAATCACACGGTTCAAACAAGAGATAATACAAAGCACAAAGTGAAGTCAATTGGTCCAATTAAATCCAAAGATGGAAGTATTCTCTTGAGTAAAGTTTTTTATGTTCCTACAATTGCAAAGAATTTAATTAGTGTAGGACAGATTGTGGAAAAAGGGTATGAGGTAAGGTTTAGAGGTAGAGGTGGTAGGAATTTCTTTGGAAGAAGTGGAGGAAAAAACTTCCAAAATCAATCCTATAATAACACCTACTACAATTATGCATCAGATCAGAAAGAAGATTCAACTCTCATTATGAATGCAACATGTGAAGCCTCACATGAAGACTTGAGAGTATTTTGTATTGAATCAGGATGTAGCAATCATTTGAGTGGAAACATTGCTTTGATGACTGATCTAGATCATAAGGCAATCAATCACATGGTTCAAACAGGAGATAATACAAAGCACAAAGTGAAGTCAATTGGTCCAGTTAAAGCCAAAGATGGAAGTATTCTCTTGAGTAAAGTTTTGTATGTTCCTACAATTCCAAAGAATTTAATTAGTGTAGGACAGATTGTGGAAAAAGGGTATGAGGTAAAGTTCAGAGGTAGAGGTGGTAGGAATTTCTTTGGAAGAAGTGGAGGAAAAAACTTCCAAAATCAATCCTATAATAACACCTACTACAATTATGCATCAGATCAGAAAGAAGATTCAACTCTTATGAATGCAACATGTGAAGCCTCACATGAAGACTTGAGAGTATTTTATATTGACTCAGGATGTAGCAATCATTTGAGTGGAAACATTGCTTTGATGACTGATCTAGATCATAAGGCAATCAATCACTCAGTTCAAACAGGAGATAATACAAAGCACAGTGAAGTCAATTGGTCCAGTTAAAGCCAAAGATGGAAGTACTCTCTTGCGTAAAGTTTTGTATGTTCCTACAATTCCACAGAATTTAATTAGTGTAGGACAGATTGTGGAAAAAGGGTATGAGGTAAGGTTCACTAATGATGGAGTTTATGTTGAAGACCCTAGCCAAGGGTATAAGCAAATTGTTATAGGAAAGAAGGAAGGAAGGCTCTTCACATTAAGGATACAAGGTAATGTTGGACATGCTATGTTCACATATAGAGAGCAAAAGTTGTCTGAATTGGATCTTTGGCATAAAAGACTTGGACACTCCAATGAAAGAGGTATCAAAGAGATGGTTAATAATGGTTCAGTACTTGGATTACCTAATGTTGCAGGTCAGCACATGACATACAAATGTGAAGCATGTCAGTTAGGTAAGGCTCATAAGCAATCATATAATAAGAATGGTGTTATATATTCAGAAAGAATTGAATTGGTACATACAGATGTGTGGGGTCCTTCAAAGGGCTTTAGTATAAATGGTTCAAGATATTATGTCATATATGTTGATGATGCTATGTTGTATAATTACATTGGGTCTAAGGGGTAGAACCCTTGGGTTTCTAGGTGTGAAACCCTTTGGATTTATGGTTTATTTACCCCTTTTAGATGGGTCTTGAACCTTAGGGTTGATTCTCTAAGGTTGAGTACCTTAGGCTTGATTGGAAGCTTCTCCTAGCCACTTGGTTTGTACGTGAAAGCTTGGAGAGTCTTCTTTTAGAAGCCATGTGATTTCATGTGATATCCTAAGCTTGGAAACCATGTGAATACCTTAGGACCCATGTGATGGAAGGTACACATGTCCGCTTGAGAGGGACTTACCCCCTTGGTCTTGGAGCTATATATTGGAGGGGTTGGTTGGGTGGAAACACATCTCTCTTCCTAGTGTGTGGCCTTGCTAGTTAGTCTTGTGTGAAGGCTATGGAGTCCTTCCACAAGACTTGGTAAGTTGAAAGTCCATTGTAGCATAAGCAATACATATGCTCTATAATGGAAATAACACTTACAAGTCCAAGAAGTAATAGATCTTACTTGATTAAAAAAAGGTTTGCTTCCAAAATTCAAGTTAAAAGTTACCTTTACTTAAGTGGAAGTGTAAGTCGATTGGTATGGGACATCTAGGCTTACATTACCACTGAAGTTGATTCGGTGGTATGGGACATCGAATTTAGAGGTAAGTCAAAACTTGAACCTTGGGACATTTGTTCTGTATGCTTGGAGAAAAGAAAGCATAAAAGCTCTAAATAAGTTCTTTTAACCAGAAAGGACAATAAAAGATTGAAAATAAACTCTTTCAAATACTTCTGAAAGAGCATAATTTTCAATTTACTCCAAGGTAGTTTTCGACGATGAAAAATCTTAAGGAGGGGAGAAAGTCCCCAAGAAGTTGTATCTTATGCCTTGAAAAGACCGAATAGGGTATTGCAAGGTAAAAGATATGCAAGAAATCGATAAACTTGAAGTACTTCCTCATATTTTAGTACTTCATATATCTTTCATTACATCTTCCAACTAAATGAAGTTCTCAAAGATTGGGAATTCTCAAAGAACCTCAATAAAAGAGAACACTTTCATACACCATAAGGATTGTATGAATCCTAAGTGGGTTAGGAAAAGAAGTTGGATGAGCGATAAAGCATAATCCTAATAATATTTTGATGCTTCATAGGGATAACATAACATACGTTATGGATTCCAGTAATATAGACCTAAGGAATATGAATTCTTGTATGAAGCATAATAGCTAGATCCCTAAGTAAAACCCATTGGTAAAGATTTAAAGCATGAAGGGATCTATTTGAGAAAGACCTAGTCTTATCTCTTATTTTGGCTAAAAAAGAAAAGAAAGCCAAAAGAACCAAATAGGGCAAAGATCAAAGTCAAACTTTAAGTTTGATAAGATGAGTCACACCACATTAAACGGTTAACCAAATATTTAAAGTAAGATTAGTAGTGGTGTATCTAAGCACCTTAGTCCTTGCTCTCATAATCGTACCATAGTATGAAGGGCATTTAAAAGGACAAAAAAGGTGAGAAAAAAAAGCTATGTGGATTGGATGAGGAACCCACTGGTATGGGACAGTGGGTATTGAATCCTCTTGAGTACTTTTTCTTGATGGCTAGAAGAAAAAGGGACTCATGATCCAATGGAATACATCAGGAAGACAATGTCTAGGAATAGTGTTGATATATTTAGGTAGTGATGTGTGTGAACACTCTAGGACTGTCGGGGCACTTTTTTCCCTCTTTAGGAGGTTTTTTTCCCCCGGCTTGTATATACGCCTATTGCCCTAATGGGCTACTTATCTTTGTACATTCTCTAGTAATACATTCAGTATTGTGTGTTTGTGCTCCAAGCTTCTTCTTCTTCCTTGTGCTGTTCGCGTGCTTCTGCAGACGTCTATCTCCAACAATTGGTATCAGAGCAGGTCGTCGCTTCTTCTAGGGCGCCATTGACACTCCTCTATTTGCAGTCTCAGATTCGCACGAAATTTGGTGAGCTCGTTTCAGCCTTCGAATGCACTATCACAGCGCTTGTGCAGGCTATTTCGTCCTTTTGTGCCAAAGGTATATACCAGTTTTTGTTCGCCAGTTTAAGCGTCTTGAAGTCTGCTACAGGTCTAGCAGAACTCGTCTGGGCAGTTCCGTTCAACTTTTTGAGATACAACCAATTTTCTGCATCAAGGTATTTTAGTCACCGGCCATGGCTGAAAGCAGTGATGTATTCCGTATGTTGGCTGTTGACGATTAGTTGGATGGTACCAACTACCCATTATGGGCTTATATGATGCGACATGTACTGGTTGCAAAAGGACTGTGGAACATTGTGCAGGGTGTTGAAAGACGTCCTGTTACACCTGTGACTACAGGTACTACAAATACAGGTGTTGGAGCTGATGAAGATGGTGTCGAAGATGATATTCCACAGATTCCTGTTCGTGCTGCTGTTTCCGTTGCACCTACTATAGAGCAGATTCGTTGGGATGGTAGAGATGCCCAAGCACATGCATTGATAGCTTTGTCTGTCAAACGTGCCATTATTCCTCACATTCGCTCTTGCAGAATAGCAAAGGATGCTTGCGATACACTTACCACTTTGTACCAGGCCAGGAATGACGCTCGTGTTGTTTACCTCCGAAAATAGTTGGAGAGTGAGCACATGAATGAAGGTTATTCTATAAACAGTTTTCTTACAAAGATCAAAGACCTGAAGGAACAATTGATTTCTGCTGATGAGGTTATACCAGATAGCTCACTTGTGCAGACCGTTCTGAATGGTCTTCCTGATTCATATCAGAGTTTTGCCTCTACTCTTCGATTGATGATGAAAGGCAATCCGAATGCCTTGTCATTTGAGGAATTAGTCTCTGTTCTGTTGCAGGAAGATCAGTCCAGGCAGAACATGTCCATTATGCGTGTTGCAGATCAAGCTTTCCTGGCTAGTCAGAAGGGCAAAGGAAAATGGAGTTCTTCTACTAGTAAGCAGAAATCTGCAAATGCTGCACAATCGAAGAACCAGGATAAAGATGAGAAGAAATCAGAAAAGTAGAAATTGTTCTGAAAGTACTGTAAAGGAAATGAACATATTATAAAGAACTGTCCAAAACTGGCTGCTAAAGAGGCAAAGAAGAAAGAGGCTGGAATGGTTGTTGCAGAGGCCTCTACACCAAAAACAAAGTCTGCAAATCTTGTGCAGGAAGAAGAATGGGCGTTTACTACTGTCTGCAGTTTTGACCCATCTTCTCATGATCAGTGCATGTCTGTAGTAGACTCAGATGTTTGATACTTTGATAGTGGGGCGACCAAACATATTACCTCGCAGTGCAGTTTCTTCTCTTCACTCGAGCCTGCCCCTACAGGGAATACTGTCACATGTGCCAATAACTCCTCTTATCCTGTTATGGGAATTGGTAAGATCTTTCTGACTACTGCTGATGGTAGTTATTTCACTTTGTCAGATGCTTTATTTGTGCCAGGGATCAAAAAGAACTTGTTATCAGTTTCTGCATTAGCCAAGATTGGCTTGGTTGTGAAATTCGTTGATGACAGGTGTACAATCCATGATCTCTCAAATGGTGATGTGATTATTGCTTCTGGCATCTTATGTCGTGGGCTGTATAAGCTCATAGACTATGAAAGATATGTGAATGATTCGGCATGTGCAGTTCATGATTCTCAGGCTATGTCAGATGCAAAGCTTTGGCATGCACGCTTGGTCATCTGAATTTTGCTAGTTTGCTACGCCTGCAGAAATCTGAAATGGTGTCCTCTTTGCCCAAACTTGAGGCTCCTGGAAAACATGTTTGTGAAGGCTGTATTTTGGGCAAAATGCAGCGTTCTTCCTTTCCAAAAGATGGTTCATTTCCGACTACACAGAAATTGCAGCTTGTACATAGTGATGTCTGTGGTCCTATGCAGACACCCTCTTTTGGAAATTACCTTTACTTCGTGACTTTCATTGATGATTTTTCCAGGCATGCATGGGTATATCCACTCAAAGCAAAGTCCGAAGTGTTCATGTGCTTCAAACAGTTTTTGGTTTTGGCTGAAAATCTGTCAGCATGTAAAATGGGCACCCTCCGTTTTGATCGAGGGGGGGAATATATGTCTTCAAATTTTAATGCATTTCTGGCTGAACGTGGGATAAAACACCAGTGTACAGTTCCGTATACACCTCAACAGAATGGAGTTGCTGAACGGAAGAACAGGTCTCTCATGGAAATGGCGAGGTGCATGGTCAAAAGTCAGGCTTTACCACATAGTTTCTGGCTTGAGGTTGTCATGTCTGCAGCATATGTACTGAACAAGTGTCCCACTAAAGCGTTGCAGTCTATCACTCCATATGAGGCTTGGCATGACCGCAAGCTATCTGTTGCTCATCTGCGTGTTTTTGGTTGTTTGGCATATGCATTAGTGCTTGAACAACATCGCAGAAAATTGGATGATAAGGCAGTAAAATGTATTTTTGTTGGGTACAGTTCTGAAAGTAAAGGCTATCGTCTGTATCATCCACAGACTAAACGCATTCTGGTTAGCCGTGATGTTGTCTTTGTGGAAGATGCTATTCAGCCATTGCTTTCATGTACTAAGGAGACATCTGTTAGCTCCAAAGACATGTATGATACTTTGATGCCTCTTTTTACAGGTGGACATGCTAGTGCTGGTCCTAATGAGGCAACTTCTCAACCTTTGCAGGTTTCATATGATGATACAGATCATTCCATTTCTGATGCAGATTTACATGATGCACTTGTTGATGAGAGAGCTGATATTGAGCAGGCAAAAACTATGCCAAAATGGCTGGTGCAGACTTTGCGTGACAGCAAATTAGATGCACCTTTGTCATATCGTACTCGTTCAGGCTCTCATAGTGCCTCCTTTGCATCAGATTGCTATGCTATGGCTGCATCTAGTCTTTGTGATGAGAATGAGCCTATTTCTTTTGATGAAGCACAGAATTCAGAAAATTGGATGGCTGCCATGCAATCTGAATATGATGCTATAATGAAGAATGGTACATGGTCTTTATGTGACTTGCCTCCTGGCAAGAAGGCCATTGGCACTAAGTGGGTATACAAGCTGAAGCGTAAACCTGATGGCACAGTTGACAGGTATAAGGCTAGGCTTGTTGCAAAGGGTTATGCGCAGGAAAGAGGCATTGATTTTGATGAGACCTTTGCACCTACATGCCGTATGACTACTGTTTGGAGCATTTGTGCACTTGCAGCCCATCATGGTTGGAATGTACATCAGTTGGACATTAAAACAACATTTCTGAATGGTGACTTGCATGAAGAAGTCTATGTTTTTCAGCCTCGTGGCTTTGTGCAGAAAGGGCATGAAAACCAGGTCTGCAGGTTAAAGAAGGCATTATATGGTTTAAAGCAAGCACCACGTGCTTGGTATGAGAAGATACATGCCTATCTGGTTGCACATGGTTTTGTGAACATTCCAACTGAAAGCACCTTATATGTTAAGCGTGCTAATGATGTGCTTCTGATCATTGTTGTCTATGTTGATGACATGCTGCTCACTGGTCCTATTGAGAAGCATATTGCTGATTTCAAGGCTGATTTGCATGCCTCATTTGAGATGTCTGATTTGGGGCATTTGCATCACTATTTGGGCATTCAGTTTATGCAAGTTGATGGTGGAATGGCTTTGTGTCAAACGAAATATACTGACACATTATTGCAGCGTTTTGGCCTTGAAGACTGTAAGCCTATTGCCACTCCTATGGAGACAGGTTTACAATTGAATCTTCATGATGCTGGAGATGCATTTGATGCTGTTCTCTATCAGCAGGTTGTTGGATGCTTGATTTACTTATGCATTACTCGGCCAGATATTCAGTTTGCTGTCTCACAGATGAGCAGGTTTATGCATTGCCCAGGAGTCACGCATTGGAAAGCGGTTAAGCACATCTTTCGCTACTTGAGTGGTACTCGGCTACTTGGGTTGTTTTATCCCAAGGGGGGATCACTACCGCCAGATTTGCATGCTTTTTCTGACTCAAATTGGGTTGGTTGCTATGACACTCATGTGTCCACCACTGGTTTTTGCTTCATGCTTGGTACCTCATGTATATCTTGGTTGAGCAAGAAGCAGCCTACTGTGGCCACTTCCAGTTGTGAGGCTGAGTATAGGGTAGCTTTCACAGCGACTATTGAGTGTGTGTGGCTCAGACGCCTTATGGCTGATTTGGGTGTTGGCCAGTCTTCTGTCACCACCATCTTCACTGACAGTCAGAGCACATTGGCAGTTGCGAGGAACCCTGTGTTCCATGCTCGCACTAAGCACATTGAGGTGCATTATCACTATGTCAGGGAGAGGTTCTCTGCTGGGGAGATCAGCTTGGCATATGTGCCCACGCAGGAGAACATTGCAGACCTTTTCACAAAGGCTCTGCCTAGGGAGAAGTTTGAAGCTTTCTGCAAAGCTTTGGGCTTACTTCCTTTTGTGGAGTGATTTCCACATAGCTTGGCACTTCCTTATACATGAGTGCCAGATCCTTGTTCATCGCATCACTCCCAGGGGGGATTTGTTGATATATTTAGGTAGTGATGTGAGTGAACACTCTAGGACCACTGGGACACTTTTTTCCCTCTTTAGGAGGTTTTTTTCCCCTGGCTTGTATATATGCCTATTGCCCTAATGGGCTACTTATCTTTGTACATTCTCTAGTAATACATTCAGTATTGTGTGTTTGTGCTCCAAGCTTCTTCTTCTTCCTTGTGTTGTTCGCGTGCTTCTGCAGACGTCTATCTCCAACAAATAGGCATCTTCTTCAATTATCCTCTCAAAGGGAAGAAGAATTCTTCCAACAAGATATGAAAGTATCTATCTCTTATAGAGAGTTAGAAATAAGGAAAGGATCAACTTTTTTGATTTTGAAGGTAAACTCCAAAGGATGAAGCTCTAAAAGCTTCATGCCAAAGTATGACTTGAAATTCAAGGAACATAAAAATGATCTTAGACCAAGCTTGAAAGAAAACTCAGAAAGATCATCTTTTGGATTGATATTTCAAGTCAATTGAAGAATAAGAAAGATGTCACCATAGGACATCTTTAACAGATTGAGAATATAAGGGAGAGAACTCTAGAAGGATCAAGAAGACCCTTAAGGATTGAGATCCAATTAAAGATTCGTAAAGGTTAAACATTGAAGAAATGATTGGAATAATCTATTTCTACTTATGACCTTAAAGATAACACGATCTTTTACACTATGAGTTCACATTTCGGGACGTAATTATAAAGATCTTAATCTTTTTGGAAGAACAAGTAAAATAGCTTTCAATCAAAGGCTACAATATTAACCCTTATGGATTCTAGTCCCTTAAAAGTGGATTCTCAAAACTACGTAAAGTTTTGAAAGAACATTGAATCCACTTTTGGTAAGCTATTTCTCTCTGAAGATGAAGAGGATGTTATATCCTTGTAAAAACTAGATAATCCACCTTTACCATTCTATTGGTTAGGTAGGGATTAAATAATAATATTCCCCTCTATTTAGATTTATTGGAGGCAAATTGAAAACAAGAGAATCCACCCATTTCACTAAACGAGAGTAATTTGGGCAGGGATTATGTCAGATTCATCTTCCTTTTAGTACAAGTTGGATTCTAACTTGAGAGATGAATCTAATAAGGAAACCTTAATTAGCATTCATCTATTTTGCTAGGTTCATGCACTAGTAGTGCAAAGAGATGGACCAAGGCAACAATTTAGTTGAAGTCACTTTGACTCCACCTAATCCACATGTTTGAGCTTTGGAGACCTAGATGGCACATGGCTTAAACAAAGGAAATAGGAAGGGAGGTTCTCTTCCACCCTTTCATTCTTTCCATACTTTGCATTCGACTCAGTTCTTTTTCATATGCAAACTAGATGGAACTTTGACTGATTCGGGCAGGGAATCAGACCACACATGGATTCTCCTCTTTAAAGATTCATTCAGGATAGAAATCACCCTTTTGAATTAAGAGGCGAATTAGAGAGATGAAGGCCATGATCTTTGAGATTGATCATGGAGCACGGGGGAATACCCCAAGGTATATATCTCCACTCATTTCCGAGGACGGAAATGCTTTTAAGGGGGGGAGAATGTTGTATAATTACATTGGGTCTAAGGGGTAGAACCCTTGGGTTTCTAGGTGTGAAACCCTTTGGATTTATGGTTTATTTACCCCTTTTAGATGGGTCTTGAACCTTAGGGTTGATTCTCTAAGGTTGAGTACCTTAGGCTTGATTGGAAGCTTCTCCTAGCCACTTGGTTTGTACGTGAAAGCTTGGAGAGTCTTCTTTTAGAAGCCATGTGATTTCATGTGATATCCTAAGCTTGGAAACCATGTGAATACCTTAGGACCCATGTGATGGAAGGTACACATGTCCTCTTGAGAGGGACTTACCCCCTTGGTCTTGGAGCTATATATTGGAGGGGTTGGTTGGGTGGAAACACATCTCTCTTCCTAGTGTGTGGCCTTCCTAGTTAGTCTTGTGTGAAGGCTATGGAGTCCTTCCACAACATGCTACTAGGTGGATCACTATCTATGTGATCAAAGACAAGTTAGAAGTGTTTAATACATTCAAACACTATCATGCATATGCAGAAAGAAACACAGGACAAAAATTAAAGAGGTTAAGATCAGATGGAGGAGGAGAGTATTTTTCAAATGAATTCAATAATTATTTGTGGAATGCAGGTATAAAGAGAGAGGTTACTTGTAGTTACTTTCCTCAACACAATGGGGTAGAAGAGGGAAGAAATAGAACTCTTGTTGAGTTTGCAAGATCAATGATGAAAGAGAAAAATTACCCAAATTATTTGTGGGCTGAGGCTTAGTCAATAGACTACCATGTAAAGCTTTGCAATGACACCATATGAGGCTTGGTGAGGTAAGAGACCTACCTTGGATCATTGTAAAGTATTTGGATGTTTGGCGTATGCATATGTGCCATCTCAGTTGAGGCATAAATTAGAACCTAAAGGTACTTGGTATGCAGGTACACTTAATATCAATGCAGGTGATGAAGAAAACTTGGTTCAGAAGAAAGGTAAATCAAAGCTTCAAATATGTTATGAAGAAGAAAGTAATGAAGGACAAGTTGAAGTAGAAGAAAGGCCAAGGTACTTGGTATGGAGGTACACTTAATATTCATGCAGGTGATGAAGAAATCTTGGTTCAGAAGAAAGGTAAATCAAAGGCTCAAATATGTGATGAATAAGAAAGTAATGAAGGACAAGTTGAAGTAGAAGAAAGGCCAAGATTTGATCCAGAATATGATGAACCAGAAACTTCAAGAAGTGGAGAACTCAGAAGGTCATCTAGGCACAAATGGCAACCTACAAGGTATAGCTATGATACTTCATTCTTGACTACTAAAGATTATGCTTATATGATAAAAGCAGATGAAGACCCATCCACATATGGTGAAGCCAAAGGAAAGGAGAATTGGGAAAAAGCTATGCAGGAAGAATATGATGCATTGATGGAGAATGAAATATGGGATTTGTTTCCTAAACCAAATAGTCAAAAGATCATTGGATGTAAATGGGTTTACAAAACAAAAAGGTTTGCCGATGGAAGTGTATCTAGGTACAAAGCCAGGCTTGTTGTAAAAGGATTTGCACAGACACATGGTGTGGACTATGATGAAACTTATAGTCATGTTGCAAAGATGACAACCATAAGGACTCTCATAGCGATTGCTCCTTGCAAAGGTTGGAAATTATCTCAATTAGATGTGAAGAATGCAATTTTGAGTGGTTATATTTCAGATGAAGTCGACATGGAACAACCATATGGTTTCAAAGATCAAGTGTATCCAAATCATGTGTGTAAGCTCAAGAGAGCTTTGTATGGTTTGAAGCAGGCCCCAAGGGCATGGAATTATAGGCTTGTAAAGTTCTTGAAGGAACTTGGGTTTCAAGCATGTAAGGCAGATAGTAGCTTGCTAGTCAAAGCAAGTGAGGATGGATTTATTTATGTTTGTATTTATGTTGATGACATAATACTTACAGGAACATATGACAAAGGTATACACATGATTAAGAAGCAGATGGAGAAAGAATTCAAAATCAATGACTTGGGAAATTTGTCATTCTTCTTGGGAATGGAGATTTCATATACTCAACATGGAGTATATGTAACTCAAGAAAGGTACTTGAAAAATTTGCTAACCAAATTTAGAATGGAAGATTGCAGGATAGCACCAACTCCAATGGAGGTGAATCATAGATTGAGTAGATATGGAGGAGAAGAATTCAAAGATATGAAGCTTTATCAGAGTTTGGTGGGTAGCTTGATTTCTGCTACATTAACAAGGCCTGACTTATCATATGCAGTTGGAGTTTTATCTCAATTCATGCATTGTCCTAGAAAGAAACATTGGATTGCAGGACAAAGAGTACTTAGCTACATCAAGGGCACACTTAAAGAAGGTTTGTATTATGGGTTTACTTCATATACAAGAATCAAGATATATAGTGATGCAGATTGGGCAGGTAACTCTGATGATAGAAGATCAACACATGGATATGTGTTATGTGGGAGATAAGTTAATTTCATGGTGCTCTAAGAAGCAACATACAATTGCTTTATCATCTACAGAAGTAGAATACAAAGGCATGGTAGAAGCTGCAAAGAAAGTCATATGGCGAAAGACTCTTATGAAGAGTTTTGATATCATTCAGAGTACTCCTATCATTTGTGGAGACAATATGTTTTCTTTATATTTGGTAGCGAATCCTGTGTTTCATGCTAGGACCAAACACATTGAGATTCAATATCATTTTTTGAGAGAGAAGGTTGTTGATAAAGAAATAGAAGTTATACATACTCCTACAAAAGATCAACTTGCAGATATGATGACAAAAAGCTTAGATGGATCAAAGTTGCAGAGGTTTAAAGATATGGAAGGAATAAAGAAGATTCATATAATCACAATTGATGACTGAGGGGGAGCTGTTCGAGTAAGACAATCAACAATTGGTGATAATATGAAACTTAGGAGTGAAGACATGAAGGAAAGATTGAAGTCTTAGAGCATGAAGTAAAGTGGAAGTTGAGGAAGAAAAGGTCTATAAACACATGTACATTAGCTTTGTAAATACTTCAAAATACTTGAAGTAATGACGAATCAATGCTCATATGTATATATATATGTATGCGTATATGGTCGTATGTGACATATAGATGAAGTACATATGAGATAGAGAGATATAGATCATGAGTATTGTATGAATCATCCATGAGATGTATGATGAGTTGAATAGAAAGAATTCTCAAGAATTGCGCACTGACCTTTTCTCCATTTCTCCTTCTATGTTTGATTATATCAGAAATACTTTTGTAGACATCTAATTCCATAGTCAATGCATCTATGGTTAAGATTTTAGAGCCTAATTGCAAATAGGCTGAGAGAATTATGTGTAGGAACATTTATATGTGAAGAAGTGATGAGTGTCTTCTGAAACAGGCACAATCTCGATGATCAAATAATTGATCAATTCTCAGTGCACAATGTAAAGTTTTGCACAAATGAGGATTCAAAATCTAAGTTGAAAGGTAAGCCATCTATGGCTAAAAGCATTTGCTTAAACATGTTCTAATTTGGGAGAACCATGTGTTAGAAGTTGTAGGTGTCAAAGTCGACTCTACAAGAAGGCAATTTTAGACATAGGTAGATTGTTTGGATCATTTGTCATAATCTACTAAATCTTTTGAGATGTTTTGACTTGGAGGAGGTGTGTAACCTTATACAAAGTTTCATTAGAAACTTTACACATTTGATTAGTCAATGAGTGAGTAATGTGTAGGAGACTTTTCTATGAAGTGACTTTCTTCACAGTTAGCTAAAGACTTGATAGTTTGACACTTGTTTTCAAACTTGGTTGAAGTTTAGAGTTATTCTTGATGTAGAGGTGATCTAACATCAAGGAAAGCTTGTCTTTTCAAGATTAACACTCTCCATCACTCATGAGTAGTGCATGTTTGCAGTAGACTTCAATATTTGGTACTTTGATAGTGGGGCGACCAAACATATTACCTTGTAGCGTAGTTTCTTCTCTTCACTGGAGCCTCCCCTATAGGGAATATTGTCACATGCACCAACAACTCCTATTAGGGAGTTGGCAAGATCATCTTGACTATTGATGATGGTAGTTCTTTCACTTTGTCAAATGCTTTATTTGTGCCAGGGATCAAGAAGAATTTGTTATTAGTTTTGGCTTTAGCCAAGATTGTCTTGGTTGTGAAATTTATTGATGATAGATGTACAGTTCATGATCTGTCGAATGGTGACGTGATTATTGCTTCTGGCATTTTATCTTGTGGGTTGTATAAGCTCCTAGATTATGAAAAATCTATGAATGATTTAGCATGTGCAATACATGATTCTTAGGCTATGTCAGATGCAAAGCTTTGGCATGCATGCTTTGGTCATCTGAATTTTACTAGTTTGCTACACCTACAAAAATCTCAAATGGTGTACTCTTTGCCCAAACTTGAGGCACCCAATAAACATGTATGTGAAGGCTATATTTTGGGCAAAATGCAGTGTTCTTCATTTCCAAAAGATGGTTCAGTCCGAGCTACATAAGAATAGCAGCTTATTCATAGTGATTTCTGTGGTGCTATGCAGACTCCCTCCTTGGAAATTATCTTTACTTTGTGACTTTCATTGATGATTTTTCCAGGCATGCATGGGTATATCCATTGAAAGCAAAGTCTAAAGTGTTTATGCACTTCAAATAGAATCTGGTTTTGGCTAAAAATCTATCAGCATGTAAACTGGGCACCCTCCGTTCTGATCGAGGGGGGGAATATATGTCTTCTTACTTTAATGCATTTCTGGCTGAACGTGGGATAAAACATCAGTGTACAGTGTCATATAAACCTCAATAGAATAGAGTTGCTAAACGAAAGAACAGATCACTCATGGAGATGGCTAGGTGTATGGTCAAGATTTAGGCTTTGCCAGAGTTGTTGTTATGTGTGTAGCATATGTACTTAACAGGTGTCCCACTAAAGCGCTACAGTCTATCACTCCATATGAGGCTTGGCATGGTCCCAAGCCATCTGTTGCTCATATCCATGTTTTTGGTTGTCTGGCATATGCATTAGTGCCTGAAGAACATTGCAAGAAATTGGATGATAAACTAGTAAAATGTATTTTTGTTGGGTATAGTTCTAAAAGTAAAGGCGATCATCTGTATCATCCACAAACTAAACGCATTATGGTTACTTGTGATGTTTTTGTGGAAGATGCTATTTGGCCATTGCTTTCATGTACTAAGGAGACATCTGTTAGCTCCAAAGACATGTATGTGTTGTCAGGATCTTGCTCACGCGCAAACAGAGGTTACGAACGCAGAAAACACACAGAAGAATAGAGACAGCAAGAGACGAGACTGAACGCAGTATTGGGTGCAATCTCCCCCCATGCACTCTATTTCGACAGTCCACAGAGTGCATGTATTTATAGGAACTTTTGATTACGTCGAAAAGAGTGGTTACATGAGAGCGGCTTCAAAAAGTAGGCGTGAAACTAAAAGTTGCTAACTTTTACAGAAAACCATTGCTTTCAATAACAAAAACTGCGGTTTACAACGACCCTTATTCTAACCATCACTTTTCTAACTGTTTCTAACAATAGAACCTTCTACGCAGGTTTATTTACAAGCTAAATAATAATTATTTAGATTATTGATGTCCGTCCTTTCATGCCTTGCATGCTCCTCACAAAGTTTCAGCTGCTATATCAAAAACATCAAAAACACATTAATACATTAATAATTTAACACTATAACAATGCATTGTTCAATAATAATTTAACACTCCAACAATGCATTGTTCAACATATTCCATGTTACACTCCAACAATGCATTGTTCAACATATTCCATGTTACACTCCAACAATGCATTGTTCAACATATTCCATGTTATACTCCAACAATGCATTGTTCAACATACTCCATAAGTTATAACATGCCCCTTAGTTGAAAAAGCAACTAACCTCAGTTGATAAAATAATAAACATGGATGGCCAGTCACATGTTTCATCACTGAATAAAAAAAATAAGCATGTTCCATGTAAAAAACACATGCATGGAAATGTTCATGGAGGTGTTACATTAATGTGTTTGTGTATGATATGTTGGTGCAAGGCAATCAACAATTGAAGTTTTAATGAAGATTTGGAAACCAAAGATTGAAGGAAAGTTCAAATTATGAAGCATGGAGGAAGTGCATATTCAGAGGATGAAGATGTGTACACATATGTACATTAATTCAGAGATAGTTCACTTATACTTTTGTATAGTCATGATATTGAAAATATTTGCCTATGTATACAAGAAAAAAGTCGGGGCAAATATGAGAAAGCATGAGAATAGAGTAATCACGAGTTGCATGAGTCATTAGACATCTTAGAAGTGAGTTGAGTCTCTCTCATCACTCAGTTGTAAATTTCTTCAGAAATGGAAGACAAATTATGCCCGATGTTTATGTGCATTCTCCTTCTATGCTTGATCATTTCAAGAATCCTTTTGTAGATGTCTAAGTCCATAGTTAATGAGTCTATGGTTAGAATTTGAGAGCCTAATTATAAACAGGCTGTGAGAATTAAGTGTAGGAACATTCATATGTGAAGAAGTGTTCACTAGTTCCTGAAACAGGCACAAAATTCGATGTTAATGTTTTGGTTAGTTCTCCTTCCACAGTGTAAAGTTTTGAGCAAGCAAGCACTCAATCTTTAAGTTGGAAGGTAAGCTATCTGTGGCTAAAAGCATTTTCATAAACGGGTTCTAGATTGAGAGAAGCAAGTGTTAAAAGTTATAGGTGTCTAAATCGACTTCTCAGAAGAGCAATTTTAGACATAGGTAACTTGTTGAGATCATTTCTCAAGATATACAGAATCTTTTGAAGTGATTCAACTTGGAGAAGGTGCGCAAATTGTAGGCGACACCTTGTGCAAAGTTTCATAAAAAACTTTACACAATTGATAAGGTAATGAGAGAGATATGTGCAACAGACTTTATATGTAGACATCTTCTTCATAGATTTTTTCAAAATATTTATAATTGATCATTGATCCTCTAAATTTGGAGAAGGTTTGAGTTATTCTTGTTATAGAGGTGCTCTAATTACAAGAGTAACTTGTTCTTTTGGAGATTAACACTCTCCATTAGTGGTATCAGAGCAGGAAGCATTAGAATTGAAGGAAGGAGGACCTCGACTGCTGTAGACATAAAGAATTCAACAAATAAAGACTCAGAAGGTGAAAGCTTGAGAAGGAGGTCATACGACATCAAGGAAGACAAAAGGAACATTATTCAAAGTTAAGGTACATCTATTACTCATAGAGGTTGAAGAATTCAATATACAGGTGAAGAAAGGATGGGAGATTCTCTTCAAATAGAGAAGTTCGATAGAGAAAACTATCCAGCATGGTCAATGAGGATGGAAGCTCATCTTATGAGAAAATAATTGATAAGTTACATCACAGGTGAAGAAGAAAAGCCTCAACTCAGAGATCCTAGTGTTCCAACTAGGGAGGAATTATCAGATTTGAAGAATTGGATGAACAGAGATGCTTAAGCTAGGAGCATTATCTATATGGAAGTCAATGACTACTTGCTACCTCACATTAGAGGTTTTGAAAGTGCAAGTGATATATGGAATGCTTTGGAAGAGCATTTCCAAAACACAACAAAGTCAAGGAAGGCATCCTTATGGGCAGAATTTACCACTTTCAAGAAGAAGGCTTCTCAATCCATCTCAGACTATGTAACAAGGATGAAGGACATTGCAGATGCATTAGGTGCAGTTGATGAAGACATTGAGGAGAATAAATTGGTAAGGCAAATCCTCACAGGTTTGAGAGGTGATGACAAATGGAAGCCATTCATTTTGTCTACTGAATTATCACTTGATCATTTTACTCCTGACTTAAATCAGTTGCTAGGAAATATGTTAACCTTTGAGAAGGGAAGCAACAAGAAAAATGAAGATGAAGGCACAACTAGTCAGGCCAACTTCGTAAGAGGAACAGGAGGTGGCAAAGGTAGAGGAAGAGGCAGGAGTAATAAAGATGGAGTCAAAGCTTGCTGGATTTGTGGTAACACAAATCACTTAGCTAATGATTGTTGGCATAATACTCAGAGTAATGGTGGATATAATCAGAATTTTAATTCAAGAGGAAGAGGTGGCAGAAATCAAAGAGGTAATTTCAGAGGTAGAGGTTACTTTGGAAGAAATGCAGGTAGAGGATTTGAAAGTCAACAAAACAACAATACCTACTACAATTAGGCTTCAAATGAGAAGGAGGATTCAACATTGATAATGAATGCAAATTGTGAAAGGCAAAGTGAAGACCAAAGAGTCTTCTACATTGACTCAAGATATAGCAATCACCTGAGTGGTAACATAGCATTGATGACTGATTTGGAGAATAAGGTAACTAATCATGTAGTTCAAACATGTGACAATACAAAGCACAATGTAAAGTCAATTGGATCACTGAAGGCTAAGGATGGTAGCACTCTCTTGAGTAAGGTCTTGTATGTTCCTACAATTCCTAAGAATTTGATAAGTGTAGGACAAATTGTTGAAAAAGGTTATGAAGTTAGATTCACTAATGAAATAGTGTTTGTGGAAGACCCTAGCAATGGGTATAAACAGATTGTTTCAGGAAAAAAAGAAGGAAGATTGTTCACATTGAAGATCCAAGGTAATGTTGGTCATGCCTTGTTCACCTATGGAGGGCATAAGATCTCTGAGTTAGATCTTTGGCACAAGAGGCTTGGACATTTCAATGAAAGAGGTATCAAAGATATGATTAATAATGGTTCAGTGCTTGAATAGCCTAATGTTGCAGGTCAACATATGACATACAGATGTGAGGCATGTCAATTAGGTACGGCTCATAAGCAATCTTATTCCAAGCATGGTTTTATGTATTCAGAAAAGCTTGAATTGGTACACACAGATGTGTGGGGGCCATCAAAGGATTTCAGTGTCAATGGTTCAAGATATTATGTGATTTATGTTGATGATGCTACCGGATGGATCACTATCTATGTGATCAAAGATAAGTCAGAGGTGTTCAATACATTCAAACATTATCATGTGTATGCAGAGAGAATTACAGGTCATAAGTTGAAAAGACTAAGGTCAGATGGAGGGGGAGAGTATTTCTCTAATGAGTTCAGTGATTACTTGTGGAATGCATGTATAAAAAGAGAGGTTACTTGCGGGTAATCTCCTCAACAAAATGGTGTAGCAGAAAGGAGGAATAGAACTCTTGTTGAGTTTGCAAGGTCAATGATGAAGGAGAAAAATTGCCCAAATTACTTGTGGGCTGAGGCTATAAATACAACTACTTATTTGGTTAATAGATTACCATGTAAAGCTTTGCAGGGTATGACACCATATGAGGCATGGTGGGGTAAGAGACCTACATTAGATCATTGCAAAGTATTTGGATGTTTGGCATATGCATATGTGCCATCACAATTAAGGCACAAATTGGAACCTAAAGCTGAAAAGTATGTATTCATTGGATATGATGCTAAGCAGATGGGATATAGGTTGTGGAGTCCATCCACAAAACAATTTATTGTATCAAAAGATGTTACATTTGATGAGCAAGGTACTTGGTATGCAGGTACAATCAATATTAATACAGGTGATGAAGAAGTTGTGAATCAAAAGAAAAGTAAATCAAAGGTTCAGATATTTGATGAAGAGGAGAATAATGAAGTACAGGCTGAAGTCAAAGAAATGCCAAGATTTGATCCTGAGTGTGATGAACCAGAAACCTCAAGAAGTGGAGAACTTAGAAGGTCATCAAGACACAAGTGGCAACCTACAAGGTATAGCTATGACACTTCTTTTTTGGCTACCAAAGATTATGCTTATATGATAAAGACAGATGAAGACCCTTCTACATATGAAGAGGCAAAAGGTAAGGAAAATTGGGAGAAAGCTATGCAGGAAGAATATGATGCATTGATGGAAAATTAGACATGGGAGTTGGTTCCTAAACCAAATAGCCAGAAGATCATTGGATGCAAATGGGTCTACAAGACAAAGAGATTTGCAGATGGAAGTGTGTCTAGGTATAAAGCTAGACTTGTTGTGAAAGGTTTTGCTCAGACTTATGGTGTAGATTATGAGAAACAATATAGTCCTGTGGCAAAGATGACAACCATCAGGACACTCATAGCCATTGCTGCATGTAAAGGTTGGAAATTATGTCAATTAGATGTGAAGAATGCTTTTTTAAATGGTTATATTTCAGATGATGTTTTCATGGAGCAACTACAAGGATTCAGAGATGGAAGGTATCCAGATCATGTGTGCAAGCTCAAGAGAGCTTTGTATGGTTTGAAGCAGGCCCGAAGGGCATGGAATTATAGACTTGTGAAGTTCTTGAAAGAACTTGGATTTCAAGTATCCAAAGAAGATAGTAGCTTGCTTGTTAGAGCAAGTAATGATGGGTTCATATACATGTGCATATATGTTGATGATATAATTCTTACAGGTACAGATGAGAAAGGCATTCAAAGCCTAAAGAAGCAAATGGAGAAAGAGTTCAAAATCAGTAATTTGGGAGACTTGTCATATTTCTTGGGCATGGAGATTTCATATACTCAACATGGAGTGTATGTAACTCAAGAAAGGTATTTGAGAAGCTTGTTGATCAAGTTTAAGATGAATGATTGCAGAGTAGCACCTACTCCAATGGGGGTGAATCACAAGTTAAGCAGATATGGAGGAGAAGAGTTCAAGGACATGAAGCTATATCAAAGTTTGGTTGGTAGTTTGATTTATGCTACTTTAACTAGACCTGATTTATCATATGCAGTTGGAGTTTTGTCTCAATTCATGCATTGTCCTAGGAAAGAACATTGGATTGCAGGTCAAAGAGTGTTGAGGTACATTAAGGGTACACTCAAAGAGGGTTTGTATTATGGTTTTACATGAGATACAAACATCAAGATATATAGTGATGCAGATTGGGCAGGTAATCCTGATGATAGGAGATCAACTTATGGATATTTGTGTTATGTGGGAGATAAGTTAATTTCTTGGTATTCAAAGAAGCAACACACAGTTGCTTTGTCATCTACAGAGGCTGAGTACAAAGTGTTGGAATTGAAGGACTCACTAGGCAAGGAAGCGTACGAAGGGAGTCAGAGAGAAGAGAAAGTACAAGCAGACAGAGCAGTCAACGACGATCTGGCAAGTAGGCCAATATTTTTTCAAGACACTAACACATATAAAAGAGGTGGACACACAAGGAGAAGGAGCAAGTAGGGAGCTCCAGGAAATGTATGTCAACATAGTAATAGAAAATCCCTACAAAAATAGTGATTTTCATCACTAAAAACCATTGTAAATACCATTTCACATTTTTGTAGCTCCATTTTGTGCAAGCCAAGGAGTCCTTGAGCTTGAGGAGCTTTAGAAGTACCTACCTGTCAGTTTTCACATTTTTTAGACTTCGTTTGAACCTCCAAATAGGGTAGAGAACCTAATTTTTAACTAGGCCGAACACTAGGTCTGGACAAGGACAAAACCTAGTCAAAAACTATAAATAGAGCTAGAGAGCTCATTTTTGGGGTTAGCTTGTAATTGATTTGAACTTGTAAGAGCCTTTTGAAAGTAATCTAAGAACTCCATTGCTTCTCACTCTTTGTCTTGCCGTGTGTGCGCGTGTGTGTGTATGTGTGTGCATGTTTGTGTGCTTCTCACTCATGCACTTGTGCCTTCACTTGCTCGAGGTCTTCATACCATCCTCACGTCTTCCCAGATTGACATTAAAGGAGGTGCTACTCATCACTGAGCTACACCAATTTTTGGCACCGTTGCCGGGGAACGAGCTTTGAGGACGAGCGTGTGATGGTAAGACGTAGATTTGAGACGTTGACGTTGTAGGTAATCTCTTTACTTTTCTTATTTTTCTCTTTCTTACCTCACCATCATCATCACCATCTCCCACCTCCGTCTCCATCATCGCGAAAATTTTCAGTTGTTGATTATATCACCTTCTCCACTTCATTTCCCTCATTCCACTTGTGAGAGAGAGCGAGAGAGCGATATTGTGTGCGTTGTTTTTGCATGTTTCTTGAGATTTCTTGCAGGTACTGGCAGCATCATCATCTCCAGCACTCCGTGCAGGTACAAAACGTCACGAAACTGTCTCTGTGTCGCAGACCTCTGTCGATCGCGGTCGACAGAAAAATCGCCCATTTGGTAAAACAAAGTGCACCACCATAATCCACATGATGAGCACATTCTAAATCACTAAAAATAGTTGAAAAATTCCATGTTTCTCTGTCAATCGCGATTGTCACCGTCGATCGCGATCGACAGCCAGGATCGACAGACCCTGTCAATCGCGACCGACAGACCTGTCGATCGCGACTGACAGACCCCACGACCGATTGACTGCCACGTAGGACCCTGTCAATCGCGATTGACACCGTCGATCGCGATCGATAGCCACGACCGACACCTCAGTCAGTCGTGATTGACACCGTCGATCGCGACCGACTGAATTTCAACGATTGATTGACTTTTTCGCGTAGCCACGTGTCCATCGCGACGGACACAGCCCCAATCGACTAAATTCACGGTGAAAAACCCGGAAAAAGTGTCGATTGTGATTGACACCATCGATCACGATTGACAGGACTCACGATCGACTCTGTCGATCACGATTGACACTGTCAATCGCGACTGACGTGTCGATCGCGACCGACAGGCCCCGACGGACACCTCTGTCAATCGCAATTGACAGACTTGTCGATCGCGATTGACAGGCTTTTCGGCCAAAAAATTAGGGTTAATATTTCCAAGTCTTTGGGGGAATTTTGGGCATAATTAGAGAGTCATTAGTGATTTGTGAGGTCCCTACACATGTGTTTTTGAGAAAAATCCTATGATCTGTTAGCCTGTTTGAACCCTGTTTTAGCACCAGAACCCTGAACTGGCATAACTTTCTCATACGAAATCCAATTGCTGTGATTCTTGTCTTGTTGGAAAGCTCGTGGGGAGTACAACCATTATTAGATAGGGTATTTTGAAGTGGACCATACCCCGAGGTAGGAAAACTGAGGGATCCTTGGGATTTTTTTCCATAAAGGACAAGGATAATGTGGTCTATGAGTCACATGCATGAAAGTGGTCTATTGTGTCATTTGAATCTAAGTCTTGAGCTAATCTTGGGACTGATACAGGTTGGATGCAGAGGTTAGAGAAAGTGGCCACAACCCATGATGACAGAGTGGCAGTTCAGATAGCATCAATGTCATGATTGGAGGAGGTAGTTATAAAATCGGATTACTTTAGAAACCTCTCCCATCATCGGTGGATCGGCACATCCGACGATTTGTATGTTCCTTTCTGTGTCTTAATGGCGGATTACAATGCCGAAATCAAGCACCACACCTCAAAAGAACCAACCTCGGCTACACAGTTTGCACCGGACGACATCCCAGCAAGTGCCAAGAACGGAAATATACATCAACCGATGTGGAGGATTCGTCTACTGGAAACCTACCCAGAGATGGTAAGAACATGGAATAACATGCCTTTGTACATCAAATACAACCCATGCTACTGCCCTGTATTTCGAAGAAGATCATGGCCGAAATACACACAAACTGTGCTGACAACCAAAGGATGCGAGAAATGGCTCAATTATCTCTACTTAGCACCACCCAAAGGCCAACCCACCATAGGATATATGATCTCGACGATTCGGCATTGGGGGGTCAGGTTTAAAAATGTACCAGATGTCATGGCCCAAATGTGCCTTAAAATTTTTGAACTCATGTTGGTCACCTTCAGGACTTTCAAGAATGTCAAGGAACCTCATCTGTCCGCTCTTGGATTTAATGAAGGTAATCAGGACCTCGTCTACGACATGAGTGCAACACCATCTATTAATGTTGTATATGCATGGCACACGCGTATCAAGTATCTACCAGCCTGCTTCAAACAGACATTTGAAGAAATGTTCGTCACGGGATTCTTCGAATATCACTCAGAGATATTCATCCCCAGGCCATCACATTTATTGCAGATGTTTGCAGTGGAACAAGCTCTCCATTCAGAAAAGTTATGTATACCACATCCAAAGGTTCCCGGGCCGGTAGATTGGGATGCTCTACTCACGGACTTGGCCAAAGGGTTGCGGATTGCAGAACATCACTTAGCACAAGACGTTGTTGAGTACTACATCCAACGACCCACCCAACAAGGGTCTATCAAGGACGACAGATGCGAGAGAGGGGGGGGGGTGTTGGAACTGAAGGACTCACTAGGCAAGGAAGCGTACGAAGGGAGTCAGAGAGAAGAGAAAGTACAAGCAGACAGAGCAGTCAACGACGATCTGGCAAGTAGGCCAATATTTTTTCAAGACACTAACACATATAAAAGAGGTGGACACACAAGGAGAAGGAGCAAGTAGGGAGCTCCAGGAAATGTATGTCAACATAGTAATAGAAAATCCCTACAAAAATAGTGATTTTCATCACTAAAAACCATTGTAAATACCATTTCACATTTTTGTAGCTCCATTTTGTGCAAGCCAAGGAGTCCTTGAGCTTGAGGAGCTTTAGAAGTACCTACTTGTCAGTTTTCACACTTTTTAGACTTCGTTTGAACCTCCAAATAGGGTAGACAACCTAATTTTTAACTAGGCCGGACACTAGGTCTGGACAAGGACAAAACCTAGTCAAAAACTATAAATAGAGCTAGAGAGCTCATTTTTGGGGTTAGCTTGTAATTGATTTGAACTTGTAAGAGCCTTTTGAAAGTAATCTAAGAACTCCATTGCTTCTCAGTCTTTGTCTTGCCGTGTGTGCGCGTGTGTGTGTATGTGTGTGCATGTTTGTGTGCTTCTCACTCATGCACTTGTGCCTTCACTTGCTCGAGGTCTTCATACCATCCTCACGTCTTCCCGGATTGACATTAAAGGAGGTGCTACTCATCACTGAGCTACACCAAATTTTGGCGCCGCTGCCGGGGAGCTGCAAAGGTATGGTTGAAGCTGCAACGGAAGTAATATGGCTTAAGACTCTCATGAAGAGTTTTGACATCATACAGAGTACACCTACCATTCATGGGGATAACATGAGTTCATTGTATTTAGCTGCTAACCCTGTGTTTCATGCCAGGACCAAACACATTGAGATTCAGTATCACTTTCTAAGAGAGAAGGTGATGGATAAAGAGATTGAAGTCATACATACTTCAATAAAAGATCAAATAGCTGATATGCTAACCAAAAGCTTGGATGGACCAAAGCTACAGAGATTCAAAGACATGGCAGGTATAAAGAAGATAGAGAAAACCTCAATTGATGATTGAGGGGGAGCTGTTGGTGCAGGGCAATCAACAATTGAAGTTTTAATGAAGATTTGGAAGCCAAAGATTGAAGGAAAGTTCAAATTATGAAGCATGGAGGAAGTGCATATTCAGAGGATGAAGATGTGTACACATATGTACATTAATTCAGAGATAGTTCACTTATACTTTTGTATAGTCATTATATTGAAAATATTTGCCTATATATAGTTGGGGCAAATATGAGAAAGCATGATATATAGTTGGGGCAAATATGAGAAAGCATGAGAATAGAGTAATCAGGAGTTGTATGATTCATTAGACATCTTAGAAGTGAGTTGAGTCTCTCTCATCACTCAGTTGTAAATTTCTTCAGAAATGGAAGAAAAATTGCACCCGATGTTTCTGTGCATTCTCCTTCTGTGCTTGATCATTTCAAGAATCCTTTTGTAGATGTCTAAGTCCATAGTTAATGAGTCTATGTGTTGGAATTTGAGAGCCTAATTGTAAATAGGCTGTGAGAATTAAGTGTAGGAACATTCATATGTGAAGAAGTGTTCACTAGTTCCTGAAACAAGCGCAAAATTTGATGTTAATGTTTTGGTCAATTCTCCTTCCACAGTGTAAAGTTTTGAGCAAGCATGCACTCAATCTTTAAGTTGGAAGGTAAGCTATCTGTGGCTAGAAGCATTTTCATAAACGGGTTCTAGATTGAGAGAACCAAGTGTTAAAAGTTATAGGTGTCTAAATCGACTTCTCAGAATGATCTTACAAACTCCCTTAACAGGATAAGAGGAGTTGTTGGCACATGTGATAGTATTCCTTGTAGAGGCAGGCTCGAGTGAAGAGAAGAAACTGCGCTGCGAGGTAATATGTTTGGTCGCCCCACTGTCAAAGTACCAAACATCTGAGTCCACTGCAGACATGCACTGCTCATGAGAAGATGGGTCAAAACTGCAAACAGTAGTAAATGCCCATTCTTCTTCCTGCACAAGATTAGCAGACTCTGTTTTTGGTGTAGAGGCTTCTGCAACAACCATTCCAACCTCCTTTTTCTTTGCCTCTTTTGCAGCCAGTTTTGGACAGTTCTTTATGATATGATCATTCCCTTTACAATACTTGCAAAACAATTTCTACTTTTCTGATTTCTTCTCATCTTTATCCTGGCTCTTCGAATGTGCAGCATTTGCAGATTTCTGCTTACTAGTAGAAGAGTTCCATTTTCCTTTGCCCTTCTGACTAGCCAGGAAAGCTTGATCTGCAACATGCATAATGGACCTGTTCTGCCTGGACTGACCTTCCTGCAACAGAACAGAAATTAACTCATTAAATGATAAGGCATTCGGATTGCCTTTCATCATCAACCGAAGAGTAGAAGCAAAACTCTGATATGAATCAGGAAGACCATTCAGAACGGTCTGCACAAGTGAGCTATCTGGTATAACCTCATCAGCAGAAATCAACTGTTCCTTCAAATCTTTGATCTTCGTTAAGAAACTGTCCATAGAATCACCTTCATTCATGTGCTCACTCTCCAATTGTTTTCAGAGGTAAGCAACACGAGCCTCATTCCTAGCTTGGTACAATGTGGTAAGTGTATCCCAAGCATCCCTAACTATTCTGCAAGAGCGAATATGAGGAATAATATCACGTTTGACAGACAAAGCTATCAATGCATGTGCCTGGGCATCTCTGCCATCCCAACGAATCTGCTGTGCAGTAGGTGCAACAGAAACAGCAACACGAACAGGAATCTGTGGAGTATCATCTTTGACACCATCTTCATCAGCTCCAACACCTATATTTGCAGTACCTGTAGTCAGAGGTGTAACAGGACGTCTTTCAACACCCTGCACAATGTTCCACAATCCTTTTGCAACCAATACATGCTGCATCATATAAGCCCATAACGGGTAGTTGGTACCATCCAACTTATACTCAACAGCCAACATACAGAATACATCACTGCTTTCAACCATGGCCGGTGACTAAAATACCTTGATGCAGAAAATTGACTGTATCTCAAAAAGTTGAACAGAATTGCCCAAACGAGTTCTGCTAGACCTATAGCAGACTTCGAGACGCTTATACTGGCGAACAAAAACTGGTATATACCTTTGGCACAAAAAGACGAAATAGACTACACAAGCGCTGCAATAGTGCGTTCGGAGACTGAAACAAGCTCAGATCGCGATTTCGGCACCACAGAGCGAAGATGTTTTGATCTCGAAAACACGATAAGTATGCTCACCAAAATTCGTGCCATTCTGAGACTGCAAACGGAGGAGTGTTGACGACGCCCTAGATGAGGTGACGACCTGCTCTGATACCAATTGTTGGAGATAGATGTCTGCGGAAGCACGCGAACAGCACAAGGAAGAAGAAGAAGCTTGGAGCACAACACACAAAACTGAATGTATTACTAGAGAATGTACAAAGATAAGTAGCCCATTAGGGCAATAGGCGTATATACAAGCCGAGGGAAAAAAACCTCCTAAAGAGGGAAAAAAGTGCCCCGGCGGTCCTAGTGTGTTCACACACATCACTACCTAAATATATCAACAACAGGTGCATGTGAAAGTGTTTGTTTAAGTTTTTCAAAGTACTGTTGTTGGGTAAGTCCCCATGCAAATTTTATTTTATTTTTCAACAACAAGGTAAGAGGCAATGCTAAATAAGAAAAATTTCGAACAAACTTCCTATAGAAACTAGCCAACCCAAGAAAAGAACGAACATCATTGACTGATTGCGGTGTAGGCCATTCTACTATAACTCTAATCTTTTTCAAATCCACATGCACACCTTCACTTGAAATAATATGTCCTAAATATTCTAGCTTACGTTGAAAGAAGTAACTCTTTTCAGGATTAGCATAAAGTGTGTTCTCTCATAACAAATGAAAAACTGTTTCAAGATGCTTTTGATGTTCATTATCATTCTTACTGTAAACAAGTATATCATCAAAAAATACAAGAACAAAAGCTTGGTAATCAAGAAAAATGTTGTGCATCATTCGTGCAAATGTAGCAGGAGCATTAGTAAGTCCAAAAGGCATTACCATAAATTCATAATGGCCGGTTTGAGTTCTAAAGACAGTCTTAAAAATATCACTTTGTGTCATACGAATCTTATGGAATATGTTGAACAATGCATTTTTCAACATATTCCATGTTACAGTCCAAGAATGCATTGTTCAACATATTCCATAAGTTATAACAGTATGATACTTTGCTGCCTCTTTTTACAGGTGGACAGTCTAGTGCTGGTCCTAATGAGGCAACTTGTCAACCTTTGTAGGTTTCATGTGATGATGCAAATAATTCCATTTCTAATGCGGATTTACATGATGCACTTGTTTATGAGAGAGCTGATATTGAGTATGCAAAAACTATGCCAAAATGGCTGGTGCAGACTTTTCATGACAACAAATTAGATGCACCTCTATCATATCATACTCGTCAGGCTCTCATAGTGCCTCTTTTGCATCAGATTGCTATGGTATGGTTGCCTCTAGTCTCTGTGATGAGACTGAACCTGTTTCGTTTGATGAAGCAGAAACTTATGAACATTGGATGGCTGCAATGCAATCTTAATATGATGTTATCATGAAAAATGGTAGTTGCTCTTTATGTGACTTGCCTCCTGGCAAGAAGGCCATTGGCACTAAGTGGGTATACAAGCTAAAGAGCAAACTTGATGAAACAGTTGACATGTATAAGGCTAGGCTTGTTGCAAAGGATTATGCACAAGAAAGAGGCATTGATTTTGATGAAACCTTTGCTCCTACTTGCGGAATGACTATTGTTCATAGCATCTGTGCGCTTGTAGCTCATCATGGTTGGAATGTACATTAGTTGGAAATTAAAACAACATTTTTGAATGGTGACTTGCATGAAGAAGTGTATGTTTTTCAGCCTCGTGACTTTATGCAAAAAGGGCATGAAAACTAGATGTGCAGGTTAAAGAAGGCATTATATGGTTTAAAGCAAGCACCATGTGCTTGGTATGAAAAGATACATGCCTATCTGATTGCACATGGTTTTGAGAACAATCCAACTGAAAGCACCTTATATGGTAAGCGTGCTAATGATGTTCTTCTGATCATTGTGGTACATGTAGATGACATGTTGCTCACTAGTCCTCATGACAAGCATATTGCTCATTTTAAGGCTGATTTGCATGCCTCATTTGAGATGTCTAATTTGACGCATTTGCATCACTATTTGGGCATTCAATTTATGCAAGATGATGGAATGGCTTTGTATCAAACAAAATATATTGACACATTAATGCAATGTTTTGGCCTTGAAGACTGTAAGCCTATTGACACTCCTATGGAGACATGTTTACAATTGAGTCTTCATGATGTTGGAGATGCGTTTGATGTTGTTCTCTATCAATAGGCTATTGGACGCTTGATTTACTTATGCAAACTTGGGCAGATATTCAGTTTGTTGTCTCAAAGATGAACAAGTTTATGCATTGCCCAGGTGTCAAGCATTGGTAGGCGGTCAAGCGCATCTTTCGCTACTTCAGTGGTACCTAGCTACTTGGACTATTTTATCCCAAGGGGGGATCACTATCGCGAGATTTGCATTCTTTTTCTGATAGTGATTGGGCTAGTTGCTATGACACTCGTGTTTCCACTAGTGGCTTTTGCTTCATGCTTGGTAGCTCATGTATATCTTGGTTGAGCAAGAAGTAGCCTACTATGGCCACTTCCAGTTGTGAGGTTGAGTATAGGGCATCTTTCATAGTGACCATTGAGTGTGTGTGGCTCAAACGCCTTATGGCTGATTTGGGTGTTGGTCAGTCTTCTACCACCACCATCTTCACGGACAGTCAGAGCGCATTGGTAGTTGCGAGGAACCCTGTGTTCCATGTTCGCACTAAGCATGTTGAGGTGCATTATCATTATGTCGGGGAGGGGTTCTCTACTGGGGAGATCAGCTTGGCATATGTGCCCACGTAGGAGAACATTGCAGAACTTCTTACAAAGGCTTTGCCTAGGGGGAAGTTTGAAGCTTTCTGCAAAGCTTTGGACTTATTTCCTTTTGTGGATTGATTCCACATAGCTTGGCACTTCCTTATACATACGTTCCAGCTCCTTGTTCACCGCATCACTCCCAAGGAGGATTTGTTGATATATTTAGGTAGTGATGTGTGTGAACATTCTAGGACTATTGGGGCACTTTTTTCCCTCTTTAGGAGGTTTTTTTCCCTGGCTTCTATATATGCCTATTGCCCTAATGGGCTATTGATCTTTGTACATTCTAGTGGTAATAAATTTAGTATTGTGTGTTGTGCTCCAAGCTTCTTCTTCTTCCTTGTGTTGTTCGCATGCTTCTGCAGACATCTAACTCTTACATAGACATAGTACTGTCAAGTGTCAACACATCAGCATCATGAGAAATATCATTAATTTTTGTGATCTTCATAGGTGAAGCAAATGGTGCAGGTAGCCATTTAACATGCCCATCAACATTTTTTCCTTTACCTTTAGCATTCTTTAATGCATAGCAGTCTTTATTCATGTATTGTTTCTTATGACAATAATGGCATTTGATATCTCTCTTCCTTGATTTACTTCTACTCTTATTCCATTGACCATTCTTTTCCTTGTTCTTGCTCCTGTCACAGTACTAATTTTTCCTTGGCAAGAATCACAAACATTATATGCATCTTCACTCTTAGTGCCAACCATAGATATTCTATGAATCTCAAGAGTGCTCCATATATGTCATCATGGACCAGTTTACCACCAAGTGCACCATTGCCAATAGGTGTGAAAAATTTATCCCATGATGATGGATGTTGGAGTTAGACGTCTATGGAAGCATGCGAACAATAGAAGAAAGAAGAAGAAGCTTGGAGCACAACACACAATACTGAATGTATTACTAGAGAATGTACAAAGATAAGTAGCCCATTAGGGCAATAGGCGTATATACAAGCCGGGGGAAAAAAACCTCCTAAAGAGGGAAGAAAGTGCCCCGATGATCCTAGAGTGTTCACCCACATCACTACCTAAATATATCAACAAATCTCCCCTGGGAGTGATCTGGTGAACAAGTAGCTGGCACTCATGTATAAGGAAGTGCCAAGCTATGTGGAAATCACTCCACAAAAGGAAGTAGGCCCAAAGCTTTGCGGAAAGCTTCAAACTTCTCCCTAGGTAGAGCCTTCCTGAAAAGGTCTGCAATGTTCTCCTACATGGGCACATATGTCAAGCTGATCTCCCGAGCAGAGAACCTCTCCATGACATAATGATAATGCACCTCAATGTGCTTAGTGCGAGCATGGAACACAAGGTTCCTCGCAACTGCCAATGCACTCTGGCTGTCAGTGAAGATGCTGGTCGTAGAAAGACCAACACCCAAATCAGCCATAAGGCATCTGAGCCATACACACTCAACAATCGCTGTGAAAGCTGCCCTATACTCAACCTCACAACTGGAAATGACCACAGTAGGCTGCATCTTGCTCAACCAAGATATACATGAGCTACCAAGCATGAAGCAAAAGCCACTAGTGGACACATGAGTGTCATAGCAACCAACCCAATCGGAGTCAGAAAAAGCATGCAAATCTGGAGGTAGTGATCCCCCCCTTGGGATAAAACAACCCAAGTAGCCGAGTACCACTCAAGTAGCGAAAGATACGCTTAACCGCCTGCCAATGCTTGACTCCTGGGCAACGCATAAACCTGCTCATTTGTGAGACAGCATATCTGGCTGAGTAATGCATAAGTAAATCAAGGATCGAACAACATGCTAATAGAGAACAGCATCAAATGCATCCCTAGCATCATGAAGACTCAATCATAAACTTGTCTCCATAGGAGTGGCAATAGGCTGACAGTCTTCAAGGCTAAAATGCTGCAATAATGTGTCAATATATTTGGTTTGACACAAAGCCATTCCACCATCAACGTGCATAAACTAAATGCCCAAAGAATGATGCAAATGCCCCAAATCAGACATCTCAAATGAGGCATGCAAATTAGCCTTAAAATTAGCAATATGCTTCTTAATAGGACCAGTGAGCAGCATGTTGTCAACATAGACAACAATGATCAGAAGCACATCATTAGCACACTTAACATATAAGGTGCTTTCAGTTGGATTGTTCTCAAAACCATGTACAATCAGATAGGCATGTATCTTCTCATACCAAGCATGTGGTGCTTGCTTTAAACCATATAATGCCTTCTTTAACCTGCACACTTGGTATTCATGCCCTTTTTGCACAAAGCCACGGGGCTGAAAAACATACACTTCTTCATGCAAGCTGCCATTCAGAAATGGTGTTTTAATGTCCAACTGATGTACATTCCAACCATGATGGGCTGCAAGTGCACAGATGCTCCGAACACTAGTCATACGACATGTAGGTGCAAAGGTCTCATCAAAATCAATGCCTCTTTCCTGTGCATAACCCTTTGCAACAAGCCTAGCCTTATACCTATCAAATGTACCATCACGTTTACGCTTCAGCTTGTATACCCAGTTGTCACTCTAGCACAATGGTGAGTACCAATGTGGAGATCCACCTCATAATTGTCAATCCGTGGAGACGTGAGGACTAGTATGAAGACTATGAGCAGGTGATGGCACAAGTGTGTGAGTGAGAAGCACACATACATGCACACAGATACACACACGCGTGCACACAAGGCAAGAGCAAGGAGAGGAACAATGGAGTTCTTTGCATTAGTCAAAAAGTCTCTTACATAAGCTCAATTCACAAACAATCTAACCTCAAAAATGAGCTCTCTAGCTCTTTTTATAGTTTTTTGACTAGATTTGGCCTTGTCCAGACCTAGTGTCCGGCCTAGTTAATAATTAGGTTCTAGAGCCTATTTGAGGGCTCAAACGGACTCTAAAAATTATGAAAATTGGTATGTAGCTTATTCTAATACACCTCAAGCTTGAGGACTCCTCGGATTGAACAAAATGGAGTCTATTCTACCAAAAATAGGATTTACAATGTGTATGTAGTGATAAAAATCACTTGAATTGGAAATATTTTATGGAAAAAAATGATTAGGCCTTGTTGTTGTATTGTGCATGACTGCTCCGTTGTGCCTGTATGCTCTTCATATGACTTGTATGCCAACACTCTCCCCTTCATAGCGTCTGTCGCCCCTGATAGACCTCTGTTCTATAGGGTGATCAATATAGTATTGTATCACATTGGTGGCGAGCTCATGTTCTCCGATCCGTAATCCTCGTGCTAGATCAGCTTGTAGCGCATCCCAATTGATTTCACCTAGGGCATTGGGTTGCGGTGTCATGTAGTACTCGGAGTACATAGTTTGTTCACATGCAAAGAGATGAAGCACGTGTGTAGGCTTCGGTGCGAAGACCTCCGAGTGATATTCCCAGAAACCTAATCTGAACATGTCTTCAAATGTCTGTTTATAGCATGCGGGGAGGTATTTGATGCGTGCATGCCAAGCGTAAGCCACATGAATGTTGGGGGTGGTGCTTATATCGTACACCAAATCGTAATTTCCATGAGTAAACCCCGGTAGTCGTACCTGTGGAGCTTCTGCATTTCTAAAAGTTTTGAACACTACTTGCATCATGTCCAAAATTTTGAGCATCATTTGGGTTGCAACATCTGGCATGGGCTTCAATCGAGGCATCCAATGTCGAATTGTTGCCATCATGTACGCTACTGACCGTGGGCCCTGTGGTGGCGTGATGTATGGATAATTGAGCCACTCCTTACATTGAGCATTATTTTGTACCTTTATGTTGAATGCCTTCCATGATCTGCCTCGTGGAACGGGGCCATAATATGGATTGTGCAATAAATGTAAAGGAGCATGGTTCCATGTGCGGAGCATTTCAAGATATGTCTCTACAAGCTTTTGCCACCATGTCAGTTGAAAGATTTTTCCTTTCTGTGCTTCTGGAGGAGGGTCTTCTGGTTGGAACTGTGTTGCGAAGGAAGGACTTTTCCCTGTGAATCTCTGTATTTCTAAATTGTAAAGCATAGACCAACTCTTAGAGGCTTTCATCATTGAATTCTCTAAAAGTGGCATAAGGCATAATACTTCCTCATTGATACATAGCTTCAAGCAGACCCCTCAAGAGACCATGAGACTTGCAGGAAGAAGATTTAGGCAATATCTTGAGATATGCCCTGTTCCTGAGTTACCCACACCAGCCAAACAAGTGGCTTTATTCTTGGATGGATTGCTAAGTACCAAATTGAGGTCATATGTGTACTTGAAGGACCCTCGGACTGTAGAAGAGTATGTACGCATGTGCATCGACATCGAGGATAACCTAGGGGAGGAGTTAGAGCTTTCCAAAATCTACAGAGATTCTGATAGTGCCTCTAGTCTCTCTTCCTCGCAATCCACATCAATTGAGGAACTTGCGGAGAAAGTAGCTCAAAAACTAGGTGTCACTAGCAAAAAAATCCCAAGGTTTGCTCCAGTAAAGAGGTGTTATACTTGTGGTGGTGACCATATGGCGAACATATGTCCCATCATGGCTCAACCCCAAGTGAACCCTAGCAGCACCATAGAACGGAGATACACAAATCACACAGCACAAGACTGCCCATACAATAAGCAAGCAGTTAGGCAAACCTACCCTCAGCCCTATCTACAACAGGGAAGATAGTAGAACCAGTACCCTCCACAACAATATGGTAGACCACAGCAATCCTATCAACAACCCTACCAAAACCAACAAAGGCCTCAACCTGTGTTAGCTCAACAACCTCCAACCCCAGCTAATGTGATTCTTGTAAAGTATGCAACTGCTGAGGAAAATTTGAATAGAGCCATAGTCCCAGTGACTCCGTTGCTTGCAGAAAGTGACCCGAGTGATCATAGTTTTGATTCCACTCACATAGATAGTCCACAGGCTTATTATATGTAGTCTCCTGAACATGGTGAATCCTACTATAGTGAAAAACCGAGTGAACCTAGTTGGGAGTTAGAGTATGCAAATCTCATGTACACAAATCCCAACACTAAGACCTCAACCTAGGCAGGTAAGACCCCCATTCCCTAGGGGACCATGCTATAGATGTCAAGGAGATCACCTCATTCGTGATTGCCCAATGCCTGCATCTACACAACACAGTCAGTAACAATACATGGCTTTTGTCAAGATTGTGGAAAGGAGCATCTCTTACGAGATTGCCCCAGTGCAAGTGGTCACTAGAGCCCAGGCTTTGCAACAGAACCCAAGAGTAGGTCAAGAGAAGAGTGCAGAGGTTAGTGAAACTGAGAGCATAGCCAAGAAACGGTCGAGAGCTTGGAGGGATAGCCGAGAGAGAATGAAAAGACAATCGTCTAAAAAGATGAGCGACTTAGAAGAAAGCATAAGAGAAACAAAAGCCAAAATTGTTGAACTCACCTCTCAAACAAACTCTCACATACCACCACCCTCATTTCCATCACCATCTAACCCACCATCTGTCCACCTACCTCAAACCATCCCACCACCCCCTAGAGTAGGATCAGTATTAGCTGACCCCACTCCTGAAGACATAGACATGATGCTTAAGGCATATCAGGCCAGAATCCAAGAAGGGACAAATGTGACGGATCATGACAAGTGCTACCCTAGAGCTGACCTAGAGATAGAAAGAACCAAGCTTTGCGCGAAAATGGTCCCGTTGGCTCAGACCATGTTTGAAGCCAGTCGCCTCTTCAACTACTCTGGCTCAACTAAGACACAATTGCACTTGGATGGACTCCTAGAGAAGTTAGAGAGCATAATTGCAAGATCTCCCAGGGAAGAAAAAAATCAAGGAAGAGATGAGGCAAGTAAAAGAATAAGCCTTCCCCCACAGGAAGCTTTTGTGCCCAATTCCACTGAACCAGACACCTCCTCTTATATGAATAGGTACACAGCAGAATTCCTACGAGAGATTCAAGAAGAAAAATGGGCTAAAGAAAGTGAAGTCCCTCCTCCCATTGAACTTGTGGATGACACGCATGATCAATTCCCACAAGATATTCCTTCCATTTATGGAGAGCAGGAGAGTGCACAAAGTCAAGAGAGGTTAGACTTCGAGTCTAACTCCCTACAGGAATTACCCCGTTTCACAGGCCCATGGGAAGCCAAGTCTACTTGTATGAGAGCACCCACGGTCATGGTAAGAAACGAAGACTCAGTCACACCTAGGAATACGGAGGTAGTGAAAAACACTAAGGTGCAGTGCAACCTCACTTTAGAAGAGCTACTCAAAGTTAAGCCAGAATTATGGAAACATGTAGCTAACCAAGTGCCATAAGTAGTGAAACCCCGTTCCCAAGTAGGTTCTCATAGAACAGTGCCAGAAATTCCTCTAGACAAGATATGAGATATGAGTGAAGGTGAAGAAGGAAACACCTATCTTCCCATTACCCATCAGGGGTACACAACCAAGGCAATTCTAGACTCAGGTAAAGGAGTTGCTATTGCTAACACTTCCCTATGGAAGCGTTGGGGCAAGCCAGCACTCAGGCCCACGAGGATGAAATTGCAGATGGCTGATGGTCACATAGAAAGACCCTTAGGCTTGCTAGAACGAATAACTCTCACTACATGCGGTGTTGAGTTTGAGCATGCTTTTGCCATATGTGATTTCAGCAAGAACCATGCCTATGAGATGATTTTGGGAAGACCATTTATGCGACAGTCCGAGTGGTCCAGGATTGGGGAACCAATTCCTTGTATTTGCAACACTTAGGTGTTACGACCAAAGTCAATCTCAAGGATTACTCTCATAGAGATGTACCGCCTATTCAATGGAATCCTATCCATAAAGCCAAGGATGACACGGAGTCTGTGCACTCCATAGGATCAGGATCCTCATGGATGCATGAAGACACTCACTTATGGATGTGTAAAGTGGCAGTGGAAGAAGAGAAGAGAGAAAAGGCCAGGGAGATAGGTGCGAAAGAAACCCATAGATCAATTCAAGACCCAGCCTATGCACCGGTAGTATTTCCTGACGAAGAATTTGAGCCTCACGGTTGGGCAGAAATCTTAGCAACAATGGATGTAGCCATCAATGAGGAACAATGGACACCCCACTGTGATGAGGATGGCTATGACATTCCAGTCTTCTCCATAGAGCCAATCATGGGAGATTCCGTTTTAGAAGAGTGTGAACCTAGCCCTGATGCATTTGAGGATGCGAGCGACTCCGATATAGAGTCAATCATTATGGACCCACCTTTTGCATCAAATGAAGAATACTTCTATGAAGTAGAATTTCAACCCCAGAGACATGGAGATCTTACAAATGATGTAAGGTTAGCCACACAAGTGACCCCTAAGGATGAAGGAAAGAAAAGAAAGAAGAGAGAAGTCACACCAAAACAGGAAGAATCTTTGTTTGAGGTCCCTGAAAACTTTAAAAAGTATGAGATAGACGATAGAAGAGTCATGATAGGGATGCCTAAATGCGAGGTACAAGCAGAAGAGGCCTATGATAACAAAGAAACTACCAAGAAAGTAGTCGTAGCCATAGAAGAAGGAGAAGAAAGATGCACGTACATAGGCCATGACCTGATGGAAGACAAAGAGCACGAATTGATAGCCTTGCTAAGAGAATACAGAGATGTATTCGCTTGGAGTTACAAGGATTTGAAAGGTGTGGACCCTGACATATGCTCACACACTATCCCCATGACCTCAGATGTCAAACCTTCTAAGCAAAAGCCATACACATACAATGATAATTATGCTGCCAAGATCAAAGAAGAGATACATCGTCTGGTGGAAGCTAGATTTATCTATGAAATTGAGCACACCGAGTGGGTATCCCCCATTGTAGTAGTGCCCAAGACGAATGGGAAGCTATGCGTGTGCATTAACTTGAAGAAGGTTAATGCAGCCACGATTCGAGATAACTATCCACTTCCTATCACTGAACATCTCTTAGAAAGAGTAGCAGGCAAGCAAGTGTACAGCTTCCTTGATGGATTTTCGGGCTACAATCAGGTGGCCATAGCATCAGAAGATCAGCATAAGACAACTTTTGCCATAGAGTGGGGCATATTTGCCTTTAGAGTAATGCCATTTGGGCTTACCAATGCACTTGCTACCTTCGAGAGGCTGATGTGTCACGTGTTTAAAGATTTCTTGAGGAAGAACTTACAGGTCTATGTGGATGATCTTTGTGCTCATTCCAACATTAGACAAACCCATATCCGTGAACTCAGACAAATCTTTAACAAATGTCGAGAGTATCAAGTCTGCCTGAACCCAGAAAAGTGTGTTTTCATGGTCAGGCAAGGCAAGATTCTAGGACACATAGTGTCAAAGAATGGCATATCCACTGATGAAGAGAAAGTAAGAGCCATAGCAGAGTTGCCTAGGCCAAAGAATGTCAAGGAAGTACAAGCTTTCATGGGGCATTGTGGCTATTACCGACGCTTTTATACACATGTACACCATCATTGCCAAGCCACTGTACGGCCTTTTGACCAACTTTGAGTGGACTAATGAATGTGAGGACTCTTTCAATGATTTCAAAAGGAGATTGTGTTCAGCACCAATCTTGACCACACCAGATTGGAATAAGTCATTTCATGTTCACGTGGATGCATCCAATTATGCTATTGGATGTGTACTCGCACAACCTACGGGTGAAGGTAATATGGATCTTCCAATTGCCTATGCTAGTAGACAGTTGAATGCAGCTGAACGAAACTATACCACCACTGAACGAGAGGGATTAGGCATGCTATATGCAGTTAAAAAGTTTAGACACTATTTGCTTGCAAATAAGTTTAAATTTTTTACTGATCATCAAGCACTGTTGTACTTGGTAAACAAGCCATGCAATACAGGTAGATTAGTAAGATGGTTTCTCTTACTAATGGAATACGACTTTGAAGTTGTGGTGAGGAAAGGGAAGACTCACTTGAGAGCAAACCATCTCTCTAGGCTCACATCTGGAGAATCCCCACAAGGAGTATCAGATGACCTTCTTGATGCTTACTTGTTTAATTTGGAAGTTGTACCTCAGTGGGCTAAGCCATTATTGCCAGTACTGACATATGGGCCTAATCACCCAGTCATAAACACTCAAGGTAGAGAGGTAGTAAAAGCACAGAAGTACCATATCATGGCAGGAAGCATGTACAAACAGACAGATCAAGGGATATTGGCTTGTTGTGTGGAAGAGGACGAGTATGCAAAATGGTTGCAATTAGCACATGTAGGTGCATTAGAGCAACACTACTCAAAGCAACGAACCCTACAGACACTAAGGAGACTCGGGGTGCACTGGCCGACCATGGAAGCTGATGTCCATAAGTTGTGCAAGGAATGCCCAATCTGTTGCACTAAACCACCTGTGGAGCATGCCACTCTATATCAAGTGTCCATAATGCCGGATTGGAGTGAACCACCGGTAGCCTTCCTGAGGACAAAAACATTTCCTCAAGATAAGACCCTAACGAGACAAAGAAGTCTAGAACAAGAAGCCCTAGATTACTCACTCATTGGTGATAATTTATACAAGTGTGGTAAAGATGGTTACCCGAGACTATGTGTCCATGAGAGCAAGTATCTTAAGATCTTGGAGACTGCTCACCAAGGTGTAGCAGGAGGACACTTTGGACCAGATCGGGTGATCAAGGCAATCCTATTTGCAGGGTTGTGGTGGCCTACCCTTCACATGGACGCACATACCTATGTGAAGAGATGCGATGTTTGTCAGCGAACTCGGTATCCTATACGCAAATATGAGATGCCTTTAAAACCTATGATGGGTGGACGTGCATTCTCTAAATGTGGAATAGACTTTGTAGGTCTTATTAATCCCCCAGCCAAGGGTTCATATGCTGAATATATCATTGTGGCCACAGACTATTTAACCAAGTGGGTAGAAGTGAAAGCTACCACAAAGAACGATGCTCAAACGACAGCGAAGTTCTTATTTGAGAATGTATTCACGAGATATGGGCTACCTATAGAGCTAGTCAGTGATAGAGGGACTCACTTCTTGAATGAAGTTATTGAAAATCTTCTCCAAGAATTCTTGGTAGTACATAAGAAGTCTGCCCCCTATCACCCACAAGCTAATGGCCAAGCTGAGAGCACACATAAGATCCTATGCAACGTGTTGACTAAATTGGTAAATAATAAACGCTCTGATTGGGACAAACAGCTACACCATGTTGTTTGGGCATACAGAGTTGCCTATAAAACGGTACTCAAAGCCACACCCTTTCAGATGGTATTTGGCCAAAATGCGGTGCTAGCTTTGGACTTCTTGATTCCCACATTGAGAGTGGCACAAGAGCATGAGTGGACGGGTCATGAACTCTCTTCGAGAATTTTTTACCTTGAACGATTAGGTGAAACAAGACTAAGAGCTGTAGTAGGAATATATGCAGCTAAGAAAAGGCAGAAGGCATACTTTGATGCCCATGTGAAGGATAAAGGATTGAAAGCAGGGGACCTAGTGTTAGTCTACACTTTGAAGCAACATGCGAGAAAATTAGAGAAGAGAGGCTATGGACCTATGATCATAAATAGGATCTCGACTGGTGGAGCAGTCCAATGAGACACACTCGAAGGTGATATTCTCCCTAGCTACATAAGCGGATGTAGAGTCAAGTTATATCAAGAACCTCTCAATGAGGAAATGCTCAATCGACTCAACACTGCCAAGAAACGTAAAGAAGAGGAAAAACGAGTTCGAGAAGAAGCACATGCAGAAGCCTTGGAATGCATCTAAAAAATGAAGATGAGAAGACAAGGACGAGATCAGCCAAGGACAGATGACTATGCGAGCCCAGGATATCATATGGCTATGTGTGAAGTCTCAAGTGTAAGCCCCCATAGAATAGTTGACCGACGTCCTTTTGTAACCTTGGAGATTCACACAAACACATATTCACACATGAGCACGAGTGGAATCACTTGCAAATGGGCCCCTATAAAGCCTCATTTCCAAGCAGACACCCTCATAACACCCTCCAGAGTCTTCACGAAAACAAAACATAAAGTCATTCAGTGTGTTTGGCAGCCAAAAGCTTGTCATAAACCCCCCGATCCCATTTGTACATTCCTCTCCACCTACTAACTGCATCTATTCACTTAGCTCATAGGATTAACAACACACACAATCATCGAGCACTCACCGATCGACTAACTCATCATTCACCTCATGTTAATGTTGTAATGGGGACAAAAATTGTTCTACCTTGTCCTTTACAATGTTAACGCATGCTTCTATATTCTCACAGAACTAGCAAGCAAGCTGTAACATGGCAGAAGCCGGAGGCACCGGCTCCCAGGCAGGGTCTAGCGCCCAGATAGTGGACATTGAAACCCTCCTTGTGGAACCACAACTCACGGAGAGACCTCAAGAACTTAGAGTTGTGCATGTGCTTCCTATTCAGGACTCGCCTCAGGGGCACACTTCTCAAGTGGGGAAGCATGCACATTGGTTCAGTGATGTCGCGGGGCCATTAGGAGACGACACCTACTTTTGGGAGGCAGAACTTGAGTTTAATGGCAAATGGGGACGATATCATTTCTTCACATACGAATTTGAGCAATATCAGAATGCAAAAGTGATGCGATCAGTATGGACCAAAGCGGGCTTGGATGGCTATTTCCAGGGACATTTACCTAAGCCAGATTTCCTACGCTGTTCCTATTTTATCAGTACCATCACCCCTAGCAGGGCCAAGGGAGGCGATAGTACTTTTGTTCTACCTTCACTGATGCCAGGCCACAAACTCAAAAGATTCAAATTGACCCTCAACCTAGTAGGAGAAGCATTGAAGATGCAAGGTATGCATATTCCCACTAAGAAAGAAACAATGATTCCAGGCAGGATGAAGCACAAGGATCTCAACAAATTGAAGGACATGGTAGCAATGACACCAACCATCGCTCTCCACCTACGAACAATCATGCAGCACTTCGCTTTCCCTGCCCAAGAACGCTTCACAATGCCACCTTAAAAGATATGGTTCAGCTTGTACTTGGCAGAGATAGAGAATCTCACCATCAATCTGCCACACTGGATCATCGATCAAATCCATCTAGCCCATCAACAATGGAATAAGAAATAAAAGAATGTGCTTCATGGGTGTTGTGCTTTGACCAAAATAATTTATAGGTGCTTAGCGTACGACGTGCCCATTCAAGAGCACAAGTATGGTCCTCCATCGAAGAAAATGAGAGGGGGAGTTCAATTACCATGTGCCCAAGCAAGGGGAGCCACCACCACACCAGAGGTAAACCCTCCACAAATGCGACGTGTCCGACCATTTACCATTTGCCTACCCAGACCAAGTGCATAAGGACCCAATCTGGTGTTCCCTCCAATTCCATCGGACTTGGAGTTCCCACAAGGTTACACCCTAGCCAATTTGATAGATGAAGAAATTTCTCGCTTGATCAATGAGTCTAACCTGGAGACAGAAGCAGAGCAGACCCAAGGACCACAACCCACTACTACAACTTCAGCCCTGACCCAACCGGAAGTAGTAGAAGTAGAAGAGGATGATGAAGAGACAGAAGAAGAAGAAGAAAGCAAACGAGGAGTATGATCAAGAATATGAGGAACTTTCAGAACTAGCAAGTGCTCCAGCATACTCGGCCCAAATAAAAAGATTATATGAAACCATGAAGCGAGTCCAAGAACAACACAAACTGTCGCTCAAGACAGGAAAGGTGCTCATGAGCCAAATGTTAGCCGAGGAAGGTGTGGATGACATGTTTATTGAATCAATGAACCTGCACACAGACACGGTAGGCTTAGATGAAGCCGCTCATGCAGCCATGGCTTACATTCATCGATTTGAGAAACGAGTGCCTACCCGCCCCATGCGATCCGGCAAGCGAATTCACATCAATGTATTAGAACCAGGAGATAACACACAAACAGAAGAACATCAGGCGGAACCACTCTCACCACACACCTCACCTCTCACTACACAACTCACCTCACCACATGGCACTACCACCCTTATTTCTGCCATTACCACATATGTCATGAGAATTCCTCTCTCTCCCGGCATCCAATTCGGAGGAGTTACCATGCCCACTTTCACAACACTCTTCACAAACATCACATCCACCCCACCCACTGTCCCCATCTACACCATCACACACACGTTCGACACAATGGAAACATCACCAGCCACAGCACCACTCCCTCCCCCCACGCAGCCTCAATCTCCCATACCCCCTCCACCCACCTCACCACTTGAATCCACAGCATTCACAACTCCCTTTCCCCTCCCCATTCCCCCTGCATCCTCCCCTTTCCTTGCATTCTTTAATGTCAATAATATGTTTTCAACATTACATCAGTGTGTGTATCAACTTCAGAGTGAGTATCAGGCTCTCGAAGACCGTCACCATCAACTGACTACGAATCACCAACAACTAGAGAGATGCCTTATAGCCATAGAAGATGAAAAGGCTGACCTCAATCAATGCTATACCTGTTGGATTTTATTGATCTCCAAAGTACAGCTAGAAGTAGGTGAAACCCAACAGGACCTAGTTGACTTTTTCACAAACTTGTATGCATAGAACAATTTTCTTGCAGAGCAAATTTCTCTTTACTCACTTAGAATTTTCCAAAACTGTTTCACACACATAAACTAGACTCTAAGAGCTTTCCAACAAGATATAGAACACCTAAAATGGATAAATACACAATGAGCTATGACCTCTGCAATATGCAGCTTTAATGGAGACCTTGAAACAGAGATGAACCTTAGGACACACATCACTTGCAGAGACTACTGCTCTTAACTCACAACTCCAATGACTTTGAAACTTTCCAGAATACAAGTAGACTTAAAGCGCTTTCTAACAAGCCAACGAACACATGATTTGGATACATACACAAGGAGATATGACCTCTGCAAGTCTGAGGTTTAATGGAGACCTTCAGCAGGGATAAAAAACAGAGAACACACACTACTTGCAGAGAGTATTGCTCTCAGCTCACAAATCCAATGATTATGAAAATTTACAGGAATAAAGTAGACAGTAAGAGCTTTCCGATGAGCTATCAAACATGTAATTTGGATATATAAAAGCTCTGCAATCTCTGCATACAAAACTACAATCGTGTAGAGATACACATATGACTCTATTGGACATCCCACAAGATCACGACTTTTCTTCTCTTTTTATAGCATGGGAAACTAATCTAAAACCTTCCTAATACATCTATATTCGTGGTAGACACTTGGATGGAGATATTACATGACTCAAGTGCTCAAATAAGCAAAGTATTGATGGACTTTGAGAACTAGCCACATCGACCTTCCACTAGGACACCACTGAAGCTCCTTTGTGACTCACTAATTTGACTCACCATGTTCTAGAACTCACATGGTATTTTTGCTACATTTTATGAATAATATGAGGCTTCTTGAAGTATTTGAAGACTTCCCAAAGGTATTTACATAATTTGAAACTTGTACCCTACATAAAACAAATGTTCGCAACATTCTCCCCCTCAAGTTTCAAAGGGTATTTCCTTCATGCCAAGAATATAGTTGAATCTTTGAAGCTTTGGTCCATCCAAGGATTTGGTGAAGATATCTGCAACTTGATCCTTTGTTCCAACAAAAGAAACCTGCACTTCATTGTTCATGGCCTTCTCTCGAACATAATGATAGTGAACCTCTATATGCTTTGTTCTAGCATGAAAAATAGGATTTGAGGTCATATGAATGCTGCTCAAGTTATCCCCATATATCAGTGGTACATCAACCTGCACATTCAAGTCATGAAACAACTTTTTAAACCACATAACCTCAGTAGTAGCCAATGCTAAACCTCTATACTCAGCCTCTGTAGAAGATAAAGCAACTGTAGGCTGTTTCTTTGAACTCCATGTTAATGTCTTGTTTCCTGCTATTACCACATATCCACTTGTGGATCTTCTGTCATCTTTGCTTCCAGCCCAATCTGCATCACTAAAGACTTTAAGAGTTAGATCAGCATCATGACTATAAAATAATCCTTCGTTCATGGTACCTTTCAAATACCTAAGCACTCTTTTCGCTGCATGCATATGAGGTACTCTAGGTTCATGCATAAACTGTGACAATACTCCCATTGCATAACATATATCAGGTCTAGTTTTTGTTGCATAAATCAAAGATCCTACCATGGATCTATATACATTCATATCATGCAACTCATCACCTTCCTTTGCACTCAGCTTTACATTACATTCCATTGGAGTAGAAACAAATTTACATTCCTGCATACCAAACCTTTTCAGCATATCACATATATACTTTCTTTGTATCAACCACATACCTTCATCGCTATACACAATTTCAATCCCAAGAAAGTATCTGAGCAAACCAAGATCTGAAATTTTAAATTCCTTTCCCAAATTACCTTTTATCTCATCAATTGCTTTTGCATCATTCCCTGTAATCAACAAGTCATCCACATAAATGCATACATAGACACACATGCCATCTTCATGTTTTACATAAAGTGAAGGATCAGCATGACTCATTGTGTATCCTTGCAGCATAAGATACTTTACCAACCTTGCATTCCATGCCCTTGGTGCCTGCTTAAGACCATACAATGCCTTCTTTAACCTGCATACATGATTAGGACATTTTGTATCCACATAACCATCTGGTTGTGACATATACACTTCTTCATTTAACTCACCATTAAGAAAGGCATTCTTTATATCGAGTTGATATATATTCCACCTTTTACTTGTAGCTAAAGCCAACAAAGTTCTCACCGTTGCCATATTTGCTACTGGACTAAATGTTTCCTCATAGTCCACACCTTGAGTTTGATTATATCCTTTTGCGACAAGTCTAGCCTTATATCTAGACACACTACCATCACTATTTCTTTTAATCTTAAAAACCCACTTGCAACCAATTACCTTTTGCTTTGGTGTACTTGGAACTAAATTCCAAGTCTTGTTATCCTGTAGTGCTTCCATTTCTTCTCTCATTGCTTTCTCCCACTTTTCATCTCCTTTGGCCTCATCATAACATGTGGGTTCATTTTCCTGCTCAACTTTTGTCATAAAAGCATAATGAGTATTCATGAAAGATTCATAAGTATACCTTTGAGGTTGCTTACTTACTCTTGAAGTTCTTCTTACCTCCAATGTAGATGCTCTTCCTTTCTTCTTAGGAACCTTTGATGATTCTCCATACTCACATACATCACTAATTTCCTCTCCTTCATCATTAACTTCAACAAGTTTGAGTTTACCTTTACTTTTAACACTTGGAGGTGACTCTTGCCTTAATCTTCCATTGAAAGATGATCCTCTTTCTTCATCTAAACCACTCCTTTCATCATTTAAACTTCCTGATGGCTGAACTATGCATTCATCTCCTTCAACCACACCTTCTTCATTTTCATCCATGACCTGCAAACAATTCTTATCTGCATAACATGAAAGTGATTCATCAAAGTTTACATCTCTTGACACAACAACCTTATTGGTATGAGGATTATAGCATCTATATCCTCTTTGAGTATCTGCATAACCAATAAATATACATTTTTCTGATTTCGCATCAAGTTTAGATCTCACTTCACTAGGTACATGTACATAACATACACAACCAAATACTTTCAAATGACTTACACTTGGTTTCCTTCCATGCCATACCTCATATGGTGTCAAATGATGAACTCCAGCAGTCGGAACTCTATTCATAATGTAAACACTTGTGCTAACAGCTTCAGCCCAAAAATAATTAGGCAAACACATATCATTAAGCATGCTTCTAGATGCTTCTGCTATGATTCCGTTTCTTCTTTCTGCGACTCCATTTTGTTGTGGAGTATACCTGCATGTAACTTCTCTTTTGATACCTTCATCATGCAAAAAATCAGTAAAAGCTTGAGAGAAATACTCTCCTCCTCCATCGGATCTTAGCTTCTTAATATACCTTCCTGTTTGCTTTTCGACATATGATTTGAACTTCTTGAAACAATCAAAGACCTCACTCTTATGTTTAATAAAATACACAAATGTCATTCTACTATGATCGTCAATGAATGATACATAGTACTTATTACCAACCAAGGATGCCTCTTTAGTAGGTCCCCACACATCTGTGTGTATGAGATCTAGCAAACCATCACTTACATAGCTTGAATGCTTGAAAGGTTGTCTACTCTGCTTACCCATTTGACATGCTTCACAAAGATGCACCATATGTTGCTTAGTAAGATCAGGTAATCCTTCAACAATCCTCTTCTTTGATAGCTCCTTTAACCTGTGTACATTCATGTGTCCAATCCTTTTGTGCCATAGATCAAGCTCTGCTATTCGATGCATACCATAAGAGAAATAGTTTGTATGATTTGGGTTTACCTTGAATGTAAATAATCTACCTTGTTTTTGACCTCTAGCAATTAACCTCCTTTGCTTTGGATCCTCAATGAAGCAACCTGCATGATTAAATCTCACTTGTAGACCTTTTTCTACCATTTGACCAACCGACATCAAATTCTTAGTGATCGTTGGCACATAAAGTACATCCTTCAAGCAATTTGTCTTGCTCTTATCTTGCATAACAACATCTCCAACCTGCATAATCTTATGTGTTGTATCATCTCTTGTTTCAACATGACCTTTACATGACGGATTATGCATATTAGAAAACCATGAAGCATCATGAGACATGTGATTAGAACAACCACTATCTACATACCATACATCGCTATTGCAATTCATCTTAGTTTTTACATTCATCATAAGAAGAGAATCATAATCATCACTTTTACCTTCAACTGCATAATTTCCTTGTTGTTTACCTCTTCTTGAATAGCCTCCTCTTCGATTACCACCTTGATTATTTTCATTTTGATAACAATCTTTGGCATAGTGTCCATACCTTCCACATATATAGCAATTGTTCTTATTATCTTCACTCCTTTGTCTTTGGTTGTAGTTGTAGTAGCCTCTCGTACCTCTAGCGCTTGATCTTCCTCTTCCTCTTGTGTTGAAGAAGCTACTTGAAGTCCTTTGATCATCGCTCCTTCTTCCTCGACCTCTATTTGAACCTCTTCCACCTCTGTTTCCACCTCTTGATGATCCTACATAAAGAGCTTGTCCTTGAGATCCTTTTTGATTTGAAGTAGAACCATTTAGATTCATCTCCTCCGTGACCATGAGGGCAATAAGTTGATCAAAATCTGGTAATTCTCCTCTGACATAAACTGAAGTAATGAAGGGTTTCCATCTCTCATCATCTTTGAGTCCGTTGAGAGTATGTGCAACCAAGTCGTCGTCCTCCACATGAGCTTGAATTGATCCTAGTTGATCTGCAATCTCTTTAACTTTCAATGTGTAATCATTGACTGATGTCCTTGTATCTTTCTTTATGTTATTCAACTCATTTTTGAGTTGAATCTTCCTTGCTCTTGTACCTGTAGCATACAACCTTTCCAATGCAAGCCAAACATCTCTACTTGTGTCTAGATCTTGTATGTGTCCTACCATTGAATCTTGAATATTTTGTGATAAAATGAATATAACCCTTTTATCTCTCTCATTCCAAAGTCTAAACTCCCTCAATTGTTGCTGATTTGGGTCCTCTGGTAATGTGGGTTTGATATCTGTGCCGTCAATCAAACCATACAAGCCTCTACCTTGCAAGTATGCTGTGATTCTAAACTTCCATGCCTGATAATTGGTCTTATCAAGCTTCTCTAATTGTGCACGTTGGTCTCCCATAATACAAATGCTAAGCTTCCTCCTTTAAGCCTCCTTTCCAATGTGTGTGATGAGAAGAAATATAATATTTACCTTGTAAATGAGGTATGTGCACCTTTCTTTGCTTGGATGTTGCTTCAGATGCCTCCTTGCAATCTTCTTCTACCTTTGTGTAGTGTTGATGATGAACTGCTTCTTTGATAGCTTCACATTCTTTGTCAAGGTATGATAACCTTCTCCAAGCCTCCAAGTACTTGCTCTGATACCAATGTTGGATTTTATTGATCTCCAAAGTACAGCTAGAAGTTGGTGAAACCCAACAGGACCTAGTTGACTTTTTCACAAACTTATATGCATAGAACAATTTTCTTGCAGAGCAAATTGCTCTTTAGTCACTTAGAATTTTCCAAAACTGTTTCACACACATAAACTAGACTCTAAGAGCTTTCCAACAAGATATAGAACACCTCAAATGGACAAATACACAACGAGCTATGACCTCTGCAATATGCAGCTTTAATGGAGACCTTGAAACAGAGATGAACCTGAGGACACACATCACTTGCACAGACTACTGCTCTTAACTCACAACTCCAATGACTTTGAAACTTTCCAGAATACAAGTAGACTTAAAGAGATTTTTAACAAGCCAAATAACACATGATTTGGATACATACACAAGGTGATATGACCTCTGCAAGTTTGAGGTTTAATGGAGACCTTCAGCAGGGATAAAAAACAGAGAACACACACTACTTGCAGAGAGTATTGCTCTCAGCTCACAAATCCAATGATTATGAAAATTTACAGGAATAAAGCAGATAGTAAGAGCTTTTCAATGAGCTATCAAAAATGTAATTTGGATATATAATGAGGGAGATACAAGCTCTGCAATCTCTGCATACAAAACTACAATAGTGTAGAGATACACATATGACTCTATTGGACATCCCACAAGATCACGACTTTTCTTCTCTTTTTATAGCATGGGAAACTAATCTAAAACCTTCCTAATACATCTAAATTCGTGGTAGACACTTGGATGGAGATATTACATGACTCAAGTGCTCAAATAAGCAAAGTATTGATGGACTTTGAGAACTAGCCACATCGACCTTCCACTAGGACACCACTGAAGCTCCTTTGTGACTCACTAATTTGACTCACCATGTTTTAGAACTCACGTGGTATTTTTGCTACATTTTATGAATAATATGAGCCTTCTTGAAGTATTTGAAGAATTCCCAAAGGTATTTACATAATTTGAAACTTGTACCCTACATAAAACAAATGTTCGCAACAATACCACACTCGAGCAGGCCCATCAAACTCTCTTGGAGGCACCCCAATCATCACAAGTGCCAGGTGTCAAACAACTCGAAGCTTTACTAGAAGTCTACCAAACATATAATCTAAGAGTCCGGTGTAATTTGACTCTACTCAGAAAACACATGGCTACAACCCTTGAAGAAAACAAGCGTCTGCAAAAGCAAACGAAGAAAACCTGGAAGCTGCCATGGAAGGCTCTCCCCACGAGATCGACTCAAAACAATTCAAAGCAGTCCCCTCAGAAAAAATGAAGACAATCTTGGAAAGCTATGCCGATCTATTAGAAGCACATGATGATTTGGAAAAGGAACGAGACGCGCTACGCCGCCAGCTCAGGGAACCTGCTGATAGAGAACAGCATCAAATGCATCTCCAGCATCATGAAGACTCAATCATAAACCTGTCTCCATAGGAGTGGCAATAGGCTTACAGTCTTCAAGGCCAAAATGCTGCAATAATGTGTCAATATATTTCGTTTGACACAAAGCCATTCCACCATCAACTTGCATAAATTGAATGCCCAAATAGTGATGCAAATGCCCCAAATCAGACATCTCAAATGAGGCATGCAAATCAGCCTTGAAATCAGCAATATGCTTCTCAATAGGACCAGTGAGCAGCATGTCATCAACATAGACAACAATGATCAGAAGCACATCATTAGCAGGCTTAACATATAAGGTGCTTTCAGTTGGACTGTTCACAAAACCATGTGCAACCAGATAGGCATGTATCTTCTCATACCAAGCACGTGGTGCTTGCTTTAAACCATACAATGCCTTCTTTAACCTGCACACCTAGTTTTCATGCCCTTTCTACACAAAGCCACGGGGCTGAAAAACATACACTTCTTCATGCAAGTCAGCATTTAGAAATGTTGTTTTAATGTCCAATTGATGTACATTCCAACCATGATGGGCTGCAAGTGCACAAATGCTCCGAACAGTAGTCATACGGCATGTACGTGCAAAGGTCTCATCAAAATCAATGCCTCTTTCCTGCGCATAACCCTTTGCAACAAGCCTAGCCTTGTACCTGTCAGCTGTACCATCAGGTTTACGCTTCAGCTTGTATACCCACTTAGTGCCAATGGCATTCTTTCCAGGAGGCAAGTCACATAAAGACCATGTACCATTCTTCATTATAGCATCATATTCAGATTGCATGGCAGCCATCCAATTTTCTGAATTCTATGCTTCATCAAAAGAAACAGGCTCATTCTCATCATAGAGACTAAACGCAACCATAACATAGCAATCTGATGCAAAGGAGGCACAATGAGAGCCTGAACGAGTACGATATGACAAAGGTGCATCTAATTTGCTGTCATGCAAAGTCTGCACTAGCCATTTTGGCATAGTTTTTGCCTGCTCAATATCAGCTCTCTCATCAACAAGTGCATCATGTAAATCTGCATAAAAAATAGAATGATCAGCATCATCATATGAAACCTACAAAGGCTGAGAAGTTGCCTCATTAGGAACAACACTAGACTGTCCACCTGTAAAAAGAGGCATCAACGTATCATACATGTCTTTGGAGCTAACAGATGTCTCCTTAGTACATGAAAGCAATGGCTGAATAGCATCTTCCACAAAGACAACATCACGGCTAACCAAATTGCATTTAGTCTGTGGATGATACAGACGATAGCCTTTACTTTTAGAACTGTACCCAACAAAAATACATTTTACTGCCTTATCATCCAATTTTCTGCGATGTTGTTCAGGCACTAATGCATATGCCAAACAACCAAAAACACGCAGATGAGCAACAGATGGCTTGCAGTCATGCCAAGCCTCATATGGAGTGATAGACTGCAGTGCTTTATGGGACACCTGTTCAGTACATATGTTGCATACATGACAGCCTCAAGCCAGAAACTATGTGGTAAAGCCTGACTTTTGATCATGCACCTCGCCATCTCCATGAGTGACCTGTTCTTTTGTTCAGCAACTTCATTCTGTTGAGGTGTATACGGCACTGTACACTGGTGTTTTATCCCACGTTCAGCCAGAAATGCATTAAAATCAGAAGACATATATTCCCTCCCTCGATCAGAACGGAGGGTGCCCATTTTACATGCTGACAGATTTTCAGCCAAAACCAAAAACTGTTTAAAGCACATGGAAACTTCGGACTTTGCCTTCAATGGATATACCCATGCATGCCTGGAAAAATCATCAATGAAAGTCACGAAGTAAAGGTAATTTCCAAAAGAGGGTGTCTGCATAGGACCACAGACATCACTATGTACAAGCTGCAATTTTTGCGTAGCCCGAACTGAACCATCTTTTGGAAAGGAGGAACGTTGCATTTTGCCCAAAATATAGCCTTCACATACATGTTTTCTGGGTGCCTCAAGCTTGGGCAAAGAAGACACCATATCAGATATCTGCAAGCGTAGCAAACTAGCAAAATTCAGATGACCAAAGCATGCATGCCAAAGCTTTGCATCTGACATAGCCTGAGAATCATGAGCTGCACATGCCAAATCATTAATAGATCTTTCATAGTCTATGAGCTTATACAGCCCACGACATAAAATGCCAGAAGCAATAATCATATCGCCATTTGACAGATCATGAACTGTACACCTGTCATCAACGAATTTCACAACCAAGCCAATCTTGGCTAATGCAAAAACTGATAACAGATTCTTCTTGATCCCTGGCACAAATAAGGCATCTGACAAGGTGAAAGAACTACCATCAGCAATAGTCAAAATGATCTTACCAACTCCCATAAGAGGATAAGAGGAGTTGTTGGTGCATGTGACAGTATTCCCTGTAGGGGCAGGCTCGAGTGAAGAGAAGAAACTGCGCTGCTGACTTGCCTCTAGGGGTCTTGGGTTCTCCTCCTAGGTCTCCTTGCTCTAGGTCTCCTATCTCATTCTCAGGAATGATATTTCCAAACTCATCTGTCCTATCTGGTAAGTTGGTAACCACATACATGGTTCCTTCCTTATCAATGTAAGCACCCTCTTCAAACTTGACCACTGGGTGTTCAAGTCCAAAGAGTTGGTCAGGATTTTTGAGTTGAACCACTGATCGTCTTAGACCATCCTAGATGCGGGCACCTAATTGGTTGGTCCTGATATACTCCAATTGGGTCTTATAGGGACCTTCTGGTGTCTGTAAATAGGCAAGGCCTGAGCTGCGTGTGGGTCTTTCCATGCCAAAAGACATTTCAGAGTCACTGGTTTCTGAACTTCGTGTGTAAGGATAACCACTAAGCTGTTGAGCCCAAGACTTGGCTGTATGGTTGACACTAGCCTCAGATGACCTAATGCTTTGTCTATCCTTGCCTAAGTGTCTGCCAGATCTCAGGTTCATAAGCCTTGGCTTCTAGTCCCAAAGTTCTCTTATATTGCTCTAAATCCTTTGGAACTCCGAACGGATTTCATATGAGAAAGTTATGCCAGTTCAGGGTTTTGGGGGTTAAAACAGGGAAACAGGGCCTCTCAAGAATTTTTTCAAATCAGGCGATACACGATACTTATCAAGTATCGCGATACTTGGAAGCAGACGATACTTGATATGTCCCGACACGATACTTGATACTCGAACCAAACGATCTCTCGTAAAACGATCTCTAGACCAAACGATCTCTGCCCGAAGCGATACACGATATCTGGACTGGAAACGATCGACGATCTTTGGCAAGTATCGCGATCTCTGGGAAGCGATACACGATACTTGAGCCAAACGATACACAATCTCTCACGAAACGATCGCTGGCAAAACGATCTTTGGCAGACGATCGCTGACTCAAGACGATACGCGATACTTGATCTTTAGCTTGAAACGATCTCTGACCGGAACGATACCGATCTCTGATCAATATCGCGATCTTTGAACCAAGCGATACACGATCGCTGATCCAAACGATACTCTACCGACGATATCTGACTGAAACGATACCGATCTCTCACAAAACGATCGCTGAACAACACGACATCTGAGCAAACGATCGCTGGATAAAACGACCTTTGACAAAACGATCGCTGACTCAAAACGATACTCGATACTTGCTAGGTATCGCGATCGCTGAACCAAACGATACTCAATCGACGATCTTTGCGAAACGATCGCTGATGAAACGATCTTTGGCAAACGATCTCTCACAAACGATCGCTGGACAAAACGATCGCTGGCCAAGTATCGCGATCGGTATGAAACGATACACGATCGGAGGGAAATATCGCGATACTCAACCAGAGGAGATTCACGATACTTGTCAGGTATCGCGATACTCGACCGCGGGAGCAAAACGATACTTGACCCTTTGCCAAGATTTTTGCAAGATTTTTTAAGTTTTGTTTTGATGCCCTTGTTTTCCTAGTCCTTCTCCCCTCTCCTCACTCTTTGTATCACCCAAAACTCAACATTTAACCTCTGTAAATCCCAAACGATACTTGACGCAGGTCGATTTTTTTTTCTGAAAAAAACTTGGGTTTCCTGAGAGTTCATGAGTATGAAGTGGGTTTGCTTACCTTTGATACTCTCTTCCAACTCTCCTAGCACCCTATTTTGCTCCGCGTAGGTCCCAAAGGCTTTGTTTCTCAAAAACGATACTTGACGCAGGTTTTGACACTTCCGAAAATGGCCGCTCAGATTCTTGGTGTTTGGAGAGTGTTTCACGAGTTTTTTCTTCAGCGATTCAGCTCTGCACCCCCCTCTAAGCTTCTTGTTCACAACCACAAGCAAAAACAAGGTGAATGTACTCTAAAAAATGGAAAAAACTGAGAAGATGAAGGTGGGTGGAGATGGTGATAATGGTGAAGATGAAGAAGAAGGAAAATTCAAAAACTGAACTAAAAATGATGATTTTTTTTTTTACCTTCCAACGTCGCTACTCTACGTCTTACCGTCACACGCTCGTCCTCCAAGCTCTCTCCCCGGCAACAGCGCCAAATTTGGTGTCACTCTAGCACAATGGTGAGTACCAACGTGAGGAGATACACCTCATAAATGTCAATCCGTGGAGACGTGAGGACCGGTATGAAGACCGCGAGCAAGTGATGGCACAAGTGCGTGAGTGAAAGCACACAAGCATGCACACACATACACACACACGCGCACAAGGTAAGAGCAAAGAGTGGAACAATGGAAAGCTTCGATTACCAAAGAGCTCTCTTACAAAACTGAAATCTACAACAAGCTAACCTCAAAAATGAGCTCTCCAGCCCTTTTTATAGTTTTTGAGTAGTTTTGGCCCTGTCCAGACCTAGTGTCCGGCCTAGTTAAAAAATAGGTTCCAGGGCTTATTTGGGGGCTCAAACGGAGTCTAAAAATCATGAAAATTGGTAGGATGGTAGTTCTAATACTCCTCAAGCTCAAGGACTCCTCGGCTTGAACAAAATGGAGTTACAAAAATGGAAAAATGGTATTTACAATGGTTTTTAGTGATAAAAATCACTATTTTTGTAGGGATTTCTTCTGAAAATTTGACAGGTGCTTCTTGGAGCTCCCTACTTGCTCCTTCTTCTTGTGTGTCCACCTCCTTGATGCACTTCCATTCTTTGTCCTTGATCTTGAGCTTCAACACACCCCATGCCTCTATGATGGTTTCTATAAGCTCTGTGGTCACCTTTTTGAAATCTGTCACATAACTTTTTGATGTTACCTGTTGCCTCATGATCTTTAAAAGATTATCTAGTTTGACCCACACCTCCATTCTCTTTTTTGCTATTTCTGGTTTGCTTTTTACATTAGTCGTGAATTCACAAAATGTTTTTCATGAATTCCACATGGCATTAAGTTGTTTGCCATCATGGTTGCTGAAGAATCTCCTTGCTTTTGCACCTCCCATTGAGACATCCTATAAAACATCACTTGTATTTTGTGAAAGCTTTGGATCTTTTCTTAGATGAACATCACCACCATGAAATCCCATTTCTGAAAGAAGACATTCACATTTTTTTATGCATTCATCTCCAAGAGTTGTAGGCCTGATAGAATATGCATAATCCAAGTGAAGACGGACCAACTTGTCAATGATTTTTAACTCTGCATGTAGTGTACATATGTATACGTTTGTCAATGCTATTGGAAGTATGGGATCCCAAATCATTGAAGAAGATGAGTAGTTACGAAGAATAACATTTTGTCTAGAAGGAGCCTCTTCACCCTTAGCTCTAGCAATCCATCCATTTGTGCCTGGGCTTTGCATGCAGTACAAGCAAGGGTACTTAGAATTTGCTCCCCCACTTATACCAAACATGCATTTTAGTGTCTTTAGGTCTCCACTCAAATGCCACTCAACTTGAAAGTTCTTGTAGTCTTTGACATTCAACAATTCTCCTGCATGATGCCCTTGGATAACATTTGGAATGTTTGTCTGTGAGAATAACCATTTAAGTGTTTTATGGATCTCAAATGGAACTTGAGCACAGCCAGCCCACCATAACTCCATTTTTTATTGTACTTTGAGAGATGGAGTATCCAATTTCCCAAGGCTATAGTCCAAAGCTTTGTTCATTAGTGCAATGCTTATTCTCTCCATCTTTTGATGTTTTTTAAGCTCAGCTTCATCAAGTTTGATCACAAATTTCAATAGACCAGAACATTCATGCTCTTTTATATTATAGAACTGAACCATGTATGTTTGAAGTTTTATAACATCTATCCATATGTTGTTAAATGCATTGTAAGTGAAATGTAACTTTTGTTTTCCTACTTCGTAAGGCATGTTACCGTGAATATGTTTATATTCACCAAATACTGATGTGATCTTCTTATTCAAGCAGAGCCGAAACTTTCCTACATGATGGGGTCTAGGCAATCCAAAACTTCTAAATTTATTAAATTTTAAAAATTCACACCAAGCTTTTGAAATTGCTCTATAACCTTTCTTACTCACTCCGACACTATCACAAATATTTTGAATTTGAGATGGTTCTAGTAAAAGATTCATTTCTGTCATGAGTTTTTGAAAAACAAAGCGTTTCAAGCATGTATTTTCATTTAGTTTCAATAGTCTTAAAACATCATTTTGACTCAAAATTTCATTATAGAAATGTATGTGCTCAAAACTGCTCGACATATTGAAACCTAGCACATTTGTGACATGATCTCTAACAATTTTCATTCTTTTCTTTTTCTGGCCAGATTTTTCAGTCAAATCTAAAAAAGGTTTTACTCGTTTTGAACGCATTCTCATACCTATAGGAGTTTCTTTCATTTTTTTAAAAGACTCTAACTGAGAAGATAAAGTGGATAATTTGTTTTCTAGCTCCCTCATATGTAAATTCTTCTGGTGTAGTGTGTTTTGTAAACAGTTTATGTATTGTACATAATTCCTTGAAATATCCCAGAGCCTTGAACAATAGCCTCGTAAACCATCCTCACCATCTCCCACAAATCTAATCAGATCATGAAGATTATGAAAAGGGGGGTACCTTCCAGTTTGTGGATCAATTGGATAAACAGATCCATCTGCCCATATGTCGATATGTTTCTTGCCTTCCTTTCGCAATCCATCCACTTCAAGAGGATGAAGAGCCCTTCAAAATACTTTTCTTGTCGTCGCATACTCCTAACAAACTGCAATGTTGATATGGAACTTTTCACAATGATTTCGATTGTTTGAAAGCTCAACGAGAGTATTTGGATTAACGTTCTCCATGGTCTGCTATGAAAAATGACCGGCAAGTGTCTAAAATGATGTGAAAGGGAGAAACATGCTTGCTATGAAAAGTAGAGAAAAAAAGCGCAAAACGTCATCAGCACACATTATATAGGTCCGTGAACAAGAGGAAAATTCAACTTTTGATCAGCGCCCGGTGAGCACAAACTTCAAGGTGTAAGATATCACACAAACTTTTCATGATTATATGATACGAGTTTCTCTCTCTTCAAAATTTGCATAAGATACGTTTTAAATGAATTTACACGGAATTTCTTAAAGGATTTGACAACTTTAATCCCGATTAAGCACAACTAATTGAAATCCTTACACGGCCCTTTTTGGGCCGTTTTTTGCCCTAATGTGCTCCATAGGTGGTGCCTCATATTGATACGAGTAAATCTCACTATGCTCAGGCGACTCATTGTAATAAGCATGTGGACTACCTTCATGGGAGTAGTCTGAATTATGAGCATGAGAGTCATTATCTGGTATCAATGGGGTTAGTGGCACCAATGCTCTATTTGGATTTTCCTCTCCCACAGCATACTTGACTGGAATCACATTGGCAGGAGCTGGTGGTTGGTTTCCCAAGACTGATTGTGGCCTAAAGTGTGCCTAATATTGTTGTTGTGGTCGATAATATGGCTGTTGGTATTGGTTCTGATACCTACCTTGTTGGTATGGTTGCTGATAAGTTTGTCTAACAACCTGCCTATTGTAGGGACAATCTTGAGGCGTGTGGTTCATGTATTTTCTCTCAATAGTGCAATATGGAGCATTCCTTTCTCTAATGTTTTGGTTTTGTATTGGGCATACGTTAGCCATGTGGTCCCCTCCACAGGTATAACATCGGTTCAATGAGGTGACTCTTTGTGTTTGTCTATTTTGGACTCCCAGCTTCTTGGCAACTTGCTCAGCTATCTCATCTATCTCCGTGGAGATTTTTGAACTATGACTAGTAGAACTATCAAAATCCTTATAGAGTTTGGACAATCCTAACTCCTCACCCAAGTTACCTTCTATGTCAATGCACGTCCGCACACACTCTTCTATGGATTTGGGCTCTTCCAAGTACACATATGATCTCAAATTTGTGCTCAGTAAGCCATCTAAGAACAAAGCCACTTGTTTGGCTGGTGTGGGTAACTCGGGAGCAGGGCATCTCTCTAAATACTGTCTGAATCTTCTACCTGCTAGTTGCACTATTTCTTGGGGTGTCTGCTTGAAGCTGTGGATCACGGATGATGTGTTATGCCTGATACCACTCTTGGAAAATTCTACAATGAATCCGTCTAGCAGATGACCTATATCGTGATAGTTGCCACTACTTAGTGGCTGAAACCAAGCTAAGGTAGTGCCCTTAAGAGTCAAACCAAATGCCTCGTACTGGGTGAACAAATCCTCAACCTATTCAGCTCTTAACACTTGTTTGAACTCGGCCACATGATATAAGGATCTCCTGACCCGTCAAAATAATTCTTCATTGCCTTGATCACTTGAGTGGGTCTAAGGGTTCTTGTGTGCTAACGGGGTCTAGGCAATGGAAAATCATGTTCATCTCTTTGTTGCCTATGTGCTTGATGTCTCTCTCTTTCAGGTCTTTCATTTTCAAATCCTTCTCTATTTCTGCCCACAGGGTGTGCAAAACTTACCTCAGGTCGCTCTCTAGTTCTTTCTCTCTGGGCTTCATGAGCTTGGGATGATCCTACTCCTTGGAGACCATGGGAAACATTGGATCTTAGTGGAGGGAAAATCAATTCACTCTTCCAAGTATATGCATGTCTATCATGTTCTGTTACCAAGAATATCTTCTCTGATATGTTATCCAGGTACACAACTTTGCCTGGTGTAGCTCAGTGATGAGTAGCACCTCCTTTAATGTCAATCCGGGAAGACGTGAGGATGGTATGAAGACCTCGAGCAAGTGGCGGCACAAGTGCGTGAGTGAGAAGCACACAAGCATGCACACACATACACACACACGCGCACACACGGCAAGACAAAGAGGGAGAATCAATGGAGTTCTTTAGATTACTTTCAAAAGCTCTTACAAGTTTGTTTCAATTACAATCTAACCTCAAAAATGAGCTCTCTAGCTCTTTTTATAGTTTTTGACTAGCTTTGGCCCTGTTCAGACCTAGTGTCCGGCCTAGTTAAAAATTAGGTTCCAGGGCTTATTTGAGGGCTCAAACGAAGTCTAAAAATTATGAAAATTGGTACGATGGTACTTCTAATACTCCTCAAGCTCGAGGACTCCTCGGCTTGCACAAAATGGAGTCTAATCTACCAAAAACGGGGTTTACAATGTTTGTGTAGTGATTAAAATCACTTGAGTTATTCATAATCCATGGAAAAAATGATCTGGCCTTGTTGCCGTATTGTGCATGATTCCTCTGTTGCTTTGTGTGCCAACACTCCCCCCTTCCTAGCGTCTGTCGCCCCTGACAGACCTTTGTTCTCTCGGGTGGTCGATGTAATATTGGATGACATTGGTGGCCAGTTCATGTTCTCCTATCCTTAAGCCTCTTGCTAGATCAGCTTCCAATGCATCCCAATTTATTGCACCAGGGGTCTCTGGTTGCGGGGTGGTGTAGTACTCTGAATACATTGCTTGTTCACAAGCAAATAGTTGGAGCAGATGTGTTGGCTTTGGTGCGAAAATCTCCGAGTGATACTCCCAGAAACCTGATCTGAACATTTCTTCGAAGGTCTGTTTGTAGCAGGCGGGGAGGTATTTGATGCGTTCATGCCAAGCGTAAGCCACACGAATACTGGGGGTGGTGCTCATGTCATACACCAAGTCGTAATTTCCATTGCTAAACCCCGGGAGACGTACCTGTGGTGCGGCTGCATTTCGAAAGGTCTTCAGGACTACTTGCATCATATCTAAGATTTTAAGCATCATTTGCGCTGCTACATCTTGCATGGGCTTTAAGCGCGGCATCCAGTGGCGAATGGTCCCCATCATATATGCTACCGATGGTGGTCCCTGTGGTGGCGCAATGTACGGGTAGTTCAGCCATTCCTTGCATTGCACGTTGTTCTGTACCTTGATATTGAATGCCTTCCACGACCTGCGGCGGGGGACTGGACCGTAGCATGGATTGTACAGGAGGTGCAAAGGCGCGTTGTTCCATGTGCGTAGCATTTCTGGATATGTCTCTAGAAGTTTCTGCCGCCATGTTGGTTGACGAATTTTGCCTTTTTGCACCTCTGGAGGAAGGTCTTCGGGTTGAAATTGGGTCGCAAAAGTAGGAATCTGACCCGTGACTCTTTGTATTTCTGCATTATAATCAGCCAAAATAATATAATACGGCCTGTATTGGAGTTCAGATGAGAGAATCAGGCGTCTTGATGACAGGTTCTTAAAGTAAGCTGATTGTAACACAGTTTCCTCGATGACTCTCATGGCCTGATTTTGCACTACGGTGCGCTCTTCGTGCGAACTCCCGATTTCCTCCACTTGACGTAACCATGGGGGCCGTGGTGCCTCGAATGTGTCCTGCGCTTCTTCTGTTTGTTGGCCTCCTGGGAATGGTTGCGGATCGTATTCTTCGTCAAACGTTTGTTCCACAGGAATTTGCACAACTTCTTCGTCCGTGGGAGCCTCTGGAGGGGAAGATGGTCTCTCATATTGTAGTAGGCGTGTGTGCAATTCAGTGACCTGTTTCTGGAGATCTTTTATGGCCTCTGCGTCTGTGAGAAGTGAAGCCGCAGAGGGGGTGGTTGGAGGGGCTGCTGTTGGTCCTTGTTGGTGTTCCTGCTTCAGTTGTCCCAGCTCCTCCGATAGCTTATCATGTGCTTCGAGCAGCATGGCATAATCTTCCAATATAATCTTGATATTATCGGGGGTCACTACTTGAAACTTGGATGGGCTGATGGGTGCCCCCGGTGTGCTCTCAATAGCTGCCTCCAGGTTCTCTTGATTTTGTATTTGCAGGCGTCTATTCTCTTCCTGAGCAGCCGCAAGATGGCGTTTGAGTAATGCCATATTTCGCTGAAGTTTTGAGTTGCGTTCCAGCTGTGTCCGTAGGTGACCTTCTACCACCTGCACCGCTTCCTGATCTACGTTCTGTAACTGTACCTCCAATATGTTATGGGCTTCTTGGAGGGTTTGGAACTGTGTGTGGAGGCGAGCGTTCTCCTCTTCTAGTGCCGCAAGGCGGTGCTGTAGTGTCTCTGAGTGCTCGTGCAGGCGTTCGTTTTGTTGCTGGAGCTGAATGTAATCTGTTCTTAAATTTGATATACAAGCCAACATGGTGTCCAATGCATTTCCTATAGATGAATGGGTGGTGTTTACCGTGGGAGATGCATGGGAAGGGAATTGGGGAAGGGAGACAGTGAATGATGTGTCTACGGAAGTTGTGTGTGTGGGTGAAATTGGTGGAGGGGGAATGGGAGGAGGTGAAACCGTGGGTGGAGGTGCCGTGGGTGGTGAAATGTCCATACCTTCAGGAGTGGGTGTGAGTGTGGGGTCTGCCATATACATTGGGATGGTAGGTGGTGTGTGTGTGGAAGTGGCGAATAGATGCGAAGTGGGGTGGGGAGCTGAAAAGGCAGGGAATGGTTGAGAGCCTGGTTGAAAAGCCCTCGCAAAGAGGTCATGGAGGGATTGTAGAAATGGAGAGAGGGATGTCGGGGGTTGGGGTCGTAAATTTGAGAAGGGCTGAAAGGGTTGCGTGGTAGCAGGGAAGCCCATGAATGTGGATCTAGGGTTAGGATGACCCATGGCTGAGGGCATTGGGGATGGTTGCCCTAGGGCAGGCTCTATGAGGGGTTCGGTGGATTGTGTAGTGATGGGGTTTGCTTCAAAGATCGGGTTATCAGTGGTAGAGAATAGGGTGGCACTAGAGATGGGAGTACGGAAGATGAAGGTGGGGTCAGTGGGTTGAGTAGTCGATGTGGTTTCCTCTGTTTCTCTTCTAGGAGGTGATGGTGGGGGAGTGGGTGGTAGTGGTTCGGTGGACTCCTCATGGGTGGTTGGGTGCTGTTGGCTAGCTGTTTGGGAGGTTGTCCTGATAGTTTCAGGTGTAGTAGTTGGCTCTTCTGCAACTGTAATGGGAATTCGGATATTCTTACCTGAGCGAGGTCGTGTCTGGAACCTTCGTGGGTCATATTGAACTGGAGGCCTCTGAATGGCAGTGCGCACTGCTTCTACTACTCCATATGTTTCTGCCATCAATAAGAGACCTTCCCTGTACTCTGAGTCAACTCCCGCTTCTTCCAACAACTGAGTCATAAGTACTCTGCTGCTCTGTTCAGTGAGTAGTTGCTGCGATCGCACTCTTTCCATAATCTGATACAGCCTTCGGAGTTCTGCTGTATAGGCTGGGGCTTCAGTGGTCTCTTCTTCATACGCTTCTTCTTCTTCCGGGTGTCCGTGTTGTTGACTTTGCTGAGCGTCACTCCAATCTACATGTCGACCGTCTGTAGACTTTCTTCTTCTTCGTGAGGATGTGCCCTGCTCCTCTGCCTCTAAATAAAACTCCACATCAGAGAATTGTGTGCTTTGTAGGAATGCTTCGAAATCCTGGGGGTCCAGTCCTTCAGCATCTCCAGTGGCAGCAAATTCGAATTCAGGTGGAACAGGAGGAGCCGATGGGGTAGCTTGTGTCGTAGTGTCAGATTCCGATCTGGGTATCCTGATGGTGAAGGGAGGTACAGTGGCCTCCCTTAGTGGTGATGCCTCAGGAGTAGTCAAGACTTCCCTTGTCTGGACACAAGGGATCGCACCCCTCATGCGCTTGGATTGATGTGTGGACGTCTTGAGCCTTTTAAACATTTGTAATTGTGCCCAAGTTAAGGCACGTTCAATGGGGACATCATATGCTAGGCATCGGTAAATAATGCGTGTGATTGCACAGCATCCGTTCACCACTAATTTCCTAGAAGCCCGTTTGTTTGCTTCATACAACTGATCTATAATCCATACTGGTAGCTTAATGGGTAACGCACCTGCTTCCGCTAAGTAGAGAGCGAACCAGATCTTCTTGTGTGGTTGTGTGAATCGGTCTTGGCCGGGAAAGGCGAAATGTTGCATGCACATGCGGAGAGGGATGGACACATTTGGGGTGAGTGCTGCCATGTCTTTAAGCTTCAGCAGTTTCCTGTCCTTCATGTTAGTGGGAACAAGAGCATCCTTTTCAGAGGGTACATGCGTGCCGTGCATATTCAAAGCGTCGCTTACCAACTCCACAGTAAGTTCAAACCTCTTCAACTCGTTGTTGCCCAGCAATGAGGGGAGAACAAATGATCCGGGTTTGTCCTTATCTTCATTAGCTTGTAATGTGGAGACCAAATAGTAACATCGGAGGAGATGGGGTTTAGGTAGTGGGGCTTCAAAATATTCTGCCAACCCTGCTCGTTGCCATATGGTCTGGAGATCCTCGGTGTTCTGTAAAGTCTCGAACTCCTTGGAGAAAAATTGGAATCGCACCCATGATCTGTCATACTCGCACTTAGACTCCCAGATATACTTGGCCTCTCCTAATGGACCTGGCATGCCATTGAACCAATGAGAATTGGCATGGACTCTTTCCGTGATCCCTGTAGGTGGATCTGGCACCGGGATTTGCTGAAGGTGCTGCATCTCCACTGGTCGTTCAGTTGGTGGCACATCCACAGGTAGACTATCCACATCAATTCCTGCAGTAAGTATCCCTACTTGTGAGCCCGAACCTGTCGCTTCTGCCATTTTACTTCTTGCCGTCTGATTCTGTGAGAATATAGAATCATGTGTTAACATCGTAATGGACAGAATAAATCCGTTGTTGTCCCCGTTACAACATTAACATGAGGTAGATGGTGAGTTAGTGGTTAGTAAGTGCACGAAGACAGTGTGTGTAGTTAATGTTTGTGTATTCCTAGGAGACTAATGCCGTTAGTAAGTGGGGGTGAATTTACAATTGGGGTCGGGGGGTTTATTACAGGTCTTAGGCTGCCAAATGCAGTGGATGGGCTTTGCTTTCGGTTTCGTAGAGACTCTAGAGAGCTGTCTCGGTGTCGCGGTTTGGGAATGGGGCCTTTTAGGGACCCATTTATAAGTGATTACATGCGTGCTCTTGGTTCTTGGTGTGTTCTTAAGTGTTGAGAACGAGTGAATACTGGTTGTGCTCGTAGTTGGGTTATGCTGCATAGGTTGTGGCCTTGGCGTAGCTACTTGTGCCCTCAAGCAAGCCTTAGGCACCCAAATTTGTCTTGATTGTGGGCTTGCCTTCATCGACTTCTTGGGCACCCAAATAGAATTTACTATAGCAGAAGAATTTCTGAAAGACTTCTTATTAGCGTCGTGTTGTTGGTTACTAATAAGAGGCTTTGCCCGTGTAGTTGACGGTGGTGCAACCGGTTGTTCGCCTTTCTGCACCCACACCTGGTTTATTTTTTGGAACATTCTGCTGCGCAGGTACTTTTGATCTCGGACATAGGTAGTACTCTGCTTCTTCTGCCTGTGATCCACCTTTGGTTGCTGCCTCCTTCTGGCCTTTGGAAAAGAAGGGAGTTCCGTTGCATCCCTGACTCCTTTTTCGCAATTATCATTCCTCTGCAACACATGGTTTTGAACAAGAACAGCATGGTCATCTTCATGTGTACCCCTGGAAGGACCAGGAGTCTCTGCCTTTCCTAGTTCCTTGAGTGCTCCATTGTCTAATTCTACTGTAACTCGACTATGATTGACCCAAACCTGGAGAAGTCCACTTCTTAGGTTTAGATTGACTGCTTGGTCATAGATCCAATCTTGACCCAAGACGAGAGGTTCAGTGAGATCCTCATCTTGACACACCAGTACTTTAACAGTCATTTCCTCATCATGAATGTAGAGGGGAAGTTCCACCTCGCCCATGCAAGGGGTTTCCACGCCTCCCAACCCTATGAGATATGCTTCCACAGGATTGACAGTTAACTGTAACTCTTGACAGTAAGACACTCTAACAGCACTAGTGGCTGCACCTGAGTCAATCAAGGCTCTTACGTTCCTTGCACTCTTTCCTTGTCCTATATCTAGGGTTATGAAAGAACGTCTATCAATTATCCTATGCGAGCTTGTTCCTGCAACTTCACACATGGCCATAGGATATCCTTGATCTGCATAGTCATTCGCTCTAGGCTGATCTCTACCTTGCCTTCGTAACTTCATCCTTTTGATGCGTTCTAAAGCTTCTGCTTGGGCTTCTTCTCGAACTCGCTTTTCTTCCTCTTTGCGTTTCTTAGCAGTGTTGAGTCGGCTGAGCATTTCCTCCGTGAGGGGTTCCTGATACAACTTGACTCTGCAACCGCTAATATAATTTGGGAGAACATCACCCTCTAATGTGGCCAATTGTACTGCTCCACTCGTGGAGATCCTATTGATGATCATAGGTCCGTAGCCTCTCTTTTCTAGCTTCCTTGCGTGTTGTTTCAGTGTATAGACTAAAACTAGATCTCCTGCTTTCAAGCCCTTATCCTTCACATGGGCATCGAAATATGCCTTCTGTTTCTTCTTGGCTGCATATATTCCTGCAGCAGCTCTCAGTCTTGTTTCTCCTAATTGTTCAAGGTCAAAAATTCTAGAGGAGAGCTCATGACCTGTCCATTCGTGCTCTTGTGCTACTCTCAATGTAGGAATCAGGAAGTCCAAGGGTAGCACAACGTTTTGGCCGAATACCATCTGAAAGGGGGTGGCTTGGAGTACCGTTTTGTAGGCAACTCGGTATGCCCAAACAGCATGGTGTAGCTGTTTGTCCCAATCAGAGCGTTTAGTGTTCACTAATTTCGTCAGTACATTGCATAAGATCTTATTAGTGCTCTCAGCTTGTCCATTAGCTTGAGGGTGATAAGGGGCAGACTTCTTGTGTATTACCAAGAATTCTTGGAGTAGATTTTCAATTACTTCATTTAAGAAATGAGTGCCTCTATCACTTACAAGCTCTATAGGTAGTCCATATCTCGTGAATACATTCTCAAACAAGAATTTGGCAGTTGTTTGAGCATCGTTCTTGGTCGTAGCCTTTACCTCTACCCACTTGGTGAGATAATCTGTTGCAACAATGATGTATTCCGCATGAGAACCTTTAGCTGGGGGATTAATAGGACCTACGAAGTCTATTCCCCACTTAGAGAATGCACGTCCACCCATCATAGGTTTCAGTGGCATCTCATCTTTGCGTATAGGATACTGAGTCCTTTGACAGACATCACACCGTTTCACATAGGTATGTGCATCCATGTGAAGGGTAGGCCACCAGAAGCCCGCAAATAGTATCGCCTTGATCACCCGATCTGGTCCAAAGTGTCCTCCTGCTACACCTTGGTGAGCAGTTTCCAAGATCTTAAGATATTCACTCTCATGGACACACAGTCTCAGGTAACCATCCTTACCGCGTTTGTATAGATTATCACCAATGAGTGAGTAATCCAAGGCTTCTTGTTCTAAACTCCTTTTCCTAGCCAGAGTCATGTCTGGAGGGAATGTGTTTGTCCTCAGGAATGATACTAGTGATTCGCTCCAATCTAGCACAATGGATACTTGATAAAGAGTGGCGTGTTCCACTGGTGGTTTAGTGCAACAGATTGGGCATTTCTTGCACAACTTTTGGACATCCGCTTCCATAGTTGGCCAATGTACTCCGAGTCTCCTTAGGGTCTGTAACGTTCGTTGCTTTGAATGGTGTTGCTCTAGTGCACCTACATGTGCTAATTGCAACCATTTAGAGTACTCATCCTCTTCTACGCAACAAGCCAAGATCCCTTGATCTGTGTGCTTGTACATGCTTCCTGCCATGATGTGGTACTTTTGGGCTTTTACAACCTCTCTATTCCGTGTGTTTACCACTGGATGGTTAGGCCCGTATGTCAATATTGGTACTAATGGCTTAGCCCACTGCGGCACCACTTCCAAATTAAACAAGTAAGCATCAGGAAGGTCATCTGATACTCCTTGTGGGGCTTCTCCCGATGTGAGCCTAGAGAGGTGATCTGCTCTCAAATGAGTCCTACCTTTTCTTACCACAACCTCAAAATCATATTCCATTAGCAAGAGAAACCATCTTACTAATCTTCCTGTATTGCAAGGTTTATTTACGAGGTACAGCAATGCCTGATGATCAGTAAAAAATTTAAACTTATTTGCAAGCAAATAGTGTCTGAATTTCTTAACTGCATATACCATGCCTAAGCCTTCTCTCTCTGTAGAGGTGTAATTTCGTTCAGCCGCATTCAACTGTCTACTGGCATAGGCAATTGGAAGATCCATATTACCTTCACCAGTAGGTTGTGCAAGAACACATCCAATAGCATAATTGGATGCATCCACGTGAACATGGAATGGCTTATTCCAATCTGGCGTGGTCAAGATTGGTGCTGAACATAATCTTCGTTTAAGCTCCTGGAAGGAATTCTCACATTCATCCGTCCACTCAAAGTTAGTCAGAAGCCCGTACATGGGTTTTGCTATGACAGCATACATGTGTATAAATCGTCGATAATAACCACAATGCCCCATGAAAGCTTGTACCTCCTTGACATTCTTTGGCCTAGGTAGCTCTGCTATGGCTCTCACTTTTTCTTCGTCGGTAGATATGCCATTCTTTGACACTATGTGTCCTAGAATCTTGCCTTGCCTGACCATAAAAACGCACTTTTCTGGGTTCAGGCAGACTTGATATTCTCTACATTTGTCAAAGATTTGTCTGAGTTCAGGAATATGGGTTTGTCTAACATTGGAATGAGCACAGAGATCATCAACATAGACTTCTAAACTCTTCCTTAGGAACTCCTTAAACACATGGCACATCAGCCTCTGGAAGGTAGCTGGTGCATTGGTAAGCCCAAATGGCATTACTCTAAAAGCAAAAATGCCCCATTCTGTGGCAAAGGCTGTCTTATGCTGATCCTCTGGGGCTATGGCTACTTGATTGTAGCCCGAAAATGCATCAAGGAAGCTGTAAACTTCCTTGCCTGCCACTCTTTCTAAGAGATGTTCTGTGATGGGAAGTGGATAGTTATCTCGAATTGTGGCTGCATTAACCTTTTTCAAGTTAATGCACACGCGTAGTTTGCCATTCTTCTTGGGCACCACTACGATGGGGGATACCCACTCAGTGTGCTCGATTTCATAAATAAATCCAGCTTCGACCAATCTATCTATCTCTTCCTTGATCAAAACTATGCTCAAACTCGACACCACAAGTGGTGAGAGTTATTCCTTCTAGCAATCCTAGGGGTTTTTCTATGTGACCATCGGCCATTTGCAATTTCATTCTCGTTGGCCTGAGTGCTGGCTTGCCCCAACGCTTCCATAAGGAGGTGGTGGCAATTGCAACTCCTGCACCTGAGTCCAAAATTGCCTTGGTGGTGTACTCCTGGTAGGTGATGGGAAGATAGGTGTTCCCTTCTTCACCTTCACACATATCTCCTATCTTATCCAAGGGAATTTCTGGCACTGTCCTATGGGATCCTGCCCGGGAATGAGGTTTTGCAACTTCAGTTACTCGACTGGCTGCATATTTCCACGCGTTTGGTCTATCCTCAGGCAGTTCTTCCAAAGTGAGATCGCGTTGCACCTTGGTGTTTGTTACTACCTCCGTGTTCCTTGGTATGACTGAGTCGTCGTTCCTTACCATGACTGTGGGTGCTCTCATACATGTGGACTTTGCTTCCCATGGGCCTGTGAAGTGGGGTAGCTCTTGTATGGAATTAGACTCAAAGTCCAATCTCTCGTGAGACTGAGTACTCTCATGTTCCCCGTAAATAGATGGGATGTCTTGTGGGAATTGGTCGTGTGCATCGTCCACAAGTTCAAAAGGGGGCGACCTCGCTTTCGTTATCCCATTTGTCTTCTTGAATCTCTCGTAGGAAGTCTGGTGCAAACCGATTCATAGAAGAAGAAGTGTCTGGCTCCGTAGAATTGGGCACATAAGCAACCTGGGAAGGAGGGCTTGTTCTATCTTTGGCTCTCTCCTTGCTCTCGTAAATGGCTAGAGCACAAGCTTCTTGGGGAGGATTACTTATTCTATTACTCTTCCGAGCAGGCTCATACGCTCCCTGAGAAGGAATGTAGGCAACCTGTGGAGGTACGTGAGCTTTCGAGGGAGGCTCATCTGCCTTTTGGGGGGAAGATAAGCTTCTTGAGGAGGCACATGGGCTTCCTGAAGAGGATTGCTTATCTGTTCTCTCGCCCTTTCCTTTCTTTGAGGGGCAGGTTCCTTTTCTGAGTGTGCAATTAGCCTCTCTATTCTTTCTAAGGAGGGGAAGTTGTCTGGTTTAATGGAATTGGCCACATAAACTTCCGATGGGGGATGGTTCATGTTTTTGCTTGCTTTATCTTTTTCTTGATTTTTTTCTTCCTTGGCAGATCTTGCAATTATTCCCTCTAACTTCTCTAGGAATCCATCCAAGTGTAATTGCGTTTTGGCTGAGCCCGAGTAATTGAAAAGGCGACTGGCTTCAAACATAGTCTGAGCCAATGCGACCATTTTCGCGCACAATTTGGTTCTTTCTATCTCTAGGTCAGCTCTAGGATAGCACTTGTCATGATCCGTGACGTTTGGCCCTTCTTGGATTCTGGCCTGATATGCTTTAAGCATCATGTCTATGTCTTCAGGAGTGGGATCAGCTAATACTGATCCTGTTTGGGGTGGTGGGTGGGTTACGTGGGGTGTCTTAGAGGGTGGAGGGATGGAGGGTGATGGGGATGGTAGCGGTGGGGATGTGTGAGAGTGCGGTTGAGATGTGATCTCTATGATTTTAGCCTTGGTTTCTCGTAGACTTTCCTCAAGTTCACTCATCTTCTTTTCCCATTGCCTTTTCATGCGTTCGCGGCTATCTCTCCAAGCTCTTGTTCTCTTTTTATTTTGGCTCTCAGTATCGCTAGCATCTAGGCTCTTTTCTTGGCCTACCCCTTGGTTTTGCTGCAATGCTTGAGCTCGAGTGACTACCTGTACGGGAGCAGTGGAAGTGACACTTCCTGTGGAATCTACCACTAACCCAATAACGTTGATCAGAGTGTTTTTTGGCATATTATTAGGATTCTTTGGGCAATCTCGTAAGAGATGCTCTTTCCCACAATCTTGGCAGAAGCCTTGGATCGTCACTGACTGGTTTTGTGTAAGTGGAGGTAAGGGGCAATCACGAATGAGGTGATCTCCTTGGCATCTGTAGCATGGTCCTCTTGGGAATGGAGGTCTTACTTGCCTAGATTGAGGCCTAGGATTGGGGTTTGCATACATGACGTTCGTGTAATCTGACTCCCAACTAGGTTCGTTTGTCTCTTCGCTATAATAGGACTCACCATGCTCAGGAGACTGCATGTAGTAGGCCTGGGGGCTATCAACATGTGTGGAATCAAAGCTATGGTCACTCAGGTCACTTTCAGAAAGCAAGGATGTTACAGGGACTATGGCTCTATTCAAGTTCTCTTCTGCAGCAGTATACTTTACCGGAATCACATTAGCTGGGGCTGGGGGTTGTTGTGCTAGCACAGGCTGAGGCCTTTGTTGGTTTTGATATTGAGGTTGGAAATTTTGTTGTGGCCTACCATATGGTTGTGGAGGGTACTGGTTCTGGTATCTGCCTTGTTGGTAGGGCTGGGGGTAGGGTTGCCTAACCGCCTGCTTGTTGTATGGGCAATCTTGTGCGGTGTGATTGGGGTATCTCCGTTCTATGGTGCAATATTGGCTACTAGGATTTACTTGGGGCTGAGCCATAATGGGGCAGACATTCGCCATATGGTCGCCACCGCATGTATAGCACCTTTTCACAGGGGCAAACCTTGGAATTTGTTTGCTAGTTACACCTAATTTCTGGGCCACTTTCTCTGCGAGTTCCTCAATTGATGTGGATTGCGTGGAAGATTGACTAGATGCACTATCTGAATCTTTGTAGATTTTGGAAAGCTCTAGTTCTTCTCCTAGGTTATCTTCAATGTCAATGCACATACGTACACACTCTTCTATAGTCCTAGGGTCTTTCAGATACACATAGGATCTCAATTTCGTACTCAGCAATCCGTCAAGGAATAAGGCTACTTGTTTGGCAGATGTGGGTAGCTCCGAAACAGGACATCTTTCGAGGTATTGCCTAAATCTTCTTCCTGCAAGTCTCACAGTCTCTTGAGGGGTTTGCTTGAAGCTGTGGATCAGTGAGGAGGTGTTGTGTCTTATGCCACTCTTGGAGAACTCAATAATAAATGCTTCTAGGAGTTGGTCTATGCTCCTGAACTGGCGCTCATCCAATGGCTGAAACCATGTAAGTGCGGTGTTCCTAAGGGTTAGACCGAAGGCATTGTACTGCGTGAATAGATCCTCCACTTGTTCAGCTCTCAAGACTTGCTTGAATTCTGCCACGTGATCATAGGGATCTCCTGTGCCATCAAAGTAATTCTTCATGGACTTAACTAGCTGAGTCGGTCTCAGGGTTCTTGCATGCTCTCTAGGTCTCGGCAGAGGGAATCCATCCACATTTCTTTGGTTCCTGTGAGCTCTAAGCACCTCAGGTTCTACCCTATTCGTCTCCGTCCTCGTTCTTTCTCTGCCTACTGGGTTGGCAAAACTTACTTCTGGTCTATCTCTACTTTTGTCTCTTTGCATTCCATGAGCTTGGGATGTTCCAGCCCCAGGGTGACCATAGGATACATTTGATCTTGGTTGGGGGAAAATGAATTCACCCTTCCAAGTGTAAGCATGCCTATCATTCTCTGTCACCACAAAGATCCGCTCTGAAGTGTGATCTAAGTAGGTCACTCTACCTGGGCTATCCGGATCCTTAAACTCATAGATCATGATACTCCCTATATCTGTTGGTTGATTAGATTTATACCTCCAGAAGGCTTCGTCGGTTTCTCGATTGAGGAGCAACTCTATGCTCTTGTTGTCCTGGGGTACCCACTCAGGTGTGATAATCCTAGTGAGAACTGATTTACCTCGAGGGGTTCTAGGTTCTGCACCCATGTTTCCTTGTTCTAAGTCACCTAAGTCTGCCTCTGAGATTACATTTCCAAATTCATCCGTCCTATCTGGGTGACTGGTGACTACGTATATGGTTCCTTCTTTGTCCAGGTATGCACCGTTTCCAAACTTGACAGCTGGGTGCTCTAGTCCAATGGATTGATGAGGATTTTTAATCTGGACCACGGATCTTCCTAGGCCGTCCTCATAGATGCTAGCACCTAATCGGTTGGTCCTAAGGTACTCTAGCTGCGTTTTATAAGGGCCTTCTACCCTGTACAGGTAAGGCACACCTGAACTTCCCGTAGGTCTGTCCATACCTTGAGACATCCCTGATTCACTGGTATCAGAGCTAGGGTAATGAGAGTGGTGACTCAACTGCTGGGCCCAAGACCTTGCAGTGTGATTGACACTAGCCTCTGAAGATCTAAGGCTTTTTCTCTCCCTTACTAGATGTCGTCCTGATCTAAGGTTCATATGCCTATCTAAGTAGCCCAATTCTTTGCCCAGAGTACAACCTCGTTGCTGGTTACTTTATATTAGTCGCTTGGTTCTTTTTAGGTATTTTATCGTGTTTGAGTTCTTGTCTGATATCACGTCGTTAGGAATATTTGAATGTTGTTTCGCACTTACAGTTGATCGTTCCACGTTAAGTTCTTTCCCTTTAAAATTCTCGACAGTACAAGGATTATGCCCTTAGCTTGAGCTTAAGAGTTTAGGTATGCTTCAACTTGATAGTGGCCTATCGTCGCCCTGACTTACTACTACTTCTAATCGTTCTTAGCCTAAGCTAGGAATTGACGAAGAGGAGTTGAGAGTATTCCGACCTTTCTTGCCGAACCTTGCTCTTTAATGCTCGAGAAGTTGATTCTCAAGCTTGCGCAACACCCTTGCTTGGATACTCTCAATTGCTTCTCAATAGACCTGCATAAGTCCCAAGATTAGCTCCAAGTAGACCTTTCAATTGACAAACAATTTATTTCAGACACTTTTTTTTTTTTTTAATGACCCTTGTTCCCCCTTTTGTATTGCTAGAAATTTCCTCTAGAGCTCCTTTGGTGTTCCTACCCCCCTGTGTGTCAACTTCCAAATATCCTATCTGAAAATCAACGCGGTATTCTTATAAAAAACAGTTGAGGGCGTGTAGTATGTGTCACTAGCTTTCCGACAAGCCCTAGAGCTCAGAAAATGGATTTCGTATGAAAAAGTTATGACCGTTCAGGGTTTAGGGGTTGACTAGACAAACAGAACCTTTCAGGGGTTTTAATGCATTTTCTAAGGCCTTTGTAAGTATATGAGTACTTGAGAGTGCAAATATGCCCAAAATTTAACCTAAATTTCCAAAAATTTGCCCCTTAATTTTTTGCCGAAAATGTCTGTCTATCGCGATAGACGGTGTCTGTCGCGATAGACAGTGTCTGTCGCGGATTTCTGTCTGTCGCGATAGACGGTGTCTATCGTGGAATTTCGGTCTGTCGCGATAGACGGTGTCTGTCGCGATAGACGGTGTCTATCGTGGAATTTCGGTCTGTCGCGATAGACGGTGTCTGTCGCGATAGACGGTGTCTATCGTGGAATTTCGGTCTGTCGCGATAGACGGTGTCTGTCGCGATAGACGGTGTCTATCGTGGGTCTCTGTCTGTCGCGATAGACGGTGTCTGTCGCGATAGACGCTGTCTGTCGTGATTTTTCGGTCTGTCGCGATAGACGGTGTCTGTCGCGAAATTTCGGTCTGTCGCGATAGACGGTGTCTGTCGCGAAATTTCGGTCTGTCGCGATAGACGGTGTCTGTCGCGAAATTTCGGTCTGTCGCGATAGACGCTGTCTGTCGTGGGTCTCTGTCTGTCGCGATAGACGGTGTCTGTCGCGATAGACAGTGTCTGTCGCGATAGACGGTGTCTGTCGCGATAGACTGAAAAAACGCAAATTTTTGAGAAACTTCTAGTGATTTAGAGTGCCCTAATGGTGTAGGTTACCGTGGTAAACATGCATTCACAAAATTTAAGGTTTTTCTGTCTGTCGCGACAGACAGAGGTCGTCGTCCCGGGACTTGTGCAGAGCCTGTCGTACCTGCGCACACTGCTGGGGATGATGGTACAGCAAGAACCTGCAATGAAACTCAAGAAACATGCAAAATACGCACTCACAATATTGCTCTCTCGCTCTCTCTCACAAGTGAAATGAGGGAAATGAGGTGGGGAAGGTGATATGATCAAAACTGAAAATTTTCGCGATGATGGAGATGGAGGTGGGAGATGGTGATGACGATGATGGTGATGAAGATGGTGAAGAAAGTAAAAGAAAATCGATGAGAGTGAAGAAAATACCTACAACTCCAACGCGTCAACTCTACGTCTTACCATCACACGCTCGTCCTCAAAGCTCGATCCCCGGCAACGGTGCCAAAATTTGGTGTAGCTCAGTGATGAGTAGCACCTCCTTTAATGTCAATCCGGGAAGACGTGAGGATGGTATGAAGACCTCGAGCAAGTGGCGGCACAAGTGCGTGAGTGAGAAGCACACAAGCATGCACACACATACACACACACGTGCACACACGGCAAGACAAAGAGGGAGAATCAGTGGAGTTCTTTAGATTACTTTCAAAAGCTCTTACAAGTTTGTTTCAATTACAATCTAACCTCAAAAATGAGCTCTCTAGCTCTTTTTATAGTTTTTGACTAGCTGTTGAGAGCAGTATGGGCACCCAAGGACTGACTAGACAAGGAAGCCAACGGAGAGAGTCAGAACAAGGTGAAGGAGTAAGTAGACAAAGCAGTAGACGCAAATCTGGCAGATAGGCCCTTCAATTTTTCCCAATCTACATCTTTTAACAGTGATTCTTATCACTAACAATCATTGTAAATACCATTTCATATTTTTATAGCTCCATTTTGTGCAAGCCAAGGAGTCCTTGAGCTTGAGGAGCCTTAGAGGTACCTATATATCAATTTTCGTATTTTTTAGACTCCGTTTGAGCCCTCAAATTGGCCCTGGAACCTAATTTTTAACTAGGCCGGACACTAGGTCTGGACAGGGCCAAAACCTAGTCAAAAACTATAAAAAGAGCTAGAGAGCTCATTTTTGAGGTTGGATTGTAATTGAAACGAACTTGTAAGAGCATTTTGAAAGTAATCTAAAAGCTCCATTGATTCTCTCTCTTTGTCTTGCCGTGTGTGCGCGTGTGTGTGTATGTGTGTGCATGCTAGTGTGCTTCTCACTCACGCACTTGTGCCGCCACTTGCTCGAGGTCTTCATACCATCCTCACGTCTTCCCGGATTGACATTAAAGGAGGTGCTACTCATCACTGAGCTACACCAAATTTTGGCGCCGTTGCCGGGGATCGAGCTTTGAGGACGAGCGTGTGATGGTAAGACGTAGAGTTGACGCGTTGGAGTTGTAGGTATTTTCTTCACTCTCATAGATTTTCTTTTACTTTCTTCACCATCTTCATCACCATCATCATCATCACCATCTCCCACGTCCATCTCCATCATCGCGAAAATTTCAGTTTTTTGACTATATCCCCACCTCCACCTCATTTCCCTCATTTCACTTGTGAGAGAGAGCGAGAGAGCGAAATTGCATGTGCTGTTTTTGCATGTTTCTTGAGCTATCTTGCAGGTACAGGTCACATCACCATCTCCAGCCTTCCGTGCAGGTACGGAACTCGACGAAACTGTCTCGCAGTCGCCGCCTTCTGTCCATTGCGATTGACAGAAATTTTCACTTGTTGGTAAATCTGAGTGCACCACAGTGGACTAGAGACCCTGCACACCACATTCCCACTAAAATTTTTGAAAATCTTGCAAAATTTCAGTCCATCGCGATTGACAGCCCTGTCCATCGCGATTGACAGCTCTGTCCATCGCGACCGACTGCCTGTCCATCGCGATTGACTGAAGTCCTTGTCCATCGCGATCGACTGAAGTCTCTGTCCATCGCGACCGACTGCCTGTCCATCGCGATTGACTCAACCCCCTGTCCATCGCGATTGACTGAAGTCCCTGTCCATCGCGATTGACTGCCTGTCCATCGCGATTGATTGAATTGGGTGTCCATCGCGACCGACTGCACTCTCTGTCCATCGCGATTGACTGAGTGTCCATCGCGATTGACAGCCCTATCCATCGCGATTGACAGCCAATTTTAGCCAAATTTTTTTAGGGTTTGTTAATTGAAAAGTTGGGCTAATTTTGGGCACAAATATTATGCTCTTGAGCACATGGGGAAGCCTTAGGAAAACAACTTGGGGAAAACCTGTTGCACAGTGATCCTGTTTGAACCCTGTCGTAACCCTAGAACCCTGAACGGTCACAACTTTTTCATACGAGATCCATTTTTTGAGCTCTAGGGCTTGTTGGAAAGCTCGTAGCATATACTACACGCCCTCAACTGTTTTTTATAAAGATAATGCATTGATTTTTAGATAGGGTATTTTGAAGTTGACCATACCCAGGGGGATCAAAGTCAGGGGTCCTTAGGATTGTTTTCTTGAAAATCACTATGCAAGTTTGTGTTTGTGCTACATGAATGAAAATAATTGGTTCTGTCTTTGGAATGTAAATTTCAAAGCTAACTTTGAAACTCTTACAGAGCATCGAGAGGCGTTCTAAGCAAGTGTAAGTGCGAGCTTGGGAACACATTTCCTGGGCACTCAAGGGCAACCGAGCAAGAAACAAAAGGTTGGACACTTTTAACCCCCTCTGTCAATTCATAGCTTAGGCTAAGAACGACGAGAGGTAGGAGTAAGTCAGAGCGACGATAGGCAGTCATCAAGTTGAAGACTACCTAAAAACTCAAGTTCAAGATAAAAATCTAATCTCTGTACGGTCGGTAACATAAAGGAAAGAACCTAACGTGGAACGATCAACCTAAAAGTACGAAGAACACTCAAGTATTCCGACGACGTGATATCAGACAAGAACTCAAACGTGATAAAATAACTAAAACGAATCAAGTTACTGATACCAATTAATCGGCAACGAGGTTGTACTCTGGAAAAAATTGGGCTAATCAGTTAGGCATATGAACCTTAGATCAGGACGACATTTAGCAAGGGAAAGACAAAGCCTTAGGTCTTCAGAGGCTAGTGTCAATCACACTGCCAGGTCTTGGGCCCAGCAGTTGAGCCACCACTCATACTACCCTAGCTCTGAGACCAGTGAGTCAGAAATGTCTCAAGGCATGGACAGACCTACGGGAAGTTCAGGAGTGCCTTACCTGTACAGGGTAGAAGGCCCTTACAAAACGCAGCTGGAGTACCTTAGGACCAACCGACTAGGTGCTAGCATCTATGAGGACGGCCTAGGAAGATCGGTGGTCCAGATTAAAAACCCTGATCAATCCATTGGACTAGAGCACCCAGCTGTCAAGTTTGAAAATGGTGCATACCTGGACAAAGAAGGAACTATATATGTAGTCACTAGTCACCCTGATAGGACCGATGACTTTGGGAATGTAATCTCAGAAGCGGACTTAGGTGACCTAGAACAAGGGAACATGGGTGCGGAACCTAGAACCCCTCGAGGTAAATCAGTTCTCACTAGGATTATCACGCCTGAATGGGTCCCCCAAGACAACAAGAGCATAGAGTTGCTCCTCAATCGAGAAACTGATGAAGCCTTTTGGAGGTATAAGTCTAATCAGCCGACAGACATAGGAAATATCATGATCTATGAGTTTAAGGATCCGGATAGCCCAGGCAGAGTGACCTATTTAGATCATGCTTCAGAACGGATCTTTGTGGTGACAGAAAATGATAGGCATGCTTACACTTGGAAGGGTGAATTTATTTTCCCTCAACCAAGATCAAATGTATCCTATGGTCACCCTGGGGCTGGAACTTCCCAAGCTCATGGTACGCAAAGAGACAGAAGTAGAGATAGACCAGAAGTAAGTTTTGCCAACCCAGTGGGCAGAGAAAGAACGAGAACGGAGACGAATAGGGTAGAACCTCCTGAGAGGCATAGAGCCCACAGGAACCAAAGAAATGTAGATGGATTCCCTCTGCCGAGGCCTAGAGAGCACGCAAGAACTTTGAGACCCACCCAGCTAGTTAAGTCCATGAAGAATTACTTTGACGGCACAGGAGATCCCTATGATCATGTGGCGGAGTTCAAGCAAGTCTTGAGAGCTGAACAGGTTGAGGATCTGTTCACGCAGTACAATGCCTTCGGTCTAACCCTTAGGAACACAGCACTTACATGGTTTCAACCATTGGATGAGCGTCATTTCAGGAGCATAGACCAACTCCTAGAGGCTTTCATCGTAGAGTTCTCTAAGAGTGGCATAAGACACAATACCTCCTCATTGATTCACAGCTTCAAACAGACCCCCCAAGAGACTGTCAGATTGGCCGGAAGAAGATTTAGACAATATCTGGAAAGGTGCCCTATTTCGGAACTACCCACATCTGCTAAACAAGTAGCCTTATTCCTTGATGGATTGCTGAGTACGAAATTGAGATCCTATGTGTATCTGAAGGACCCTAGGACTATAGAAGAGTGTGTACGCATGTGCATTGACATTGAAGATAACCTAGGGGAAGAACTAGAGCTTTCCAAAATCTACAAAGATTCAGATAGTGCATCTAGTCACTCTTCCATGCAGTCCACATCAATTGAGGAACTTGCCGAAAAAGTAGCTCAGAAATTAGGTGTAACTAGCAAACAAATCCCAAGGTTTGCTCCTGTGAAAAGGTGCTATACATGCGGTGGTGACCATATGGCGAATGTCTGCCCTATTATGGCTCAACCCCAAGTAAACCCTAGTAGCCAGTACTGCACCATAGAACGGAGATACACCAATCACACCGCACAAGATTGCCCATACAACAAGCAGGCAGTTAGGCAACCCTATCCGCAGCCCTACCAACAAGGCCGGTACCAGAACCAAAATCCACCACCACAATATGCTAGACCCCAACAAACCTATCAGCAACCATATCAGGCCCAACAGAGACCCCAACCGGTGCTAGCTCAACAGCCTCCAAACCCCGCTAACGTGATTCCAGTAAAGTATGCTGTGGCAGAAGAAAACCTGAATAGGGCCATAGTACCAGTAACCCCTTTGATCTCTGAAAGTGACCCGAGTGACCATAGCTTTGATTCGACACATGTCGATAGTCCCCAGGCTTACTACATGCAGTCTCCAGAACATGGTGAGTCCTACTATAGTGAAGAACCAAGTGAACCTAGTTGGGAGTCGGATTACACGAATGTCATGTATGCAAACCCCAACCCTAGGCCTCAACCTAGGCAGGTACGACCACCCTTTCCTAGAGGACCATGCTACCGATGTCAGGGGGATCACTTCGTTCGTGATTGTCCCTTACCTCCACCTACACAAAATCAGTCCGTGACGATCCAAGGCTTTTGCCAAGATTGTGGAAAAGAACACCTCTTACGAGATTGCCCTAAGAATCCTAACAATATGCCAAAAATCACTCCAATCAACGTTATTGGGTTAGTGGTAGATTCCACAGGAAGTGTCACTTCCACTGCTCCCGTACAGGTAGTCACTCGTGCTCAAGCCTTGCAGCAGAATCAAGGGGTAAACCAAGATAAGAACTCAGAGGCGAGTGAAACCGAGAGCGTAACAAAGAAAAGGACTAGAGCATGGAAAGATAGTCGAGAAAGAATGAAACGACAATGGGCCAAAAAGATGAGTGAGCTTGAGGAAAGCATAAGAGAAACCAAAGCAAGGATAACTGAACTCACAGCTCAAACTCCCTCTCACATTACCCCGCCTCCACCACTCCCATCTCCATCCGACCCACCACCTTCCCCACCGCCTCATCGAATCCCACCACCCCCTAGAGTAGGATCAGTCCTAGCAGATCCCACTCCTGAAGACCTAAACATGATGCTTAAAGCATATCAGGCCAGAATCCAAGAAGGGCCAACCATAACCGATCATGAAAAATGCTACCCTAGAGCCGAGCTAGAGCTTGAACGAACTAAGATTTGTGCCAAAATGGTAGAATTGGCTCAGACAATGTTTGAGGCCAGCCGCCTATTCAACATCTCTAGTTCAGCTAAGACGCAATTACACTTTGATGGACTGTTAGAAAGAATAGAGAAGCTAATTGCACATTCAGAAAGGGAACCTGCCCCTCAAAGAAGGGAAAGGGCAAGAGAACGGATAAGCCAGCCTCTTCAGGAAGCCCATGTGCCTCCTCAAGGAGCCTATCTTCCTCCCCAAACGGCAGATGGGCCTCCCCCGAAAGCTTATGTACCTCCACAGGTGACCCACATTCCTTCTAGGAGAGCGTATGAGCCTGCTCCGAAGAGTAATAGAATAAGTAATCCTCTCCAAGAAGCTTGTGCTCCAGCCATCTGTGGGACAAGGAGAGAGCCAACGATAGAAGGAGCCCTCCTTCCCAGGTTGCTTACGTGCCTAATTCTACGGAGCCAGACACTTCTTCTTCTATGAATCGGTTTGCACCAGACTTCCTACGAGAGATTCAAGAAGACAAATGGGATAACGAAAGTGAGGTCGCCCCTCCATTTGAACTTGTGGACGATGCACACGACCAATTCCCACAAGACATCCCATCTATTTACGGGGAACATGAGAGTGCTCAGTCTCACGAGAGATTGGACTTTGAGTCTAATTCCATACAAGAGCTACCCCACTTCACAGGCCCATGGGAAGCAAAGTCCACATGTATGAGAGCACCCACAGTCATGGTAAGGAACGACGACTCAGTCATACCAAGGAACACGGAGGTAGTAACGAACACCAAGGTGCAACGCGATCTCACTTTGGAAGAACTGACTGAGGATAGACCCAACATGCAAAAATATGTAGCCAGTCAGGTAACTAAAGCTGCAAAACCTCGTTCCAAGGTAGGATCCCATAGGACAGTGCCAGAAATTCCCTTGGACAACATAGGAGATATGTGTGAAGGTGAAGAAGGGAACACCTATCTTCCCATTACCTACCAGGACTACACCACTAAGGCAATTTTGGACTCAGGTGCAGGAGTTGCAATTGCCACCACTTCCCTTTGGAAGCATTGGGGCAAGCCGGCACTCAGACCAACGAGAATGAAATTGCAAATGGCCGATGGTCACATAGAGAGACCCCTAGGATTGCTAGAAGGAATAACTCTCACCACTTGTGGTGTCGAGTTTGAGCATAGTTTTGCTATATGTGACTTCAGCAAAAATCATGCCTATGAGATGATTTTGGGAAGACCATTTATGCGACAGTTGCAAGTGGTACAGGATTGGGGAACCAATTCTTTGTATCTGCAACACTTGGGTGTTACAACCAAAGTCAATCTCAAAGATTACTCTCATAGGGATGTACCTCCTATCCAGTGGAATCCCATCCATAGAGCCAAAGATGATACAGAATCGGTGCATTCCATAGGGTCTGGATCCTCATGGATGCATGAAGATACTCACTTATGGATGTGCAAGGTAGCAGTAGAGGAAGAGAAGAGAGAGAAAGCCAGAGAGGTAGGTGCGAAAGAAACCCATAGATCAATCCAAGACCCAGCCTATGCACCTGTAGTTTTTCCAGACGAAGAATTTGAACCTCACGGTTGGGCAGAAATCTTAGCAACAATGGACGTAGCCATCAACGAAGAACAATGGACACCTCACTGTGATGAGGATGGCTATGATATTTCAGTCTTCTCCATAGAGCCAATCATGGGAGACGCAGTTCTAGAAGAATGCGAACCTAGCCCTGATGCATTTGAGGATGCAAGTGACTCCGATCTAGAATCAATCATTATGGACCCACCATTTGCATCAGATGAAGAATATTTCCATGAAGTAGAATTTCAACCCCAGAGGCATGGAGAGGTTACAAATGATGTAAGATTAGCGACACATATGACCCCGAAGGAAGAAGGAAAGAAACGGAAGAAGAAAGAAGTCTCACCAGAGGAGGAAGAATCTTTGTTTGAGGTCCCAGAAAATTTTAAGAAGTATGAGATGGATGACAGGAGAGTCATGATAAGAATGCCTAAACGAGAAGCACAATCAGGAGAGGCCTATGATAACAAAGAAACCACCAAGAAAATAGTAGTGGCCATAGAAGAAGGAGAGGAGAGATGCACGTATATAGGCCATGACCTGACAGAAGAAGAAGAGCATGAACTGATTGCCTTGCTAAGAGAATACAGAGATGTATTCGCTTGGAGTTACAAGGATTTGAAAGGGGTTGACCCGGACATATGCTCACACACTATTCCCATGATCTCAGATGCTAAACCCTCTAAGCAAAAGCCTTATACATACAACGATAATTACGCCGCTAAGATCAAAGAAGAGATAGATAGACTGGTTGAAGCTGGATTTATCTATGAAATTGAGCACACTGAATGGGTATCCCCCATCGTAGTGGTGCCCAAGAAGAATGGCAAACTGCGTGTGTGCATTAACTTGAAAAAGGTTAATGCCGCCACGATTCGAGATAACTATCCGCTTCCCATCACAGAACATCTCTTAGAAAGAGTGGCAGGCAAGGAAGTGTACAGCTTCCTTGATGGATTTTCGGGCTACAATCAAGTAGCCATAGCTCCAGAGGATCAGCATAAGACAGCCTTTGCCACAGAATGGGGCATTTTTGCTTTTAGAGTAATGCCATTTGGGCTTACCAATGCACCAGCTACCTTCCAGAGGCTGATGTGCCATGTGTTTAAGGAGTTCCTGAGGAAGAGTTTAGAAGTCTATGTTGATGATCTTTGTGCTCATTCCAACATTAGGCAAACCCATATTCCTGAACTCAGACAAATCTTTGACAAATGTAGAGAATACCAAGTCTGCCTGAACCCAGAAAAGTGCGTTTTTATGGTTAGGCAAGGCAAGATTCTAGGACACATAGTGTCAAAGAATGGCATATCTACCGACGAAGAAAAAGTGAGAGCCATAGCAGAGCTACCTAGGCCAAAGAATGTCAAGGAAGTACAAGTTTTCATGGGGCATTGTTGTTATTATCGACGATTTATACACATGTATGCTGTCATTGCAAAGCCCATGTACGGACTTCTGACAAACTTTGAGTGGACGGATGAATGCGAAAATTCCTTCCAAGAGCTTAAACGAAGATTATGTTCAGCACCAATCTTGACCACACCAGATTGGAATAAGCCATTCCATGTTCATGTGGATGCATCCAATTATGCCATTGGATGTGTGCTTGCACAACCTACTGGTGAAGGTAATATGGATCTTCCAATTGCCTATGCCAGCAGACAATTGAATGCGGCTGAACGGAATTACACCACTACGGAGCGAGAAGGATTAGGCATGGTATATGCAGTTAAGAAATTTAGACACTATTTGCTTGCAAATAAGTTTAAAATTTTTACTGATCATCAGGCATTGTTATATCTCGTAAACAAGCCATGCAATACCGGAAGATTAGTGAGATGGTTTCTCTTGCTAATGGAATATGATTTTGAAGTTGTGGTAAGGAAAGGTAGGACTCATTTGAGAGCTGATCATCTCTCTAGGCTCACATCGGGAGAAGCCCCACAAGGAGTGTCAGATGACCTTCCTGATGCTTACTTGTTTAATTTGGAAGTTGTACCGCAGTGGGCTAAGCCATTGGTACCAGTATTGACATACGGGCCTAATCATCCAGTCGTAAACACACGGAATAGAGAGGTTGTAAAAGCCCAGAAGTACCACATCATGGCAGGAAGCATGTACAAGCACACAGACCAAGGGATCTTGGCTTGTTGCGTAGAAGAGGATGAGTACTCTAAATGGTTGCAATTAGCACATGTAGGTGCACTAGAGCAACACCATTCAAAGCAACGAACGTTACAGACTCTAAGGAGACTTGGAGTACATTGGCCAACTATGGAATCCGATGTCCAAAAGTTGTGCAAGGAATGCCCAATCTGTTGCACTAAACCACCTGTGGAACATGCCACTCTCTATCAAGTATCCATTGTGCCAGATTGGAGTGAACCTCTAGTATCATTCTTGAGGACAAACACATTCCCTCCAGACATGACTCTAGCTAGGAAAAGGAGTTTAGAACAAAAAGCCCAGGATTATTCACTTGTTGGTGATAAGCTATACAAGCGCGGTAAGGATGGTTACCTGAGACTGTGTGTCCATGAAAGTGAGTATCTTAAGATCTTAGAAACTGCTCACCAAGGTGTAGCAGGAGGACACTTTGGACCGGATCGGGTGATCAAGGCAATCCTATTTGCGGGCTTTTGGTGGCCTACCCTTCACATGGATGCACATACCTATGTGAAACGGTGTGATGTCTGTCAAAGGACTCAGTATCCTATACGCAAAGATGAGATGCCACTGAAACCTATGATGGGTGGACGTGCATTCTCTAAGTGGGGAATAGACTTTGTAGGTCCTATTAATCCCCCAGCTAAGGGTTCTCATGCGGAATACATCATTGTTGCGACGGATTATCTCACCAAGTGGGTAGAGGTAAAGGCTACGACAAAGAACGACGCTCAAACAACTGCCAAATTCTTGTTTGAGAATGTATTCACGAGATACGGGCTACCTATAGAGCTTGTAAGTGATAGAGGAACTCATTTCTTAAATGAAGTGATTGAAAATCTACTCCAAGAATTCTTGGTAATACACAAGAAGTCTGCCCCTTATCACCCTCAAGCTAATGGACAAGCTGAGAGCACTAATAAGATTTTATGCAATGTACTGACGAAACTAGTGAACACTAAACGCTCTGATTGGGACAAACAGCTACACCATGCTGTTTGGGCATACCGAGTTGCCTACAAAACGGTACTCCAAGCCACCCCCTTTCAGATGGTATTCGGCCAAAACGCTGTGTTACCCTTGGACTTCTTGATCCCTACATTGAGAGTAGCACAAGAGCATGAATGGACAGGTCATGAGCTTTCCTCTAGGATCTTTGACCTTGAACGATTAGGAGAAACAAGACTGAGAGCCGCTGCTCGAATATATGCAGCTAAAAAGAGGCAGAAGGCATACTTCGATGCCGATGTAAAGGATAAGGGTCTGAAAGCAGGAGATCTAGTCCTAGTCTATACACTGAAACAACACGCGAGGAAGCTAGAAAAGAGAGGCTACGGACCTATGGTTATCAATAGGATCTCCACGAGTGGAGCAGTACAATTGGCCACATTAGAGGGTGATGTTCTCCCTAACTATATTAGTGGTTGCAGAGTCAAGTTGTATCAGGAACCCCTCACGGAAGAAATGCTCAGCCGACTCAACACTGCTAAGAAACGCAAAGAGGAAGAGAAGCGAATTAGAGAAGAAGCTCAAGCAGAAGCTTTAGAACGCATCAGACGGATGAAATTACGAAGGCAAGGTAGAGAGCAGCCTAGGACAAATGACTATGCAGATGAAGGATATCATATGGCAATGTGTGAAGTCGCAGGAACCAGCTCACCTAGGATAACTGATCGACGTCCTTTTGTAACCCTAGATATAGGACAAGGAAAAAGTGCAAGGACTGTAAGAGCCTTGATTGACTCAGGTGCAGCCACTAGTGCTGTTAGAATGTCTTACTGTCAAGAGTTACAGTTAACTGTCAATCCTGTGGAGGCATATCTTATAGGATTGGGAGGCGTGGAAACCCCTTGTATGGGCGAGGTGGAACTTCCCCTCTACATTCATGATGAGGCAATGACAGTTAAAGTACTAGTGTGTCAGGATGAGGATCTCACTGAACCTCTTGTCTTGGGTCAAGACTGGATCTATGACCAAGCAGTCAACTTAAACCTAAGAAGTGGACTTCTTCAGGTATGGGTCAATCATAGTCGAATTACAGTAGAGTTGGATAATGGAGCACTCAAGAAACTAGAAAAGGCACAGACTCCTGGTCCCTCCAGGGGTGCACATGAAGTTGACCATGCTGTTCTTGTCCAAAACTATGTGTTGCAGAGGAATGATATTCGCAAAAAAGGAGTCAGGGATGCAAAGGAACTTCCAAAGGCTAGAAGGAGGCAACAACCAAAGGTGGAGCAAAGGCAGAAGAAGCAGAGTACTACTTATGCCGGACATCAAAAGAACCTGCGCAGCAGAATGTCTCAACAAGTGAACCAAGTGTGGGTGCGAAAAGGCGAACACCCGATTGCACCCACGCCAACGGCACGGGCGAAGCCTCTTATTAATAACCATCAACACGTCACTAATAAGAGGTCTTCCGGAAATTCTTCTGCTAACGTGAAATCTATTTGGGTGCCCAAAAGGTCGATGAAGGCTAGCCCATAATCAAGACAAATTTGGGTGCCTAAGGCTTGTTTGCGGGCTCAAATAGCTACACCAAGAACACACCCTACACAGCATGATCCATTCACTCGCACAGCCTACATCCACTCATTTTCAACACCAAGGCACATGAACACGAACAGAATCAGTTGTAAATGGGCCCCTAAAAGGCCTCAGGTTAAAGCTGACACACCTATAAAGCTCTCGAGAATCTCTACGGAACCACGAGTAAAACCCATCCACTGCATTTGGCAGCCCAAGACTTGTAACAAACCCCCTGACCCTATTGTAAATCCATGACAACCTACTAACCGCTTCACTCTTAATTCACATCATTTCGCTTAGCTCTTAGGTCTACCTAACTCCTAACTACACACACCAGCACCGAGCACTTATTAACTCCTAACCACTCCAGAACTTTAAGTTAATATTGTAACAAGGGACACCATGTCATTTTTGTGTCCATTGCAATGTTAACGTTTATTCATATATTCTCACAGAATCAGCTGCGACATTTTCAACATGGCGGAGGCAGCAGGAACTAGCTCTCACACAGAAACAAACCCGCAAGTGGTGGACTTGGACAGTTTACCCGTTTTGCCTGAGACAGTTGAAAGACCAGAAGAGTTGCAGGCCGTCAAAATCATACCTATTGCGGACCCTCCGCGTGGCCACACCATGCCCGTAGGAAAGACTTCACATTGGTTTACCGAGGTAGCAGGACCTTTGGGGGAAGGAACGTATCTATGGGAATCAGAGTTGGACTACAATGGAAAGCAAGGCAGATACCATTTCTTTACAAGAGAATTTGAGAAGTTACAAAATGCGGAAGGTCTACGTCCGATATGGGAAAAAGCCGGATTGAGTGCCTATTTCAGTGCTCGACTCCCAAAACCTGACTTCATGCGATGCTACTATCTCATCAACACCTTGACTCCAAATCCGAACCCAAAAGGTGCAAGCTCATTTGTGATTCCATCTCTGACAAAGGGGAATGAGCTCAAGAGGTTTAGGCTATCAAACAATTTGGTGAGAGAAGCTCTGGATATGCGCGGCATGCATATTCCTACAGAGAAGGAAACCCTAGTACCGGACTACATGAAGAATCGAAGTCTCACCAAACTCAAAGACATGGTATCCATGACGCCTAATATTGCAATACACCTTCGCATGTGCATGCAACACTTTGCTTTCCCGGCGCAAGATAGATTCACCATGCCGCACAAAAAGATTTGGTTTAGCCTGTATCTGGCAGAGACACAGAGCCTCACCATCAACCTACCCCACTGGATAATTGATCAGATACACTTAGCTCACAAACGCTGGCCGCGGAAACAGGTTTTATATGGTTGCTGTGCTCTGACAAGAATCATCTATAGGTGTTTGGCTTATGACATCCCAATCCAACGAGCCCTGATGTGGAATCGGGTAGAGCAGTTTCGAGGCAGGACATCCACTGGACCCCCTTCTAAGAAGATGAGAGGCACGGTCCAAGTCCCATGTGCTCAGCCACGTGGAGCCACCCTAACACCAGAGGTCACCCCGCCACCCCGAAGAGTCCGACCATTCACACTCCGACTTCCAAGACGCAGCACCGATGGTTCCACTTTGATATTTCCTCCCATCCCAACGGATCTCGAATTTCCTAGTGGTGCAGCTTTGGAAGAACTCACTAATGAAGACTTCGAACAACTACTACAAGATGTAGAGCTGGAGACAGAAGAGGCACAACAAGCGGAAAATGTACAAACGCGGGCCACAACCTCCCAAGCACCTGTCACCCCTGTTGAAGTGGAGGAAGAAGATGACGGAGATGAAGAACAGGAGGATGATGAGGAGGAGTATGATCAAGAGCAACAAGAGGAGCAACAAGAAGTGCCAGAACTGGTAGGTGCACCTGCATATACAGCTCAACTAAGAAGGCTATACGACACTATCAAAGCAGTACAAGAAAGGCATCAGCTCTCTCTGGTATCAGGTCAAGCTTTGATGCAAGAAATGCTATCAGATGAAGGAGTGGACCAACATTTCATTGACACCCTCAAATTAGTGTCAGACTCTTTAGGAGTTCCAGAGGCTGTCCACACCGCTGTCCGCCAGTCCGTAAGGTATGACAAACGCAGAGTGGACACGTTACCACGAGCAGGTAAGACTATCAGGATACCCATCACAGAACCAGAAGTACCTATTGAGACCACAGCCACTCCCACAACCACCACTGACCTCTCCGCTGAAACCTTCGTTCAGACATCACCCATCTCACCCCAGCGTCCTCCATCACCACCTTCTCCACCCCCACCACCACCTCCCACCTTGGCAGAAACGACAGTCATCACCTCTACCTTCACTTATAACCCATCCTCATTCACATCATTCTCTTTTCGAGAACCCACTTCACAAGACACCCTCTTCTCCTTCGTCACCAATCCCTTGTACACTTCGACCCATCTATCCTCTGAACCCATGACTGGCCACCCCATAATTACAAGTGTAGTTGGAAACCCAGCACCCACAGAAGGCACCCTGTGTTTCCCGACCTATCCCCCAATACGAGTACCTCCATTCCATGACCCTCACTTCCCAGCTGGCCCCTACACCTCTTTCAACCGGACCTCATCAGCCCAATACCCGTCCTTTGTGGAGCAGTTCTTCCGCTCTCCAATGTTTCAAAGGCACCTTTCCCCGCTGTTCGCAACGACATCAATTTACACGAACACCACACTCACCTCACCTACCATACCCAACTACATGGTAGCCCCTATACACACCACTCTGTCTGACCCGATGGACATTTCACCCACCACAGCACCTCTCCCCACAATTCCACCCTCTCACCCTCCACTACCCCCCACCTCACCACTCACATCATTGGCACACACAGCATTCACTACTCCCCTACCCAATCCCACCTCCTCTGCATTTCAAACTTTTCCCCTTGCATCTCATAATGTAAATAGCACGTTCAACACATTACTTCAGTGTGCACATCAGCTACAACAAGACTACCATCAATTGGAAGAACGCACTGCTGCCCTCCAAGCAGAATCTCAACGTCTGCAAGCTAGAGTCACCACTCTTGAAGCTGACTACCAGATGCTCCTAACCGAGCATACCACACTACAACAGGCTCACTCCGAATTGGAAGCAAAGACATCAACTGTAGATGACCAAGCAGTCAAGGAACTAGAAACAGTGCTTCAAGCACAAATGATATCTAACGCCACACTCAGACGCAACATTGGGCTATTAAGGAAGCATATGGCCGCAGCACTAGAAGAGAATAAACGACTTCAACAACAAAATCAAGACAACTTTGAAGCGGCTATGGAAGGCACCGTAGGAGCAACCATTAGCCCTACCAGATATAGAGCAGTTCCATCAGAAGACATCCGCATCCTACTTGAGGAGCATGCAAATTTCCTGGAGTCATATGAAAAACTAGAGACTGAATGTGCCGATCTAAAGAAACAGATAGCCAGTGTACCCACTGCTCAACCGGAGCCGGTAATCTTGCAACAATCTACAGAAGAATTGGAGACCCTTCGGAAACAGGTGGCAGAACTCCAAGCACGCCTCTTACCATATGAACGACCACCCTCGCCCATTGAAGAACCAGAACCTGAAACAATAGTGGAAATCCCCGTCGAGGACAGCTACGAAGAGCCATACGAGCCTATGCCGACGCCTGGTGGTCGAACTACAGAAGAAGGACAAGACACGTTAGAAATTCAAGTTCCAGATTGGGTCAGAAGGGTCGAGAAAGTGGGTAAGACACATGATGATCGTGTGGCCGTGCAAATGCAATCTCTCACGAATCTGGAAGAAACGGTCCTTCGGTCTTCCTACTTTCAACAATTATCCCATCAACGGTTAATCACAACATCAGAATCGCAATACATGCCTTATTTTGTCTTACTACATGATTATAATGCAGAAGTCAAAAGACATACAGGGAAGGAGCCCACATTCGCTACTCAATTTGAGATAGGGGATTTACCGACCGATGCACGTGCTGGCTCGATTTTCCAATCTAATTGGCGTGAACGTTTACTCACCGATTACCCAGAGATGATGAGTACCTGGGCTACCATGCCACTCTATATCAAGTATAATCCATGCTATTGTCCAGTGGTACGTCGCAGATCCTGGCAAGCATTTGCAATCAAGGTACGCAACAATAAAGAGTGCTCGGCTTGGGTTAACTATCCATATTTTGCTCCACCTCGAGGGCCTCCAACCGTAGCCTACATGATATCAACCATTCGGCACTGGTCCGCTCGCCTAAATAATGTACCTGATATAGCAGCGAAAATGTGTATGAAGATATTCGAGCTCATGACCATTGTCTTCAAAACCTTTCGGAATGTCCAAGCTCCATACATCTCCGCCCCTGGATTCGCTCAAGGCAACAAGGATTTAGTCTACGACATGAGCCAAACCCCCTCGGTCACTGTCATCTTTGCTTGGCATGCACGAATCAAGTACTTGCCCGCATGCTTCAAGCAAACATTTGAGGAAATGTTCTCTACGGGCTTCTGGGAATACAATTCCGAAATTTTCATTCCCAGACCCACACACTTGCTACATCTATTTGCAGTAGAACAAGCGATCCATGCAGATCAATTACGTCTGCCACATCCGGACATTCCAGGACCAATCGATTGGGATCGTATGATGACAGATTTGGCCAGAGGACTACGCTTACAAGAACATCAGCTTGCCACTCAGGTTGTGGAATATTACATCCAACACTCCCAGCAACAAGGGTCTGTCAGGGACGACAGACGCGAGAGAGGGGGGGGTGTTGAGAGCAGTATGGGCACCCAAGGACTGACTAGACAAGGAAGCCAATGGAGAGAGTCAGAACAAGGTGAAGGAGTAAGTAGACAAAGCAGTAGATGCAAATCTGGCAGATAGGCCCTTCAATTTTTCCCAATCTACATCTTTTAACAGTGATTCTTATCACTAACAATCATTGTAAATACCATTTCATATTTTTGTAGCTCCATTTTGTGCAAGCCAAGGAGTCCTTGAGCTTGAGGAGCCTTAGAAGTACCTACATATCAATTTTCGTATTTTTTAGACTCCGTTTGAGCCCTCAAATTGGCCCTGGAACCTAATTTTTAACTAGGCCGGACACTAGGTCTGGACAGGGCCAAAACCTAGTCAAAAACTATAAAAAGAGCTAGAGAGCTCATTTTTGAGGTTGGATTGTAATTGAAACGAACTTGTAAGAGCATTTTGAAAGTAATCTAAAAGCTCCATTGATTCTCTCTCTTTGTCTTGCCGTGTGTGCGCGTGTGTGTGTATGTGTGTGCATGCTAGTGTGCTTCTCACTCACGCACTTGTGCCGCCACTTGCTCGAGGTCTTCATACCATCCTCACGTCTTCCCGGATTGACATTAAAGGAGGTGCTACTCATCACTGAGCTACACTAGCTTTGGCCCTGTTCAGACCTAGTGTCCGGCCTAGTTAAAAATTAGGTTCCAGGGCTTATTTGAGGGCTCAAACAAAGTCTAAAAATTATGAAAATTGGTACGATGGTACTTCTAATACTCCTCAAGCTCGAGGACTCCTCGGCTTGCACAAAATGGAGTCTAATCTACCAAAAACGGGGTTTACAATGTTTGTGTAGTGATTAAAATCACTTGAGTTATTCATAATCCATGGAAAAAATGATCTGGCCTTGTTGCCGTATTGTGCATGATTCCTCTGTTGCTTTGTGTGCCAACACCTGGTATCTCAGGATCTTTGAATTCATAGATGATGACTATGCCCATTTGGCTAGGTTGATCTAGTTTGAATCTCCAAAAGGCTTCCTCTGTTTCTCTATTCAAGAATAGTTCTATTTTTTTGTTATCTTGAGGAATCCAATCTGGAGTGATCACTCTGGTCAAAACTGACTTGCCTCTAGGAGTCTGGGGTCCTTGTCCTACATTTCCTTGTTCTAGGTCTCCTATCTCATTCTTAGGAATGATATTTCCAAACTCATCAGTCCTATCTGGTAGGTTGGTGACCACATACATGGTTCCTTCCCTATCAATGTATGAACCCTCTTCGAACTTGACCACTGGGTGTTCAAGTCCAAAGGGTTGATCTAGATTTTTGAGTTGGACCACTGATCGCCTCAAGCCATCCTCATAGATGCGAGCACCTAATCGGTTGGTCCAAGTATATTCCAATTGTGTCTTATATGGACCTTTTGCTGTTTGTAAATAGGCTGTTCCTGAATTACTTGCAGGTTTTCCCATGCTAAAAGACATTTCTGAGTCACTTGTCTCTGAACTTAGTCTGTAAGGATGACCACTTAGTTGTTGTGCCCAAGACTTAGCTGTATGGTTGACACTAGTCTCAGAAGATCTAATGCTTTGTCTATCCTTGCCTAGGTTTCTACCAGATCTCAGGTTCATAAGCTTTGGCTAATATTCCAAAATTTCCCCTTGGTATGGTTCAAAAATCCTTTGGAGCCCCCTTGGTTTCTTAGTCCCACTTGAAGCCCAACTTCAAATTATCCTATCTAAAAATCAACGCGTTATTCTTATAAAAAATAGTTGAGGCTGTGTAGGATTCGAAACGAGCTTTCCAACGAGCTATAGAGCTCAAAAAATGGACTTTGGATGAAAAATTTATGTCAAATCAGGCTCCTGGGGGTCAAAACAGGCAAACAGGACCTTTTGGAAAAAATCGCGATTTTGTGAAATCAAGAGAATCGCGATTTTGTGAACTTCAAGAGAATCGCAATTTTGTGAAATCAAAGAATCGCGATCCTGTGAAAACAAGAGAATCGTGATCCTGTGAAACCAAGAGAATCGTGATTGTGTGAAATCAGAGAATCGCGATTTTGTACCTTGAGAATCGTGTTTTTGGATGAAAATCGTGATTTGTGAGAATCGCGATTTTGAGCAGAGAATCGTGTTTTTGAGAATCGCGATTTTGAGCAGAGAATCGTGTTTTCACAGAATCGCCTTTTCACAAAATTGTTTTCACAAAATCCTGATTTCACATAATCGTGTTTTCACAAAATCGTGATTTCACAAAATCGTGTTTTCACAAAATCGTGTTTTCACAAAATCGTGTTTTTGAGAATCGTGTCTTAGAGAATTGTGTTCTAGAGAATCGCGATTTTGTCTCAGAGAATCGTGGTTTCCAAAAATTTAGAGAATCACGATTTTGAGCACAACCACAGAATCGTGTTTTCTCAGAATCGTGTTTTTTTGGCTGAAAATCGTGATTTGTGAGAATCTCGATTTTGAGCACAACCACAGAATCGTGATTCTGAGAATGACCACTCCTATCGTGTTCTTTTTAGAAGGCTTTTAGGCGAGAAACAGAGAATCGTGATTTAAGAAAAAAAATTGAATTTTCACAAAATCGCGATTTTCATCACAAAATCATGTTTTTTGGCAGGAACTTCGAATTTCTGAGCGCCGAGCAATGGCAAGCTCCATATGTGCAGAAAATCATGAAAAAACACAGCGCTTGCACTCTCTTGCACTTCCTAACTCCTCCTCGCACAATAATGCATGAAAGATGGTATGAAAATGATGAAAATGCACTAAAAAACAAGAAATTTCTATGAAGAAGAAGATGGAGATGGTGATGATGATGAAGATGAAGAAGAAAAATCAGAAAATGAACAAAAATGATAGTTTTTTTACCTTCCAATGTCGCAATTCTATGATCTTACCATCACAACGCTCGTCCTCGAAGCTCTCTCCTCGGCAACGGAGCCAAAATTTGGTGTAGCTCAAGCATAAGCACCACCTCCTTTACTTGTCAATCCGTGGAGACGTGAGTACCGGTATGAAGACCATGAGAAAGTGAAGGCACAAGTGAGTGAGTGAAAGCACACAAATATGCACACACATACACACACACGCGCACAAGGTAAGATCAAAGAGAGGAACAATGGAAAGCTTCAATTGCAAAAGAGTTCTCTTACAAAAGCTCTATTCTCTAACAAGCTCACCCCAAAAATGAGCTCTCTAGATCTTTTTATAGTTTTTTGACTAGTTTTGGCCCTGTCCAGACCTAGTGTCCGGCCTAGTTAAAAATTAGGTTCCAAGGCTTATTTGAGGGCTCAAACGAAGTCTAAAAATTATGAAAATTGGTAGGATGATACTTCTAATATCCTCAAGCTCAAGGACTCCTTGGCTTGAACAAAATGGAGTTACAAAAATAGAAAATGGTATTTACAATGGTTTTTAGTGATGAAAATCACTATTGTTGTAGGGGATTCTTCTGAAAATTTGACATACACTTCTTGGAGCTCCCTACTTGCTCCTTCTTCTTGTGTGTCCACCTCTTTGATGTGCTCATGTGCTTTGTCCTTGATCTTCAGCTTCAACAAGTACCTACCCGTCCTATGCGCTCCGACAAGCAACTTCACATGAATGTATCGGCAACAGGAGACACTACACAAACAGAGGAGCATCAGACGACACCACTCTCACCACCCTCCCCACCTCTCAATACACAATTCACTTCACCACATGACACTACCCACACCACTTCCACCATTACCACATGTGTCATGGGAATTCCTCTCTCTCCCGGCATCCAATTCGGAGAAGTTACCATGCCCACCTTCACAACACTATTCACAAACATCACTTCCACCCCACCCACTGTCCCCATCTACACGGTCACACACACATTCGACACCATGAAAACATCACCTGCCACAGCACCACTCCCTCCCCCTACGCATCCTCAATCTCCCATACCCCCTCCACCCACATCACCACTTGACTCCACATCATTCACGACTCCTTTCCCCTTTCCCATTCCCCCTGCATCTTCATCTTTCCCTACATCATTTAATGTAAATAGTATATTCATGGCGTTACAGCAATGTGTGTATCAACTTCAGACTGAGTATCAAGCTCTCGAAGACTTTCATCATCAACTGACTACGAACCACCAACAACTACAGAGACGGCTTGCAATTATAGAAGGAGAAAATGCAGACCTCAATCAATGTTACACCACACTCGAGCAAGCTCATCAAACCCTCCTGCAGACACCCCAACCATCACAAATGCCAGGTGTCAAACAACTCGAAGCTTTACTAGAGGTCTACCAAACAGATAATCTAAGAGTCCGGCGTAATTTGACTCTACTCAGAAAACACATGGCTACAGCCCTTGAAGAAAACAAGCATCTGTAGAAGCAAAACAAAGAAAACGCGGAAGCTGCCATGGAAGGCTCTCACCACGAGATCGACCCAGAACAATTCAAAGCAGTCCCCTCAGAAACAATGAAGACAATCTTGGAAAGCTATGCCGATCTATTAGAAGCACATGATGATTTGGAAAAGGAACGGGATGCGCTACACCGCCAGCTCAGGGAACAGGAGGCACAACCCAAGATCATAGAGACAACCACGACTTCAGAGGAAGTAAAGGCATTAACAGAGCAGGTGGCAGAATTGCATAAGAAGTTACTGGAATATGAAAGACAACCCTCTCTAGTTGTGGAACCAGAGCCAGATGAATTGGTACCCATTGAGGTGGACGAATCGTATGAGGAACCATATGTTCCTATGCCAATGCCAGGAGGTCAGCAAACCTCAGAAGGAATGGACACCTTGGAAGTCGAAGTACCCGAATGGCTTTAAACACTCAAAAAGACAGCAAAAACCCATGAAGATGGAGTGGCAATCCAAATCCAATCAATGGCCAAATTAGAAGACACTATCATAAAGTCAAAGTATTTCCGCAGTATGTCTCATCATAGATGGATAGGCACCAACGACGATCAATATGTGCCATATTGTGTACTCCTGGCAGATTACAACGTAGAGATTCAACGACGATGTGGCAAGGCTCCAACCTTTTCCACACAATTTGGGTCCGATGATATTCCAGAGAGTGCTAAAAAAGGATCCATTCATGAGCCCACCTGGAGGATCCGTCTTCTTGAGACCTATCCCGAGATGGTTCGTACTTGGACTAACATGCCACTTTTTATTAAATACAATCACTGTTATGTTCGAGTCTTCCACGGACGCACCTGGCCTAAATTTACCATTGCTGTAAAGAATGTCAAACGTTGTGCAAAGTGGTTAAATTATGTATATCTAGCACCTCCACAAGGACCTCCCACTGTTGCTTACATGATTTCTACAATCCGTCAGTGGAGCATTCGCCTACGAAACACCCCTGATGTGATGGCACAGATGTGCATGAAGATCTTCGAATTAATGCTCATCACATTCAGGACATTCAAGAACATCAAGGACCCCCAGTTTTTAGGAGTTGACTTCACTATAGGCAACCAAGATCTCGTATATGACATGAGAACTACCCCCTCAATAAAGGTAGTATATGCCTGGCACGCAAGAATAAAATAGCTCCTAGCATGCTTCAAGCAGACCTTCGAGGAGATGTTCATCACAGGGTTCTGGGAATATCACTCAGAAATATTTGTACCCAAGCCCTCACATCTCCTCCAACTATTCAATGTGGAGAGGACCATCCACTTAGATCAATTGTGGGTGCCCCAACCAGACGTCCCAGGTCCAGTGGATTGGGATGCATTGTTAACAAACCTAGCACGGGGGTTACGATTAGAAGAACACCACCTTGCCTCCGATGTGGTTCAATATTATGTCCAACACACGGCTAGACAAGGGTCTGTCAGAGACGACAGATGCGAGAGAGGGGGGGGGGTGTTGGCAGTAGTCAAGGAACTGAAGGACTCACAAGACAAGGAAGCCTATGAAGGGAGTCGGAGCGAAGAGAAGGCACAAGTAGACACAGTAGTCAAAGAAGATCTAGCAAGTAGGCCATCTAAATTTTTCATGCATCAAAGAGACGGGCACACAAGAAGGAGGAGCAAGTAGGGAGCTCCAAGAAATGTATGTCACACTGTTAGAAGAAATCTCTACAAAAATAGTGATTCTCATCACTAAAAACCATTGTAAATATCATTTCATGTCTTTGTAGCTCCATTTTGTGCAAGCCAAGGAGTCCTTGAGCTTGAGGAGCGTTAGAAGCACCTACCTATCAGTTTTCACATTTTTTAGACTCCGTTTGAACCTCCAAATAGGCCAGAGAACCTAATTTTTAACTAGGCCGGACACTAGGTCTGGACAAGGCCAGAAACTAGTCAAAAACTATAAATAGAGCTAGAGAGCTCATTTTTGAGGTTAGCTTGTAATAGAATTAAACTTGTATGAGCACTTTCGAAGTAATCTAAAAGAACCCCATTGCGTCTCTCTCTTGGTCTTACCTTGTGTGGGTGTGTGTGTGTATGTGTGTGCATGATAGTGTGCTTCTCACTCACACACTTGTGCCTTCACTTGCTCGAGGTCATCATACCATCCTCACGTCTTCCCGGATTGACATTAAAGGAGGTGCTACTCATCACTGAGCTACAGAGTGTGTGTCCTATCATGGCTCAACCCCAAGTTAATCCCAATAGCCAGTACTACACCATAGAAAGGAGGTACACCAATCACACAGCACAAGACTGCCCATATAACAAACAAGCTGTTAGACAAAATTATCCTAAGACATATCCACAGCAAGGGAAATACCCTAATCAGTACCCACAACAACAATATGTTAGGCCCCAACAACCCTATCAACCACCCTATCAAGGGCAACAAAGACCTCAACCAGTCCTAGCACAGCAACCCCCTACTCCAACCAATATGATACCAGTAAAGTATGCAGTTGCAGAAGAAAATCTAAATAGAGCTTTAGTGCCAGTGACACTAGTGCTCTCAGAAAGTGACCCGAGTGAATAGTTTTGACTCTACCCATATTGATAGCCCACAGGCATACTACATGCAGTCACCAGAGCATACTAAGTCATACTATTATGAAGAACCTACCGAATCTAGTTGGGAGACAGAATATGTGAATGTCATGTATGCAAACCCCAACTCTAGACCTCAGCCTCGATAGATGAGACCCCCATTTTCGAGAGGGCCATGCTATCGATGTCAAGGAGATCACCTTATTCGTGATTTCCCTTTGCCAGCACCCACACAAACCCAATCTGTGAAAATTCAAGGCTTTTGTCCAGATTGTGGGAAGGAATACTTGTTAAGGGAGTGTCCCAAGAATCCCAACAATATGCCAAAAACTACTCCTATCAATGTGATTGGGCTAGTGGTAGACTCCTGAGGAAGTGTGAATTCCACAGCCCCAGTGCAAGTCATCACTAGAGCTCAAGCACTTAAGCAAAACCAAGACTTAGGCCAGGAAAAGAATGCAGAGGTTAGCGAGACTGAGAGCCAGAATAAGAAAAGAACAAGAGCTTGGAGAGATAGCCGTGAACGTATGAAAAGGCAATGGGCAAGAAAGATAAGCAAACTCGAGGAAAGTCTCCTAGAGACCAAAGCCAAGATCATAGAAATCACATCTCAAATGCACTCTCACATGTCACCTCCACTACCATCCCCATCACCTTCCATTCCTCCACCCTCTGATCCACCACACGTAACCCACCCACCACCCCGAGTAGGATCAATCTTTGCAGATCCCACTCCCGAGGACATAGATATGATGCTTAGAGCATATCAGGCTAGGATCCAGGAAGGGCCAAATGTAACGGATCATGAAAGATGTTACCCTAGAGCTGACCTAGAGCTTGAACAAACCAAGTTGTGTGCCAAGATGGTGGAATTGGCTCAAGCCATGTTTGAGGCCAGTCGCCTCTTCAATTGCTCTAGCTCCACTAGAACACCATTGCATTTTGATGGTCTATTGGATAGATTGGAAATGATAATCACCAAGTTTGGAAAAGAAACCACATCCTAGGCTAAGGAGAGGGCAAGTGAAAGGCTAAGCCTTCCCACCTTGGAAGCTTATGTGCCTAACTCCATAGAGCCAGACACATCTTCCTCTATGAATCGGTACTCACCCAAATTCCTATGAGAGATCTAAGAAGAAAAATGGGCTAAAGAGAGTGAAGTCCCTCCTCCCTTTGAACTTGTGGATGACGCGCATGATCAATTCCCACAAGATATTCCCTCCATTTATGGAGAGCAGGAGAGCACCCAATCTCGGGAAAGATTAGACTTTGAGTCTAACTCTTTACATGAATTACCCCACTTCACAGGCCCATGGGAAGCTAAGTCTACTTATATGAGAGCACCCACGGTCATGATAAGAAACGAAGACTCTATCATACCTAGGAACACAGAGGTAGTAAAGAATACTAAAGTGCAATGCAATCTCACCTTAGAAGCGCTACTCAAGGTTAAGCCTGAATTGTGGAAACATGTAGCCAAGCAAGTGTCAGACATGTCAAAACCTTGTTCCCAGGTAGGATCTCATAGAACAGTACCGAAAACACCTCTGGAAAAGATAGAAGACATGAGCGAAGGAGAGGAAGGAAACACCTATTTGCCGATCACTCATCAGGGTTACACAACCAAGGCTATTTTGGACTCAAGTGCAGGAGTTGCAATTGCTACCACTTCCCTATGGAAGCAATGGGGCAAGCCAACACTCAGGCCCACGAGAATGAAGTTACAAATGGTCGATGGTCACATTGAGAGACCCTTAGGGTTGTTAGAAAGAATAACTCTCACTACATGTGGTGTTGAATTCGAGCATACGTTTGCTATATGTGACTTCAGCAAATGCCTATGAGATGATCTTGGGAAGACCATTTCTGCGGGAGTTGCAAGTGGTACAGGATTGAGGAACCAATTCCTTGTATTTGCAACACTTAGGTGTCACGACCAAAGTTAATCTCAAGGATTATTCTCATAGAGATGTACCCCCATTCAATGGAATCCTATCCATAGAGCCAAAGATGATACAGAATCAGTGCACTCCATAAGATCAAGATCCTCATGGATGCATGAAGATACCCACTTATGGATGTGCAAAGTAGCCGTAGAAGAGGAAAAGAGAGAAAAAGCTAGAGAGATAGGTGCGAAAGATACCCATAGATCAATTCAAGACCCAGCCTATGCACCTGTAGTATTTCCTGACGAAGAGTTTGAACCTCATGGTTGGGCGGAAATCTTAGCAACTATGGATGTAGCCATCAATGAAGAGCAATGGACACCTCACTATGATGAGGATGGCTATGACATCTCAGTCTTCACAATAGAGCCAATCATGGGAGATTTGGCTCTGGAAGAATGTGAACCTAGCATTGATGCATTTGAGGATGCAAGTGACTCCGATCTAGAGTCAATCATTATGGATCCACCCTTTGCATCAGATGAGGAATATTTCTATGAGGTAGAAGCTCACCCTCAGAGATATGAAGAAATTACAAACGAGGTGAGATTAACCACACAAGTGACCACCAATAGTGAAGGAAAGAAAAGGAAGAAGAAATAAGCCACACCAGAGGAGGAAGAATCCTTGTTCGAGGTCCCAGAAAACTTTAAGAAGTATGAAATAGAAGATAGGAGAGTCATGATAAGAATGCCAAAACGTGATGCTCAAGCATGAGAGGCCTATGACAACAAAGAAACCACCAAGAAAATAGTGGTAGCCATAGAAGAAGGAGAGGAGTGATGCACATACATAGGACACGACTTAAGTGAAGATGAGGAACAGGAGTCGATAGCTGTACTACAAGAATATAGAGAGGTGTTTGCATGGATTTACAAGGACTTGAAAGGTGTAGACCCTGACATATGCTCACACACAATCCCCATGACCTCAGATGCCAAACCCTTTAAGCAAAAGCCCTACACATACAATGACAACTATGCTGCCAAGATCAAAGAGGAGATAGATCGCCTGTTTGAAGCTGGATTTATCTATGAAATTGAGCACACTGAATGGGTATCCCCCATTGTAGTGGTGCCCAAAAAGAATGGAAAATTACGTGTGTGCATTAACTTGAAGAAGGTTAATGCAGCCACAATCAGAGATAGTTATCCGCTTCCTATCATTGAGCATCTATTAGAAAGCGTAGCAGGAAAAGAAGTATATAGCTTCCTGGATGGGTTCTCTGATTATAATCAAGTAGCCATTGCACCGGAAGATCAGCATAAAACAGCTTTTGCCACAGAGTGGGGTATATTTGCTTTTCGGGTAATGCCATTTGGGCTTAGCAATGCTCCTGCATCCTTCCAGAGATTGATGTGCCATGTGTTTAAAGAGTTCTTGAGAAGAATTTGGAAGTCTATGTTGATGATCTATGTGCCCATTCCAACATTAGACAGAAACATATACCTAAACTCAGGCAAATCTTTGAGAAATGTAGAGAATATCAAGTCTGTCTGAACCCAGAAAAGTGTGTTTTCATGGTCAGGCAAGGCAAGATTCTAGGACACATAGTGTCAAAGAACAACATATCCACTGATGAGGAGAAGGTGAAGGCTATTGTCGAACTACCTAGGCCTAAGAACGTCAAGGAAGTGCAAGCTTTCATGGGGCATTGTGGCTATTACCGACGTTTCATACACATGTATGCCATCATTGCAAAGCCTCTGTACGGACTTTTGACAAACTTTGAGTGGACTGATGAATGTGAGAACTCTTTCAGTGAGCTTAAACGGCGATTATGTTCAGCACCAATCTTGACTACACCAGATTGGAATAAGCCCTTCCATGTGCATGTGGATGCATCCAATTATGCCATTGGATGTGTGCTTGCACAACCTACCCATGAAGGTAATATGGATCTTCCAATTGCCTATGCAAGTAGACAGTTGAATGCAGCTGAACGAAACTATACCACTATCGAACGAGAAGGATTAGGCATGGTGTATGCGGTTAAAAAGTTTAGACACTATTTGCTTGCAAATAAGTTTAAATTTTTTACTGATCATCAAGCTCTACTATACTTGGTAAACAAGCCATGCAATACCGGTAGATTGGTGAGATGGTTCCTCTTGCTAATGGAATACGACTTTGAGGTTGTGGTGAGGAAAGGAAAGACTCACTTGAGAGCAGACCATCTCTCTAGGCTCACATCTGGAGAAGCCCCACAAGGAGTATCGGATGACCTTCCTGATGCTTACTTGTTTAATTTGGAAGTCGTGCCGGAGTGGGCTAAGACATTAGCGCCAGTATTGACATACCTAATCACCCAATCATAAACACTCAAGATAGAGAGGTAGTAAAGGCCCAAAAGTACCACATAATGGCAGGAAGTATGTACAAGCATACAGATGGGTATATCCATTGAATGCAAAGTCCGAAGTGGTTATGTGCTTCAAACAATTTATGGTTTTGTCTAAAAATCTGTCATCATGTAAAATGGGCACTCTCCATTCTGATCGAGGGGGCGAATATATGTTGTTGGCAGTAGTCGAGGAACTGAAGGAGTCACAAGACAAGGAAGCCTACATAGGGAGTCCAAACGAAGAGAAAGCACAAGCAGACATAGTAGTCAAAAAAGATATGGCAAGTAGGCCATTTAAATTTTTCAGGCATCAAAGAGTTGGGCACACAAGAAGAAGGAGCAAGTAGGGAGCTCCAGGAAATGTATGTCAAAATGTTAGAAGAAATCCCTTCAAAAATAGTGATTTTCATCACTAAAAACCATTGTAAATACCATTTCATATTTTTGTAGCTCCATTTTGTGCAAGCCAAGGAGTCCTTGAGCTTGAGGAGCTTTAGAAGTACCTACCTATCAGTTTTCACATTTGTTAGACTCCGTTTGAGCCTCCAAATAGGGTAGAGAACCTAATTTTTAACTAGGTCGGACACTAGGTCTGGACAAGGCCAAAACCTAGTCAAAAACTATAAATAGAGCTAGAGAGCTCATTTTTGGGGTTAGCTTGTAATTGATTTGAACTTGTATGAGCTTTTTGAAAGTAATCTAAAGAACTCCATTGCTTCTCACTCTTTGTCTTGCCTTGTGTGCGCGTGTGTGTGTATGTGTGTGTGTATGTTTGTGTGCTTCTCACTCACGCACTTGTGCCTTCACTTCCTCGAGGTCATCATACCATCCTCACATCTTCCCGGAATGACATTAAAGGAGGTGCTACTCATCACTAAGCTACACCAAATTTTGGCGCCGTTGCCGGGGATTGAGCTTTGAGGACGAGCGTGTGATGGTAAGACATAGAGTTGACGCGTTGGAGTTATAGGTATTTTCTTCACCTTTTTCCTATTTCTCTTGTTTTCTCATTACCATCATCATCCTCACCATCTCCATCATCGCGGAAAATTTCAGTTTTTGGTCATATCACCCCACCCATACCATTCCCCTCATTTCACTTGTGAGAGAGAGCAAGAGAGCACTTGTGTGTTTGTGATTTTCTGTGTTTTTTGAGATTTTCTGTAGGAATCAGCATCCCCAGCAGCTGCACCAGCTCTAGTAGGTAAAAAAATTTGACTGTGCAGATCCCGAGGCGTTGACCTCTATCAATTGCGACCGACAGAAAAAATAATCTTTTTGCTAAACAAAGTAGATAACCATAATCTAGAGGCCTAGAGCTTCCCGAATGTGTGTTTAAAATTTTAAAATTCCTCAAAGCTCTGTCAATCGCGATCGCTCTGTCAATCGCGATTGACAAACCACGACGAACACATGCCGACAGCTCTGTCAATCGCGACCGACACATCAATTGTGACCGACAGAGTCAACGACCGACTGACCATGACTGACAGAACCTACGCGTGACACCTGTCACTCACAATCGAGCCATCAATCGCGATCGACCAGTCAATCACGACTGACATCCCCGACGGACCTGCCAATCACGACCGACCAGTCAATGATTGCTTGACCACGACGAACAGACCCTCGTGACGGACCTGTCAATCGCGATTGACCCATCAAATCGCGACTGACAGAGTCCATGATCCTTTGACCACGACTGATTGAATTTTCAGGCCACGTGTCAATCGCGATTGACCCATCAATCACGACTGACAGCCACGACAGACCTGTCAATCGCGACCTACACGTCGATCGCGATTGACCTATCAATCGCGACTGACAGAGCTTGCGAACGCGATAGACGGGCAAATTTGGCCAATTTTTTAGGGCAAAAAATAGTGGTCCAATTTTTTGGCAAATTGTTGGGAACTTTTAAGGGTTAGTAGAGCATTGTGAGGCCTATACCCAAAGCATTTCAAGAAGTCCTGTCTGCCTGCTAACCTGTTTAAAATCCTGATTTGGCCCCAAAACCCTGAACGGACGTAACTTCCTCAAACGAAATCCCGGGGTAGGAAAACTAAGTTTCCCTTGGGATTGTTTTTCATAAAGACAAAAGGTGATTGGGTTTGTGAATTACATGCATGAAAGTGATCTGTCTGTCAACTGAATTCAATTCTTGAGCTAATTGTGGATTTTTTTTCAGGTTCTTTGAGAGCATCGAAGGGTACTCGAAGCAAGAGTAAGTGCGAGCTTGGGAACATGCTTCCTGGGCATACAAGGGCAACCAAGGGAAGAAACTTAAGGTTGGAAATTCTAAACACCCTCTATCAATCCCTAGCATAGGATAAGTACGGATAGAGGTTGTGATTAATTTGGAACACGTTAAGAACGAGCAAGTCCAAGAACTCTAATCACTCAAGTGCAAGTGTTAGGAGATTACAATTGCGAAACAACCTAAGGGAAAAGAACTTAAATTGAGCAACCACACTCAAAATATGATAAAATTCAAGTGTTCCTTGTGACGAAGATTAATTGGACAAGAAGTGACACCCTAAGGACAATTAAAAAAAAGAACAAGTGACTAATACAAAAGAACTCAGCAACGCAAAGTGTACTTGGGAAAATTTGAGATCATTCAATTGGGCTTATGAACCTTAGATCAGGACGACACCTAGGGAGAGATAGACAAAGCCTTAGATCTTCAGAGGCTAGTGTCAATCATACTGCTAGTTCTTGGGCCCAGCAGTTGAGCCATCATTCGTATTACCCTAGCTCTGAGACTAATGAGTCTGAGATGTCCCACGGTATGGAGAGACCTACAGGAAGTTCTGGCGTGCCATATTTACATAGGGTGGAAGGCCCTTACAACACGCAACTCGAATACCTTAGGACCAACCAATTAGGTGCAAGCATCTATGAGGACGGCCTAGGAAGATCTGTGGTCCAGATCAAAAACCCTGACCAATCCATTGGACTAGAGCACCTAGCTGTCAAGTTTGAAAATGGAGCATACCTAGACAAGGAAGGGACAATATATGTAGTCACCAGTCACCTAGATAGGACAGATGAATTTGGGAATGTGATCTCAGAAGCGGATTTAGGTGACCTGGAGTAAGGAAACATGGGTGTAGAACCTAGAACCCCCCGAAGCAAATTTGTTCTCACTAGGATTATCACACCAGAGTAGATTCCCCAAGACAATAAGAGCATAGATCTACTCCTGAACTGAGAGACTGATGAAGCCTTTTGGAGATATAGATCTAATCAGCCAAATGAGGTAGGAACAACCATGATATATGAGTTTAAAGATCCTGATAGACCAGGTAGAGTGACCTACTTAGATCACTCTTCAGAGAGGATCTTTGTGGTTACAGAAAATGATAGGCATGCTTACACTTGGAAAGGTGAATTCATTTTCCCCCAACCAAGATCCAATGTGTCCTTTGGTCACCAAGGAGCTGGAACCTCCCACACTCATGGAACTCAAAGAGACAGACATAGAGATAGACCGGAGGTAAGTTTTGCCAACCCAGTGGGAAGAGACAGAATGAGAACGGAAACAAATAGAGTGGAACCTGAGGGACTTAGAGCCCCAAGGAATCAGAGGAATGCTGATGATTTCCCTCTGCCAAGGCCTAGGGAGCATGCCAGGATTTTGAGACCGACTCAGCTAGTTAAGTCCATGAAGAGTTACTTCGATGGCACGGGATACCCATATGATCTGGTCGAGTTTAGGCAAGTTTGAGAGCTGAACAAGTTGAAGACTTATTCACACAATATAATGCCTTTGGTCTAACACTTAGGAACACAGCCCTTACGTGATTTCAACCATTAAATGAGAGACGATTCAGGAGCATAGACCAACTCTTAGAGGCTTTCATTACCGAATTCTCTAAAAGTGGCATAAGGCATAATACTTCCTCATTGATATACAACTTCAAGCAGACCCCTCAAGAGACTCTGAGACTTGCAGGAAGAAGATTTAGGCAGTACCTTGAGAGATGCCCTGTTCTTGAGTTACCAACACCAGCCAAACAAGTGGCTTTATTCTTGGATGGATTTCTAAGTACCAAATTGAGGTCATACGTGTACTTGAAGGACCCTAGGACCATAGAAGAGTGTGTACGCATGTGCATTGACATTGAGGATAACCTAGGGGAGGAACTAGAGCTTTCAAAAATCTACAAAGATTCTGATAGTGCTTCTAGCCTCTCTTCCTCACAATCCACATCAATTGAGGAACTTGCGGAGAAAGTAGCTCAAAAACTAGGTGTCTCTAGTAAACAAGTTCCTAGATTTGCCCCAGTAAAGAGGTGTTATACTTGCGGTGGTGATCATATGGCAAACGTATGTCCCATCATGGCTCAACCCCAAGTGAACCCTAGCAACCAATATTGCACCATAGAAAGGAGATACACAAATCACACCGCACAAAACTGCCCATACAATAAGCAAGCAGTTAGGCAAACCTACCCTCAACCCTATCCACAATAGGGAAGATACCAGAACCAGTACCCTCCACAACAATATGGTAGACCGCAGCAATCCTATCAACAACCCTACCAAAACCAACAAAGGCCACAACCTATGTTAGCTCAACAACCTCCAACCCCTCTTAATGTGATTCCTGTAAAGTATGCAGCTGCAGAAGAGAATTTGAATAGGGCTATAGTGCCAATAACACCATTGCTTTCAGAAAGTGATCCCAATGACCATAGCTTTGATTCTACACATATTGATAGCCCCCAGGCTTACTACATGCAATCTCCTGAACATGGCAAGTCCTACTACAGTGAAGAACCAAGTGAACCTAATTGGGAGCTAGAGTACACAAATGTAATGTACACAAACCCTAACTCTAGACCCCAACCTAGGCAGGTAAGACACCCATTCCCTAGAGAGCCATGCTACAGATATCAGGGAGATCACCTCATTCGTGATTGCCCCATGCCTGCACCTACGCAACCCTAGTCAGTAACAATACAAGGCTTTTGTCAAGACTGCGGGAATGAGCATCTCTTACGAGACTGCCCAAAGAATCCCAATAATATGCCAAAAATAACTTCAATTAACGTTATTGGGTTAGTTGTAGACTCAACAGGAAGTGTCACTTCCACTGCACCAGTGCAAGTGGTCACTAGGGCCCAGGCTTTGCAACAGGACCCAGGAATAGGTCAAGAGAAGAGTGCAGAGGTTAGTGAAACTGAGAGCATAGCCAAAAAATAGTCGAGAGCCTAGAGGGATAGCCGAGAGAGAATGAAAAGACAATGGTCTAAAAAGATGAGTGACTTAGAAGAAAGCATAAGAGAAACAAAAGCCAAAATTGTTGAACTCACCTCTCAAACAAACTCTCACATACCACCACCACCCTCACTTCCATCACCATCTAACCCACCATCTGTCCACCTACCTAAGACCATCCCACCATCCCCTAGAGTAGGATCAGTGTTAGCTGACCCCACTCCTGAAGACATAGACATGATGCTTAAGGCATATCACGCCAGAATCCAAGAAGGGCCAAACGTGATAGATCATGACAAGTGCTACCCTAGAGCTGACCTAGAGATAGAAAGAACCAAGCTTTGCGCGAAAATGGTCGCATTGTCTCAGACCATGTTTGAAGCCAGTCATCTCTTCAACTACTCTGGATCAGCTAAGACACAATTGCACTTGGATGGACTCCTAGAGAAGTTAGAGAACATAATTGCAAGATCTGCCAAGGAAGAAAAAAATCAAGGAAGAGAGGAGGCAAGTAAAAACATAAGCCATCCCCCACAAGAAGCTTATGTGCCGAATTCCATTGAACCAAACACCTCCTCTTCTATGAATAGGTTCACTCCAGAATTCCTACGAGAGATTAAAGAAGAAAAATGGGCTAATGAAAGTGCAGCCCCTCCTCCCATTGAACTTGTGGATGACACACATGATCAATTCCCACAAGATATTCCTTCCATTTATGGAGAGCAGGAGAGTGCACAAAATCAAGAGAGGTTAGACTTCGAGTCTAACTCCCTCCAGGAATTACCCATTTCACAGGCCCATGGGAAGTCGTCTACTTGTATGAGAGCACCCACGGTCATGGTAAGAAACAAAGACTCAATCATACCTAGGAATACGGAGGTAGTGAAAAACACTAAGGTGCAGTGCAACCTCACCTTAGAAGAGCTACTCAAAGTTAGGCCAGAGTTATGGAAACATGTAGCCAAACAAGTACCAAAGATAGCAAAACCTCATTCCCAGGTAGGTTCTCATAGAAAAATGCCATAAATTCCTCTAGACAAGATAGGAGACATGAGTGAAGGTGAAGAGGGAAACACCTATCTTCCCATTACCCATCAAGGATACACAACCAAGGCAATTCTAGACTCAGGTGTAGGAGTTGCAATTGCTACCACTTCCCTATGGAAGCGATGGGGCAAGCCAGCACTCAGGCCCACGAGGATGAAATTGCAGATGGTTGATGGTCACATAGAAAGACCCTTAGGTTTGCTAGAAGCAATAACTCTCACTACATGTGGTGTAGAGTTTGAGCACACGTTTGCTATCTGTGATTTTAGCAAGAACCATGCCTATGAGATGATTTTGGGAAGGCCATTTATGCGACACTTGCAAGTAGTACAAGATTGGGGAACCAATTCCTTGTATTTGCAACACTTAGGTGTTACGACCAAAGTCAATCTCAGAGATTACTCTCATAGAGATGTCCCTCCTATTCAATGGAATCCCATCCATAGAGCTAAAGATGATACAAAGTCAGTGCACTCCATAGGATCAGGATCCTCATGGATGCATGACGACACTCACTTATGGATGTGTAAAATGGCAGTAGAAGAGGAGAAGAGAGAAAAAGCCAGAGAGATAGGTGCAAAAGAAACACATAGATCCATTCAAGACCCAGCCTATGCCCCTGTAGTATTTCCTGATGAAGAAATTGAACCCCACGGCTGGGCAGAAGTCCTAGCAACCATGGATGTAGCCATCAATGGAGAACAATGGACACCACAGTGTGATGAGGATGGCTATGACATTTCAGTTTTCTCCATAGAGCCAATCATGGGAGATGCAGTTTTAGAAGAGTGTGAACCTAGCCCTGATGCATTTGAGGATGCGAGCGATTCCGATCTAGAGTCAATCATTATGGACCCACCTTTTGCATCAGATAAAGAATACTTCTATGAAATAGAATTTCAACCCCAAAGGCACGGAGAGCTTACAAATGATGTAAGGCTAGCCACACATGTGACCCCGAAGGAAGAAGGAAAGAAAAGAAAGAAGAGAGAAGTCACACCAGAAGAGGAAGAATCTTTGTTTGAGGTCCCATAAAACTTTAAAAAGTATGAGATAGATGATAGAAGAGTCATGATAAGGATGCCTAAACGAGAGGCACAATCAAGAGAGGCCTATGATAACAAAGAAACCAAAAAAAAAATAGTGGTAGCCTTAGAAGAAGGAGAAGAGAGATGCACGTACATAGGCCATGACCTAACCAAGGAAGAAGAGCATGCGTTAATAGCCTTGCTAAGATAATACAGAGATGTATTCGCTTGGAGTTACAAGGATTTGAAGGGTGTTGATCCAGACATATGCTCACACACTATCCCTATGACCTCAGATGCGAAACCCTCCAAGCAAAAGCCATACACATACAATGATAATTATGCTGCTAAGATCAAAGAAGAGATAGATCGTCTGGTAGAAGCTGGATTCAACTATGAAATTGAGCACATTGAGTGGGTATCCCCCATTGCAGTGGTGCCCAAGAAGAATGGAAAGCTACGTGTGTGCATTAACTTGAAAAAGATCAATGCAGCCACAATTCGAGACAACTATCTGCTTCCTATCACAGAACATCTCTTAGAAAGAGTAGCAGGCAATGAAGTGTACAGCTTCCTTGATGGATTTTTGGGCTACAATCAAGTAGCCATAGCTCCAGAAGATGAGCATAAGACAGCTTTTGCCACAGAGTGGGGCATATTTGCTTTTTGGGTAATGCCATTTGGGCTTACCAATGCTCTTGCAACCTTTCAGAGATTGATGTGCCACGTGTTTAAAGAGTTCTTGAGGAAGAATTTGGAAGTCTATGTTGATGACCTCTGTGCTCATTCCAACATTAGACAGACACATATACCAGAACTCAGGCAAATCTTTGACAAATGTAGAGAATATCAAGTCTGCTTGAACCCAGAAAAGTGTGTTTTCATGGTCACGCAAGGCAAGATTCTAGGACACATAGTGTCAAAGAATGGCATATCCAACGATGAAGAGAAAGTACGAGCCATAGCCAAGTTACCTAGGCCAAAGAATGTCAAGGAAGTACAAGCTTTCATGGGGCATTGTGGTTATTACCGACGGTTTATACACATGTATGCCATCATAGCAAAGCCTCTGTATGGACTTTTGACTAACTTTGAGTGGACTGATGAATGTGAAAACTCCTTCAATGAGCTTAAAAGAAGATTGTGTTCAGCACCAATCTTGACCACACCAGATTGGAATAAGCCCTTCCATGTTCATGTGGATGCATCCAATTATGCTATTGGATGTGTACTTGCACAACCTACGGGCGAAGGCAATATGGATCTTCCAATTGCCTATGCTAGTAGACAGTTGAATGCGGCTGAACGAAACTATATAACCACTGAACGAGAGGGATTAGGCATGGTCTATGCAGTTAAAAAGTTTAGACACTATTTGCTTGCAAATAAGTTTAAATTTTTTACTGATCATCAAGCACTGTTGTACTTGGTAAACAAGCCATGCAATACAGGTAGATTAGTAAGATGGTTTCTCTTAATAATGGAATACGACTTCAAGGTTGTGGTGCGGAAGACCCACTTGAGAGCAGATCATCTCTCTAGGCTCACATCAGGAGAAGCCCCACAACAGATGACCTTCTTGATGCTTACTTGTTTAATTTGGAAGTTGTACCTCAGTGGGCTAAGCCATTAGTGCTAGTATTGACATACGGGCCTAACCACCCAGTCATAAACACTTAAGGTAGAGAGGTAGTAAGAGCCCAGAAGTACCACATCATGGCAGGAAGCATGTACAAACACACAGATCAAGGGATATTGGCTTGTTGTGTGGAAGAGGATGAGTACACTAAATGGTTGCAATTGGCACATGTAGGTGCATTAGAGCAACACTACTCAAAACATTGAACCCTACAGACACTAAGGAGACTCAGAGTGCATTGACCTACTATGGAAGCTGATATACATAAGATGTGTAAAGAATGCCCAATCTGTTGCACTAAACCACCTGTGGAACATGCCACTCTTTATCAAGTGTCCATAGTGCGAGATTGGAGTGAACCATTAGTAGCCTTCTTGAGGACGAAAACATTCCCTCAAGATATGACCCTCACAAGACAAAGAAGTCTAGAACAAGAAGCCCTAGATTACTCACTCATTGGTGATAATCTATACAAGAGTGGTAAAGATGGTTACCTGAGACTATGTGTCCATGAGAGTGAATATCTCAAGATCTTGGAAACTGCTCACCAAGGTGTAGCAGGAGGACACTTTGGACCAGATCGGGTGATCAAGGCAGTACTATTTGCGGGCTTCTGGTGGCCGACCCTTCACATGGATGCACATACCTATGTGAAACGGTGTGATGTCTGTCAGAGAACTCAGTACCCTATACACAAGGATGAGATGCCACTGAAACCTATGATGGGTGGACGTGCATTCTCTAAGTGGGGAATAGACTTTGTAGGTCCTATTAATCCCCCAGCCAAGGGTTCACATGCTGAATATATCATTGTGGCCACATACTATCTAACAAAGTGGGTAGAGGTAAAAGCTACGACAAAGAATGATGCTCAGACAACTTCTAAGTTCCTATTTGAGAATGTGTTCACAAGATACGGGCTACCTATAGAGCTGGTAAGTGATAGAGGCACTCACTTCTTGAATGAAGTTATTGAAAATCTACTCCAAGAATTCTTGGTAGTACATAAGAAGTCTGCCCCCTATCACCCACAAGCTAATGGCCAGGCCGAAAGAACAAACAAGATTCTATGCAATGTGCTTACCAAATTGGTGAATAATAAACGCTCTGATTGGGATAAACAGCTACACCATGCTGTTTGGGCATACCGAGTGGCCTATAAAACGGTACTCCAAGCCACACCCTTTCAGATGGTATTTGGCCAAAATGCGGTGCTACCTTTGGACTTCTTGATTCCCACATTGAGATTAGCATAGGAGCATGAGTGGACGGGCCATGAACTCTCTTCGAGGATTTTTGACCTTGAACGATTAGGTGAAACCAGACTAAGAGCTGCAGTAGGAATATATGCAGCTAAGAAATGACAGAAGGCGTACTTTGATGCCCATGTTAAGGATAAAGGATTAAAGGCCGGTGTTGGAAGCAGTCAGGGAACCGAAGGAGCCACAAGACGAAGAGAGTCAGAGCGAAGGGATAGCACAAGCAGACATGGCAGTCAAAGAAGATCTGGCAAGTAGGCCATCTAAATTTTTCAGACATCAAGGAGTTGAGCACACAAGAAGAAAGAGCAAGTAAGGAGCTCAAAGGTATGTATGACAAATCAATAGAGAAAATCCCTACACAAATAGTGATTTTCATCACTAAAAAGCATTGTAAATATCATTTCGTATTTTTGTAGCTCCATTTTGTGCAAGCCAAGGAGTCCTTGAGCTTGAGGAGCTTTAGAAGTATTTACCTGCCAATCTTCATACTTTTTAGATCTCGTTTGAGCCCTCTAATAAGCCCTGGAACCTAATTTTTAACTAGGCCGGACACTAGGTCTGGACAGGGCCAAGGCTAGTCAAAAACTATAGAAGGAGCTAGAGAGCTCATTTTTTAGGTTAGATTGTAATTGAAATGAACTTGTAAGAGCTTTTTGAAAGTAATCTAAGAACTCCATTGCTTCTCACTCTTTGTCTTGCCGTGTGTGCGCGTGTGTGTGTATATGTGTGCATGTTTGTAACATGTGTGCTTCTCACTCACGCACTTGTGCCTTCACTTGCTCGAGGTCTTCATACCATCCTCACATCTTCCCGGATTGACATTAAAGGAGGTGCTACTCATCACTGAGCTACACCAAATTTTGGTGCCGTTGCCGGGGATCGAGCTTTGAGGACGAGCGTGTGATGGTAAGACGTAGATTGGAGACGTTGGCGTTGTAGGTAATTTCTTGACTTTTCCTATTTTTCTCTTTCTTACCTTACCACCATCATCACCATCATCATCATCACCATCTTCCACCTCCATTTCCATCATCGCGAAAATTTCAGTTTTTTGATCATATCACCTTCTCCACCTCATTTCCCTCATTTCACTTGTGAGAGAGAGCGAGAGAGCGAAATTGTGTGTGCTGTTTTTGCATGTTTCTTGAGCTGTCTTGCAGGTACAGGCTGCATCATCGTCCCCAGCACTCCGCGCAGGTACGAAAATCGTGGTAGCTGTCTCTGTGTCGCCGGTCTCTGTCAATCGCGACTGACAGAAAAAATGCTCCATTTGCCAAACAAAGTGCAAAACCATGATCTAGAGGCCTAGAGCTTCCCAAAAATGTGCTTAGATTTTTGAAATTCATCAGATTTCTCTCAATCGCGATCGCTCTGTCAATCGCGATCGACAAACCACGACGGACAGACCTGTCAATCGCGATCGACACATCAATCGCGACTGACAGCCCACGACGGCTCTATCAATCGTGACCGACAGAGTCAACGACCGATTGACCACGACGGACAGATCATACGTGTGACACGTGTCAATCGCGATCGAGTCATCAATCGCGATTGACCCATCAATCGCGACTGACAACCCACGACGGTTCTGTCAATTGCGACCGACATAGTCAACGATTGTTTGACCACGACGGACAGACCTGTCAATCGCGATCGACCAGTCAATCGTGACTGACAGCCCACGACGGCTCTGTCAATCGTGACCGACAGAGTCAACGATTGTTTGACCACGACGGACAGACCCTCGCGACCGACCTGTCAATCGCGATCGACCCATCAATCGCGACCGACAGAGTCAACGACCCTTTGACCACGACTGATTGACTTTTCGAACCACCTGTCAATCGCGATCGACACATCAATCGCGACCGACAGCCACGACGGACCTGTCAATCGCGATCGACACATCAATCGCGACTGACCTGTCAATCGCGACTGACAGAACTTGCGAACGCGTTAGAAGGGCAAATTTGGCCAATTTTCTAGGGTAAAGAATAGGGGGCTAATTTGGTCAATTTGTGGGACAAACACTCGGGGTTAGCATTGCATGTTGAGGCCGCAACCCAAGTAATTCAAGAATTTCTGTCTGCTTGATTAAGCTGTTTTGAACCCTGTTTTAATCCCTGAAGCCTGAACTGACATAACTTCCTCATACGAAATCCAATTGCTGTGATTCTTGTTTTGTCGGTAGGAAAACTGAGGGATCCTTGGGACTGTTTTTTATAAAGGCAAGAGATAATTTGGTCGGTGAGTCACATGCATGAAAGCGGTCTAGTCTGTCATTTGAGTTTAAGTCTGGAGCTAATCTTGGGACTGATGCATGTTTATTGAGAAGCAATTGAGAGCGTCCAAGCAAGGGCTTTGTGCAAGCTTGAGAATCAACTTCTCGAGCACTAAAGAGCAAGGATCAGCAAGAAAGGTTGGAATATTCTCAACTCCCCTTCATCAATTCCTAGCTTAGGCTAAGAACGACTAGAGGTAGGAGTAAGTCAGGGCGACGAGAGGCAATTATCAAGTTGAAGAATACCTAAACTTTTAAGTTCAAGCTAAGAACATAATCTTTGTACTGTCGAGAACTTTAAAGGAAAAGAACTTAACGTGGAACGACCAACTTTAAGTGCGGAACTACACTCAAATATACCTTGCGACGTGATATCAGACAAGAATTTTAACACGGGAATCAACTAAAAAGAATCAAGTAACTAATACAAAAGGACTCTGCAACGAGGTTGTACTTGGGCAAATTTGGGCTATTCAATTAGGCTTATGAACCTTAGATCAGGGCGACATCTAGTAAGGGATAGACAAAGCCTTAGGTCTTCAGAGGCTAGTGTCAACCACACTGCTAGGTCGTGGGCCCAGCAGTTGAGCCACCACTCATACTACCCAAGTTCTGAGACTAGTGAATCCGAGATGTCTCAAGGTATGGAGAGACCTACAGGAAGTTCAGGAGTGCCATACTTGCACAGGGTAGAAGGCCCTTACAAAACGCAGTTGGAATACCTTAGGACCAATCGATTAGGTGCCAGCATCTATGAGGACAGCCTAGGAAGATCTGTGGTACAGATTAAGAATCCTGATCAATCCATTGGACTAGAGCGCCCAGCTGTCAAGTTTGAAAACGGAGCATAATTGGACAAAGAAGGAACCATATACGTAGTCACCAGCCACCCAGATAGGACGGACGAATTTGGAAATGTGATCCCAGAAGCGGACTTAGGGGACCTAGAGCAAGGAAACATGGGTACAGAACCTAGAACCCCTCGAGGCAAATCGGTTCTCACTAGGATTATCACACCAGAGTGGACTCCCCAGGATAATAAGAGCATAGATTTTCTCCTCAATCGAGAAACTGACAAAGCCTTTTGGAGGTATAAATCTGATCAGCCAACTGATATAGGAACAATCATGATCTATGAGTTTAAGGATCCTGATAGCCCAGGCAGAGTGACCTACTTAGATCATGATGGAGAGTGTTAATCTCCAAAAGAATAACCTACTCTTGAATTTAGAACACCTCTATATCAAGAGTAAGTCAAAACCTTCACTAAATTAGAGGTCCAATCTCCAAATTATCAAAAGTTGACAAATTCTGTGAAGAAGATGAAACACAGAAAGTCTGCTGCACAATTTCTTCTAATTGACCTATCAAACATGTAAAGTTTTCTATGAAATTTTGTATGGAGTGTTGCCTAGAGATTGCGCACCTCCTCCAAGTTAAAGTTCTTCAAAAGGTTTAGTATAACTTGAGAAATCAACTTCACAAGTTACCTATGTCTGAATCTGTACTTCTGAGAAGTCGATTTAGACACCCCTAACTTCTTAACTTCAATTCTCTCAGTACAAACCCCGTTTAAGCAAATGCTTCTAGCCACGAGTAGATTACCTTCCAACTTAAAGATTAAGTGCTTTCTTGCACAAAACTTTAAACTATGGAGTGAGAACTGACCAAAAGATTAAGATCGAAATTTGCGCCTGTTTTAGAAAACTGTGAACACTCAACACATATGAATGTTCCTACTTACAATTCTCCTAGCCTCTTTGCAATTAGACTCTGAAACTCAGGTCACAGGCTCATTAACTAACAACTTAGATATCCTCAAAAGGATTTCTCAATTGATCAAACACAGATGGAGCAGACACGAAAAGATCGGGCGCAATATTTCTTCATTAACTCAGAAAAATTACAATTGAGTGATGAGAGGAAACTCAACTAATTTTTCACATGTCTCATGACATCTATCTTCCTCATTCTTGACTTCTATCTATTCTCACATATGCTCTCATATCACGCCTCGACATTTTCATGGTATTTATAGATAAATTTGTACAAGTCTATGACTAATCAAAGATCTAAGTGAACTATGTACATATGTGTACATTCCTCACATATTCTGAATGTGTCTTCCTTCCAAGCTTCAAGAATTGATCTCATCCTTCATTCTTTAGTCTTCAAACATTCAATTGGTGATTGATCTGCACCAACAGCTCCCCCTCAATCATCAATTGAGGTTTCTCCTTTCTTCTTTATACCTGCCATGTCTTTAAACTTCTGTAGCTTTGGTCCATCCAAGCTCTTTGTAAGCATATCAGCTATCTGATCTTTTGTTGAAGTATGTATGACTTCAATCTCCTTATCCATCACCTTCTCTCTTAGAAAGTGATAATGTATCTCAATATGTTTGGTCCTTTCTTGGGTCACAAATACTCCATGTTGAGTATATGTAATCTCCATGCCCAAGAAGTATGACAAGTCTCCCAAGTCACTTATCTTGAACTCCTTTTCCATTTGCCTCTTGAGTCTTTGTATTCCTTCTTCATCTGTACCTGTAAGGATTATATCATCAACATATATGCACATGTATATGAAACCATTATCACTTGCTTTGACAAGCAAGCTACTATGTGCTTTAGACACCTGAAATCCAAGTTCCTTTAGGAACTTCACAAGTCTATAGTTCCATGCCCTTGGGGCCTGCTTCAAGCCATACAAAGCTCTCTTGAGCTTGCACACATGATCTGGATACCTTTTATCTCTGAACCCTTGAGGTTGCTCCATGAATACATCATCTGAAATATAACCATTCAAAAAAGCATTTTTCACATCAAGTTGACATAACTTCCAACCTTTACATGCAGCAATAGCAATAAGTGTCCTGATGGTTGTCATCTTTGCCACAGGACTATAAGTCTCATCATAGTCAACACCATAAGTCTGAGCAAACCCTTTGACAACAAGTCTAGCTTTGTATCTAGACACTCTTCCATCTGCAAATCTCTTGGTCTTGTAGACCCACTTGCATCCAATGATTTTCTGACTATTTGGTTTTGGAACCAAATCCCATGTTTGATTCTCCAATAGTGCATCATATTCTTCCTGCATAGCTTTCTCCCATTTTTCCTTACCTTTTGCCTCTTCATATGTAGAAGGGTCTTCATCTGTATTTACCATATAAGCATAATCTTTTGTGGCCAAAAATGAAGTATCATAACTATACCTTGTAGGTTGCCACTTATTCCTTGTAGACCTCCTAAGCTCTCCACTTCTTGAGGTTTCTGGTTCTTCATGTTCAGGATCAAATCTTGGGGCTTCTTCCACTTCAACCTGCACTTCATTATTCTCTTGTTCATTAAATATCTGAACCTTTGATTTACCTTTCCTTTGGCTCACTTCTTCTTCATCACCTGTATTGATATTGATTGTACCTGCATACCAAGTGCTTTGCTCATCAAATGTAACATCTTTAGAAACCATGAATTGTTTTGTAGATGGACTCCACAATCTATAGCCCATCTGCTTATCATCATAACCAATGAAAACATATTTTTCAGCTTTAGGCTCCAACTTGTGCCTTAATTGTGATGGCACATATGCATATGCCACACATCCAAAAACTCTGCAATGATCCAAGGTAGGTCTCTTACCCCACCAAGCCTCATATGGTGTCATACCCTGCAAGGCTTTACATGGTAACCTATTGACCAAATAAGTGGCTGTATTTACAGCCTCAGCCCACAAATAATTAGGGCAATTTTTCTCCTTCATCATGGATCTTGCAAACTCAACAAGTGTTCTATTTCTCCTTTCTGCAACACCATTTTGTTGAGGAGAGTACCTGCAAGTAACTTCTCTTTTTATACCTGCATTCCATAAGTAATCACTGAACTCATTAGAGAAATACTCTCCCCCTCCATCTGACCTTAGTCTTTTCAACTTATGACCTGTAATTCTTTCTACATATGCATGATAGTGTTTAAATGTATTAAACACTTCTGACTTATCTTTGATCACATAGATAGTGATCCATCTAGTAGCATCATCAACATAAATCACATAGTACCTTGACCCATTTATACTGAAATCCTTTGATGGTCCCCACACATCTGTGTGTACCAACTCAAGCTTCTCTGAGTGCATAAAACCATGCTTGGAGTAAGAGTTCTTATGAGCCTTACCTAATTGACATGCCTCACATTTGTATGTCATATGTTGACCTGCAACATTAGGCAATCCAAGCACTGAACCATTGTTAACCATATCTTTAATACCTCTTTCATTGAAATGTCCAAGCCTCTTGTGCCAAAGATCTAACTCAGAAATCTTATGTCCTCCATATGTGAACATAGCATGACCAATATTGCCTTGAATCTTCAATGTAAATAATCTTCCTTCCTTTTTCCCTGAAACAATATGTTTATACCCTTGGCTAGGGTCTTCCACATATACTCCATCATTAGTGAATCTTACTTCATATCCCTTTTCAACAATTTGTCCTACACTTATCAAATTCTTAGGGATTGTAGGAACATACAAGACCTTACTCAATAAGGTGCTACCATCCTTGGCCTTCACTCATCCAATTGACTTCACATTGTGCTTTGTGTTGTCACCTGTCTGAACAACATGATTAAAAACATTATTCTCCAAATCAGTCATCAAGGATATATTACCACTCAGGTGATTGCTACACCCTGAGTCAATGTAGAAGACTCTCTGATCTTCACTCTGCCTTTCACAAGTTGCATTCATTATCAATGTTGAATCCTCCTTTTGATCTGAAGCATAATTGTAGTAGGTGTTGTTATATTGTTGACTTTGGAATCCTCTACCTGCATTTCTTCCAAAGTAACTCCTACCACCTCTGCCTCTGAAATTACCTCTTTGATTTCTGCCACCTCTTCCTCTTGAGTTATAATTTTGATTATATCCATTATTACTCTGAGTATTATGCCAACAATCATTAGCTAAGTGATTTCTCTTACCACAAATCCAGCAAGCTTTGCCTTCATCCTTGTTATTTCTGCCTCTTCCTCTACCTTTGCCACCTCCTCTTCCTCTTAGGAAGTTGGCTTGAGTAGTTGTTCCTTCATCTTCACCTGCTTGTTGTTTTCCTTTGCTATTCTTCTTCTTGTCCTTTGAGTACATTGCATGACCTGCACTCTTGTCACCATCTCCTTTAACATCCTGCTCAAATGTTAGCATATGACCTAGCAATTGATTTAAATCAGGAGTGAAATGGTCAAGTGATAATTCTGTAGACAAAATGAATGGCTTCCATTTGTCATCACCTCTCAAACCTGTAAGGATTTGCCTTACCAATTTATCCTCCTCAATGTCCTCATCAACAGCTCCTAATGCATCTGCAATGTCTTTCATCCTTGTTACATAGTCTGAAATAGATTGAGAGGCCTTCTTCTTAAAAGTTGTAAACTCTGCCCATAAGGATGCCTTCCTTGACTTTGTAGTATTCTGGAAATGCTCCTCCAAAGCATTCCAAATATCAGTTGCACTTTCAAGACCTCGAATATGAGGTAACAAGTAATCATTGACTGCCATATAGATAATGCTCCTAGCTTGAGCATCTTTCTTCATCCAATTTTTCAAATCTGCTAACTCTTCCCTAGTTGGAACACTAGGATCTCTGAACTGTGGCTTCTCTTCTTCTCCTGTGATGTAAGCAATTAAATCTTTGCTCATAAGATGAGCTTCCATCCTCATTGACCATGCAGGATAGTTTTCCCTATCCAATTTCTCTATCTGTAGAGAATCTCCCATCTTCTGTCTACCTGTGTATTGAAATCTTCAAGCTTTATGAACAATATATGTACCTTTACTTCGAATTAGACTCCTTTTGTCCTTCTTGATGTCGTATGGTGTAGTTCAATGATGAGTAGCACCTCCTTTAATGTCAATCCGGGAAGACGTGAGGATGGTATGAAGACCTCGAGCAAGTGGCGGCACAAGTGCGTGAGTGAGAAGCACACTAGCATGCACACACATACACACACACGCGCACACACGGCAAGACAAAGAGCGAGAATCAATGGAGCTTTTAGATTACTTTCAAAATGCTCTTACAAGTTCGTTTCAATTACAATCTAACCTCAAAAATGAGCTCTCTAGCTCTTTTTATAGTTTTTGACTAGCTTTTGGCCCTGTCCAGACCTAGTGTCCGGCCTAGTTAAAAATTAGGTTCCAGGGCCAATTTGAGGGCTCAAACGGAGTCTAAAAAATACGAAAATTGATATGTAGGTACTTCTAAGGCTCCTCAAGCTCAAGGACTCCTTGGCTTGCACAAAATGGAGCTACAAAAATATGAAATGGTATTTACAATGATTGTTAGTGATAAGAATCACTGTTAAAAGATGTAGATTGGAAAAATTGAAGGGCCTATCTGCCAGATTTGCGTCGACTGCTTTGTCTACTTACTCCTTCACCTTGTTCTGACTCTCTCCGTTGGCTTCCTTGTCTCGTCAATCCTTGGGTTCCCTGGCTTCCTTGTCTAGTCAATCCTTGGGTGCCCATACTGCTCTCAACACCCCCCCCTCTCTCGCGTCTGTCGTCCCTGACAGACCCTTGTTGCTGGGGGTGTTGGATGTAATATTCCACAACCTGAGTGGCAAGCTGATGTTCTTGTAAGCGTAGTCCCCTGGCCAAATCTGTCATCATACGATCCCAATCGATTGGTCCTGGAACATCCGGATGTGGCAGACCACTGATCTGCATGGATCGCTTGTTCTACTGCGAATAGATGTAGCAAATGTGTGGGTCTGGGAATGAAAATTTCGGAATTGTATTCCCAGAAGCCCGTAGAGAACATTTCCTCAAATGTTTGCTTGAAGCATGCGGGCAAGTACTTGATTCGTGCATGCCAAGCAAAGATAACAGTGACCGAGGGGGTTTGGCTCATGTCGTAGACTAAATCCTTGTTGCCTTGAGCGAATCCAGCAGCGGAGATGTATGGAGCTTGAACATTCCGAAAGGTTTTGAAGACAATGGTCATGAGCTCAAATATCTTCATACACATTTTCGCTGCTATATCAGGTACATTATTTAGGCGTGCAGACCAGTGCCGAATGGTTGATATCATGTAGGCTACGGTTGGAGGTCCTCGAGGTGGAGCAAAATACGGGTAGTTAACCCAAGCGGAGCACTCTTTATTGTTGCGTACCTTAATTGCAAATGCTTGCCAGGATCTGCGACGTACCACTGGACAATAGCATGGATTATACTTGATGTAGAGTGGCATGGTAGCCCAGGTACTCATCATCTCTGGGTAATCGGTGAGTAAACGTGCACGCCAATTAGGTTGGAAAATCGAGCCAGCACGTGCATCGGTCGGTAAATCCCCTATCTCAAATTGAGTAGCGAATGTGGGCTCCTTCCCTGTATGTCTTTTGACTTCTGCATTATAATCATGTAGTAAGACAAAATAAGGCATGTATTGTGATTCTGATGTTGTGATTAACCGTTGATGGGATAATTGTTGAAAGTAGGAAGACCGAAGGACCGTTTCTTCCAGATTCGTGAGAGATTGCATTTGCACGGCCACACGATCATCATGTGTCTCACCCACTTTCTCGACCCTTCTGACCCAATCTGGAACTTGAATTTCTAACGTGTCTTGTCCTTCTTCTGTAGTTCGACCACCAGGCGTCGGCATAGGCTCGTAGGGCTCTTCGTAGCTATCTTCGACGGGGATTTCCACTACTGTTTCAGGTTCTGGTTCTTCAATGGGCGAGGGTGGTCGTTCATATGGTAGGAGGCGTGCTTGGAGTTCTGCCACCTGTTTCCGAAGGGTCTCCATTTCTTCTGTAGATTGTTGCAAGATTACCGGCTCCTGTTGAGCAGGATGTACACTGGCTAACTGTTTCTTTAGATCGGCACATTCAGTCTCTAGTTTTTCATATGACTCCAGGAAATTTGCATGCTCCTCAAGTAGGATGCGGATGTCTTCTGATGGAACTGCTCTTTATCGGGTAGGGCTAATGGTTGCTCCTACGGTTCCTTCCATAGCCGCTTCAAAGTTGTCTTGATTTTGTTGTTGAAGTCGTTTGTTCTCCTCTAGTGCTGCGGCCATATGCTTCCTTAATAGCCCAATGTTGCGTCTGAGTGTGGCATTAGATATCATTTGCGCTTGAAGCACTGTTTCTAGCTCCTTAACTGCTTGGTCATCTACAGTTGATGCCTTTGATTCCAATTCGGAGTGAGCCTGCTGTAGTGTGGTATGCTCGTCTAGGAGCGTCAGGTAGTCAGCCTCAATAGTGGTGACTCTAGCTTGGAGACGTTGAGATTCTGCCTGGAGGGTAGCATTGCGTTCTTCTAATTGATGGAAGTCTTGTTGTAGCTGATGTGCACACTGAAGTAATGTGTCGAACGTACTATTTACATTATGAGATGCAAGGGAAATAGTTTGAAATGCAGAGGAGGTGGGATTGGGTAGGGGTGTAGTGAATGCTGTGTGTGCCACTGATGTGAGTGGTGAGGTGGGGGGCAAGGGAGGGGAAGGTGGGGAAATCGTGGGGAGAGGTGCTGTGGTTGGTGAAATGTCCATTGGATCAGACAAGGTGGTGTGTGCAGGGGCTACCATATAGGTGGGTATGGTAGGTGAAGTGAGTGTGGTGTCCGTGTAAATTGATGTCGTTGCGAACATCGGAGGAAGGTGCCTTTGAAACATGGGAGAGCGGAAGAACTGCTCCACAAAGGACGGGTATTGGGGTGGTGAGGTCCGGTTGAAAGAGGTGTAGGGGCCAGCTGGGAAGTGAGGGTTATGGAATGGAGGTACTCGTATTGGGGGGTAGGTCGGGAAACACAGGGTTCCTTCCGTGGGTGCTGGGTTTCCAACTACGCTGGTAATTATGGGATGGCCAGTCATGAGTTCAGCGGATAGATGGGACGAAGTGTACAAGGGATTGGTGACGAAGGAGAAGAGGGTGTCTTGTGAGGTGGGTTCTCGAAATGAGAATGATTTGAATGAAGATGGATTATAAGTGGAGGTAGAGGTGATGACTGTCGTTTCTTCCAAGGTGGGAGGTGGTGGCGGGGGCGGAGAAGGTGGTGATGGAGGATGCTGGGGTGAGATGGGTGATGTCTGAACGAAGGTTTCAGCGGAGAGGTCAGTGGTGGTTATGGGGGTGGCTGTGGTCTCAATGGGTACTTCCGGTTCTGTGACGGGTATCCTGATAGTCTTACCTGCTCGTGGTAATGTGTCCACTCTGCGTTTGTCATACCTTACAGACTGGCGGACTGCGGTGTGGACAGCCTCTGGAACTCCTAAGGAATCTGACACTAATTTGAGGGTGTCAATGAATTGTTGGTCCACTCCTTCATCTGATAGCATTTCTTGCATCAAAGCTTGACCTGATACCAGAGAGAGCTGATGCCTTTCTTGTACTGCTTTGATAGTGTCGTATAGCCTTCGTAGTTGAGCTGTATATGCAGGTGCACCTACAAGTTCTGGCACTTCTTGTTGCTCCTCTTGTTGCTCTTGATCATACTCCTCCTCCTCATCCTCCTGTTCTTCATCTCCATCGTCTTCTTCCTCCACTTCAACAGGTGTGACAGGTGCTTGGGAGGTTGTGGCATGCGTTTGTACATTTTCCGCTTGTTGTGCCTCTTCTGTCTCCAGCTCTACATCTTGTAATAGTTGTTCGAAGTCTTCATTAGTGAGTTCGTCCAATGGTGCACCACTAGGAAATTCGAGATCCGTTGGGATGGGAGGAAATATCAAAGTGGAACCATCGGTGCTGCGTCTTGGAAGTCGGAGTGTGAATGGTCGGACTCTTCGGGGTGGAGGGGTGACTTCTCGTGTTAGGGTCGCTCCACGTGGCTGAGCACATGGGACTTGGACCGTGCCTCTCATCTTCTTAGAAGGGGGTCCAGTGGATGTCCTGCCTCGAAACTGCTCTACCCGATTCCACATCAGGGCTCGTTGGATTGGGATGTCATAGGCCAAACACCTATAGATGATTCTTGTCAGAGCACAGCAACCATATAAAACCTGTTTCCGCGGCCAGCGTTTGTGAGCTAAGTGTATCTGATCAATTATCCAGTGGGGTAGGTTGATGGTGAGGCTCTGTGTCTCTGCCAGATACAGGCTAAACCAAATCTTTTTGTGCGGCATGGTGAATCTATCCTGCGCCGGGAAAGCAAAGTGTTGCATGCACATGCGAAGATGTATTGCAATATTAGGCGTCATGGATACCATGTCTTTGAGTTTGGTGAGACTTCGATTCTTCATGTAGTCCGGTACTAGGGTTTCCTTTTCTGTAGGAATATGCATGCCGCGCATATCCAGAGCTTCTCTCACCAAATTGTTTGATAGCCTAAACCTCTTGAGCTCATTCCCCTTTGTCAGAGATGGAATCACAAATGAGCTTGCACCTTTTGGGTTCGGATTTGGAGTCAAGGTGTTGATGAGATAGTAGCATCGCATGAAGTCAGGTTTTGGGAGTCGGGCACTGAAATAGGCACTCAATCCGGCTTTTTCCCATATCGGACGTAGACCTTCCGCATTTTGTAACTTCTCAAATTCTCTTGTAAAGAAATGGTATCTGCCTTGCTTTCCATTGTAGTCCAACTCTGATTCCCATAGATACGTTCCTTCCCCCAAAGGTCCTGCTACTTCGGTAAACCAATGTGAAGTCTTTCCCACGGGCATGGTGTGGCCACGCGGAGGGTCCGCAATAGGTATGATTTTGACGGCCTGCAACTCTTCTGGTCTTTCGACTGTCTCAGGCAAAACGGGTAAACTGTCCAAGTCCACCACTTGCGGGTTTGTTTCTGTGTGAGAGCTAGTTCCTGCGGCCTCCGCCATGTTGAAAATGTCGCAGCTGATTCTGTGAGAATATATGAATAAACGTTAACATTGCAATGGACACAAAAATGACATGGTGTCCCTTGTTACAATATTAACTTAAAGTTCTGGAGTGGTTAGGAGTTAATAAGTGCTCGGTGCTGGTGTGTGTAGTTAGGAGTTAGGTAGACCTAAGAGCTAAGCGAAATGATGTGAATTAAGAGTGAAGCGGTTAGTAGGTGGTCATGGATTTACAATAGGGCCAGGGGGTTTGTTACAAGTCTTGGGCTTCCAAATGCAGTGGATGGGTTTTACTCGTGGTTCCGTAGAGATTCTCGAGAGCTTTATAGGTGTGTCAGCTTTAACCAGAGGCCTTTTAGGGGCCCATTTACAACTGATTCTGTTCGTGTTCATGTGCCTTGGTGTTGAAAATGAGTGGATGTAGGCTGTGCGAGTGAATGGATCATGCTGTGTAGGGTGTGTTCTCGGTGTAGCTATCTGAGCCCGCAAACAAGCCTTAGGCACCCAAATTTGTCTTGATTGTGGGCGAGCCTTCATCGACTTTTTGGGCACCCAAAGAGATTTCACGTGAGCCGAAGAATTTCCGGAAGACCTCTTATTAGTGACGTGTTGATGGTTATTAATAAGAGGCTTCGCCCGTGCTGTTGGCGTGGTTGCAACCGGGTGTTCGCCTTTTCGCACCCACACTTGGTTCACTTGTTGGGACATTCTGCTGCGCAGGTTTTTTTGATGTCCGGCATAGGTAGTACTCTGCTTCTTTTGCCTTTGCTCCACCTTTGGTTGTTGCCTCCTTCTGGCCTTTGGAAAAGAAGGGAGTTCCGTTGCATCCCTGACTCCTTTTTTGCAAATATCATTCCTCTGCAACACAGGGTTTTGAACAAGAACAGCATGGTCATCTTCATGTGTACCCCTGGAGGGACCAGGAGTCTATGCCTTTCCTAGTTCCTTGAGTGTTCCTTTATCCAACTCTATTGTAATTCGACTATGATTGACCCATACGTGAAGAAGTCCACTTCTTAGGTTTAAGTTGACTGCTTGGTCATAGATCCAGTCTTGACCCAAGACAAGAGGTTCAGTGAGATCCTCATCTTGACACACTAGTGCTTTAACTGTCATTGCCTCATCATGAATATAGAGGGGAAGTTCCACCTCGCCCATGCAAGGGGTTTCCACGCCTCCCAATCCTATGAGATATGCTTCCACAGGATTGACAGTTAACTGTAACTCTTGACAGTAAGACACTCTAACAGCACTAGTGGCGGCACCTGAGTCAATCAAGGCTTTTACAGTCCTTGCACTCTTTTCTTGTCCTATTTCTAGGGTTATGAAAGGACGTCGATCAGTTATCCTAGGTGAGCTGGTTCCTGCAGCTTCACACATTGCCATATGATATCCTTGGTCTGCATAGTCATCTGTCCTAGGCTGCTCTCTACCTTGCCTTCGTAATTTCATCCTTCTGATGCGTTCTAAAGCTTCTGCTTGAGCTTCTTCTCTAATTCGCTTCTCTTCCTCTTTGCGTTTCTTAGCAGTGTTGAGTCGGCTGAGCATTTCCTTCGTGAGGGGTTCCTGATACAACTTGACTCTGCATCCGCTAATATAATTAGGGAGAACATCACCCTCTAACGTGGCTAATTGTACTGCTCCACTCGTGGAGATCCTATTGATGATCATAGGTCCGTAGCCTCTCTTTTCTAGCTTCCTCGCGTGTTGTTTTAGTGTATAGACTAAGACTAGATCTCCTGCTTTCAAACCCTTATCCTTTACGTGGGCATCAAAGTATGCCTTCTGTCTCTTCTTGGCAGCATATATGCCTGCAGCAGCTCGCAGTCTTGTTTCTCCTAATCGTTCAAGGTCAAAAATTCTAGAGGAGAGCTCATGACCTGTCCATTCGTACTCTTGTGCTACTTTCAATGTAGGGATCAAGAAGTCCAAAGGTAACACAGCGTTTTGACCGAAAACCATCTGAAAGGGGGTGGCTTGGAGTACCGTTTTATAGGCAACTCGGTATGCCCAAACAGCATGGTGTAGCTGTTTGTCCCAATCAGAACGTTTAGTGTTCACTAATTTCGTCAGTACATTGCATAGAATCTTATTAGTGCTCTCAGCTTGTCCATTAGCTTGAGGGTGATAAGGGGCAGACTTCTTGTGTATTACCAAGAATTCTTGGAGTAGGTTTTCAATCACTTCGTTCAAGAAATGAGTGCCCCTATCACTTACAAGCTCTATCGGTAGTCCATATCTCGTAAACACATTCTCAAACAAGAATTTGGCAGTTGTTTGAGCATCGTTCTTTGTCGTAGCCTTTACCTCTACCCACTTGGTGAGATAATCTGTTGCCACAATGATGTATTCCGCATGAGAACCCTTAGCTGGGGGATTAATAGGACCTACGAAGTCTATTCCCCACTTAGAGAATGCACGTCCACCCATCATAGGTTTCAGTGGCATCTCATCTTTGCATATAGGATACTGAGTCCTTTGACAGATATCACACCGTTTCACATAGGTATGTGCATCCATGTGAAGGGTGGGCCACCAGAAGCCCGCAAACAATATTGCCTTGATCACCCGATCTGGTCCAAAGTGTCCTCCTGCTACACCTTGGTGAGCAGTTTCTAAGATCTTAAGATATTCACTCTCATGGACACATAATCTCAGGTAACCATCTTTACCGCGCTTATATAGATTATCACCTATGAGTGAATAATCCTGGGCTTCTTGTTCCAAACTCCTTTTTCTAGCTAGAGTCATGTCTGGAGGGAATGTGTTTGTCCTCAGGAATGATACTAGTGGTTCGCTCCAATCTGGCGCAATGGATACTTGATAGAGAGTGGCATGTTCCACAGGTGGTTTATTGCAACAGATTGGGCATTCCTTGCACAACTTTTGGACGTCCGCTTCCATAGTTGGCCAATGCACTCCGAATCTCTTTAGAGTCTGCAACGTTCGTTGCTTTGAGTGGTGTTGCTCTAGTGCACCTACATGTGCTAGTTGCAACCATTTAGCGTACTCATCCTCTTCTACGCAACAAGCCAAGATCCCTTGATCTGTGTGCTTGTACATGCTTCCTGCCATGATGTGATATTTTTGGGCTTTTACTATCTCTCTATTCCGTGTGTTCACCACTGGATGATTAGGCCCGTATGTCAATACTGGTACTATTGGCTTGGCCCACTGCGGCACCACTTCCAAATTAAACAAGTAAGCATCAGGAAGGTCATCTGACACTCCTTGTGGGGCTTCTCCCGATGTGAGCCTAGAGAGATGATCTGCTCTCAAGTGGGTTCTACCTTTTCTTACCACAACCTCAAAATCATATTCCATTAGCAGGAGAAACCATCTTACTAATCTTCCCGTATTGCATGGCTTGTTTACTAAGTACAACAATGCCTGATGGTCCGTAAAAAATTTAAACTTATTTGCAAGCAAATAATGTCTAAACTTTTTAACTGCATATACCATGCCTAATCCTTCTCGTTCAGTAGTGGTATAATTTCGTTCAGCCGCATTCAATTGTCTACTGGCATAGGCGATTGGAAGATCCATATTACCTTCACCAGTAGGTTGTGCAAGCACACATCCAATAGCATAATTGGATGCATCCACATGAACATGGAATGGCTTATTCCAATCTGGTGTGGTCAAGATTGGTGCTGAACATAATCTTCGTTTAAGCTCTTGGAAGGAATTCTCACATTCATCCGTCCACTCAAAGTTTGTCAGAAGTCCGTACATGGGCTTTGCAATGACAGCATACATGTGTATAAATCGTCGGTAATAACCACAGTGCCCCATGAAAGCTTGTACTTCCTTGACATTCTTTGGCCTAGGTAGCTCTGCTATGGCTCTCACTTTCTCCTCGTCAGTAGATATGCCATTCTTTGACACTATGTGTCCTAGAATCTTACCTTGCCTAACCATAAAAACGCACTTTTCTGGGTTCAGGCAGACTTGATATTCTCTACATTTGTCAAAGATTTGTCTGAGTTCAGGAATATGGGTTTGTCTAACATTGGAATGAGCACAAAGATCATCAACGTAGACTTCTAAACTCTTCCTCAGGAACTCCTTAAACACATGGCACATCAGCCTCTGGAAGGTGGCTGGTGCATTGGTAAGCCCAAATGGCATTACTCTAAAAGCAAAAATGCCCCATTCTGTGGCAAAGGCTGTCTTATGCTGATCCTCTGGAGCTATGGCTACTTGATTGTAGCCCGAAAATCCATCAAGGAAGCTGTACACTTCCTTGCCTGCCACTCTTTCTAAGAGATGCTCTGTGATGGGAAGCGGATAGTTATCTCGAATTGTGGCGGCATTAACCTTTTTCAAGTTAATGCACACACGCAGCTTGCCATTCTTCTTGGGCACCACTACGATGGGGGATACCCATTCAGTGTGCTCAATTTCATAGATAAATCCAGCTTCAACCAGTCTATCTATCTCTTCTTTGATCTTCGCAGCGTAATTATCGTTATAAGTATAAGGCTTTTGCTTAGAGGGTTTGGCATCTGAAGTCATGGGAATGGTGTGTGAGCATATGTCAGGGTCAACACCTTTCAAATCCTTGTAACTCCAAGCGAATACATCTCTGTATTCTCTTAGCAAGGCAATCAACTCTTGCTCTTCTTCTTCTGTCAAGTCATGGCCTATATACGTGCATCTCTCCTCTCCTTCTTCTAGGGCCACTACGATTTTCTTGGTGGTTTCTTTGTTATCATAGGCCTCTCCTGATTGTGCCTCTCGTTTAGGCATTCTTATCATGACTCTCCTGTCATCTATCTCATACTTCTTAAAATTTTCTGGGACCTCAAACAAAGATTCTTCCTCTTCTGGTAAGACTTCTCTCTTCTTTCGTTTCTTTCCTTCTTCCTTAGGGGTCATATGCGTTGCTAATCTTACATCATTTGTAACCTCTCCATGCCTCTGGGGTTGAAATTCTATTTCATGGAAGTATTCTTCATCTGATGCAAATGGTGGGTCCATAATGATTGACTCTAGATCGGAGTCACTTGCATCCTCAAATGCATCAGGGCTCGGTTCGCATTCTTCTAAAACTGCCTCTCCCATGATTGGCTCAATGGAGAAGACTGAAATATCATAGCCATCCTCATCACAGTGAGGTGTCCATTGTTCTTCATTGATGGCTACGTCCATTGTTGCTAAAATTTCTACCCAGCCATGGGGTTCAAATTCCTCGTCTGGAAAAACTACAGGTGCGTAGGCTGGGTCTTGAATGGGTCTATGGGTTTCGTTTGCACCTATTTCTCTGGCCTTTTCTCTCTTCTCTTCCTCCACTGCTACTTGCACATCCATAAGTGAGTGTCTTCGTGCATCCAAGAGGATCCAGACCCTATGGAATGCACGGATTCTGTATCATCTTTGGCTCTATGGATGGGATTCCACTGGATAGGAGGTACATCCCTATGAGAGTAATCTTTGAGATTGACTTTGGTCGTAACACCCAAGTGCTGCAGGTACAAAGAATTGGTTCCCCAATCCTGTACCACTTGCAACTGTCGCATAAATGGTCTTCCCAAAATCATCTCATAGGCATGATTTTTGCTGAAGTCACATATAGCAAAGGTATGTTCAAACTCGACACCACAAGTGGTGAGAGTTATTCCTTCTAGCAATCCTAGGGGTCTCTCTATGTGACCATCGGCCATCTGTAATTTCATCCTCGTTGGCCTGAGTGCCGGCTTGCCCCAACGCTTCCAAAGGGAAGTGGTGGCAATTGCAACTCCTGCACCTGAGTCCAAAATTGCCTTAGTGGTGTAGTCCTGGTAGGTAATGGGAAGATAGGTGTTCCCTTCTTCACCTTCACACATATCTCCTATCTTATCCAAGGGAATTTCTGGCACTGTCCTATGGGATCCTACCTTGGAACGAGGTTTTGCAACTTCAGTTACTCGATTGGCTGCACATTTCCGCGCGTTTAGTCTATTCTCAGGCAGTTCTTCCAAAGTGCAATCGCGTTGCATCTTGGTGTTCGTTACTGCCTCCGTGTTCCTTGGTATGACTGAGTCGTCATTCCTTACCATGACTGTGGGTGTTCTCATACATGTGGACTTTGCTTCCCATGGGCCTGTGAAGTGGGGTAGCTCTTGTATGGAATTAGACTCAAAGTCCAATCTCTCGTGAGACTGAGTACTCTCATGTTCCCCGTAAATGGATGGGATGTCTTGTGGGAATTGGTCGTGTGCATCGTCCACAAGTTCAAAAGGAGGGGCGACCTCACTTTCGTTATCCCATTTATCTTCTTGAATCTCTCGTAGGAAGTCTGGTGCAAACCGATTCATAGAAGAAGAAGTGTCTGGCTCCGTAGAATTGGGCACATAAGCAACCTGGGAAGGAGGGCTTATTCTATCGTTGGCTCTCTCCTTGTTCCCATAGATGGCTGGAGCACAAGCTTCTTGGGGACGATTACTTATTCTATTACTTTTCCGAACAGGCTCATACGCTCTCTGAGAAGGAATGTGGGTCACCTGTGGAGGTACGTAAGCTTTCGGGGGAGGCTCATGTGACTTTTGGGGGGGAAGATAAACATCTTGAGGAGGCACATGGGCTTCCTGAAGAGGCTGGCTTATCCGTTCTCTTGCCCTCTCCTTTCGTTGAGGGGCAGGTTCCTTCTCTGATTGTGCAATTAACTTCTCTATTCTTTCCAGCGGTCCATCAAAGTGTAACTGCGTCTTAGCTGAACTAGAAATGTTGAATAGGCGGCTGGCCTCAAACATTGTTTGAGCCAATTCTACCATTTTGGCACAAATCTTGGTTCGTTCAAGCTCTAGCTCGGCTCTAGGATAGCATTTTTCATGATCGGTTATGGTTGGCCCTTCTTGGATTCTGGCCTGATATGCTTTAAGCATCATGTTTAGGTCTTCAGGAGTGGGATCTGCTAGGACTGATCCTACTCTAGGGGTTGGTGGGATTTGATGAGGCGGTGGGGAAGGTGGTGGGTCGGATGGAGATGGGAGTGGTGGAGGCGGGGTAATGTGAGAGGGAGTTTGAGCTGTGAGTTCAGTTATCCTCGCTTTGGTTTCTCTTATGCTTTCCTCAAGCTCACTCATCTTTTTGGCCCATTGTCTTTTCATTCTTTCTCGACTATCTTTCCACGCTCTAGTCCTTTTCTTTGTCACGCTCTCGGTTTCACTAGCCTCTGGGCCCTTTTCCTGGCTTGCCTCTCGGTTTTGCTGCAATGCCTGAGCTCTAGTAACCACCTACACTGGTGCAGTGGAAGTGACACTTCCTGAGGCATCCACAACCAACCCAATCACATTGATAGGAGTGATTTTTGGCATGTTATTGGGGTTCTTTGGGCAATCTCGTAAGAGATGCTCTTTTCCACAATCTTGGCAAAAGCCTTGGATCGTCACGGACTGATTTTGTGTAGGTGCAGGTAAGGGACAATCACGAATGAAGTGATCCCCCTGACATCGGTAGCATGGTCCTCTAGGAAAGGGTGGTCGTACCTGCCTAGGTTGAGGCCTAGGGTTGGGGTTTGCATACATGACGTTCGTGTAATCCGACTCCCAACTAGGTTCACTTGGTTCTTCACTATAGTATGACTCACCATGTTCCGGAGACTGCATGTAGTAAGCTTGGGGACTATCGACATGTGTGGAATCAAAGCTATGGTCACTCGGGTCACTTTCTGAGATCAATGGGGTTACTGGTACTATGGCCCTATTCAGGTTTTCTTCTGCAACAGCATACTTTACTGGAATCACGTTAGCGGGGTTTGGAGGCTGTTGAGCTAGCACCGGTTGGGGTCTCTGTTGGGCCTGATATGGTTGCTGATAGGTTTGTTGGGGTCTAGCATATTGTGGTGGTGGAGGGTACTGGTTCTGGTATCTGCCTTGTTGGTAGGGCTGAGGGTATGGTTGCCTAACTGCCTGTTTGTTGTATGGGCAATCTTGTGCGGTGTGGTTTGTGTACTTCCGTTCTATGGTGCAGTACTGGCTACTAGGGTTAACTTGGGGTTGAGCCATAATGGGACACACATTTGCCATGTGGTCGCCACCGCATGTATAGCACCTCTTCACAGGGGCAAACCTTGGGATTTGTTTGCTAGTTATACCTAGTTTCTGAGCTACTTTTTCGGCAAGTTCTTCAATTGATGTGGCTTGTGTGGAAGATTGACTAGATGCACTATCTGAATCTTTGTAAATTTTGGACAACTCTAGCTCTTCTCCTAGGTTATCTTCAATGTCAATGCACATACGTACACATTCTTCTATAGTCCTAGGGTCTTTCAGATACACATAGGATCTCAATTTTGGGCTCAGCAATCCGTCAAGAAATAAGGCTACTTGTTTAGCAGATGTGGGTAGCTCCGAAATAGGGCACCTTTCAAGATATTGTCTAAATCTTCTTCCTGCAAGTCTCACAGTCTCTTGAGGGGTTTGCTTGAAGCTGTGAATCAGTGAGGAGGTGTTGTGTCTTATGCCGCTCTTAGAGAACTCTATAATGAATGCCTCTAGGAGTTGATCTATGCTCCTGAACTGGCGTTCATCTAATGGCTGAAACCACGTAAGTGCTGTGTTCCTAAGGGTTAGACCGAAGGCATTGTACTGCGTGAACAGATCCTCCACTTGTTCAGCTCTCAAGACTTGCTTGAACTCTGCCACATGATCATAGGGATCTCCTGTGCCGTCAAAGTAATTCTTCATGGACTTAACTAGCTGGGTGGGTCTCAAAGTTCTTGTGTGCTCTCTAGGCCTCGGCAGAGGGAATCCATCTACATTTCTTTGGTTCCTGTGGGCTCTATGCATCTCAGGTTCTACCCTATTCGTCTCCGTTCTCGTTCTTTCTCTGCCCACTGGATTGGCAAAACTTACCTCTGGTCTATCTTTACTTCTGTCTCTTTGCATACCATGAGCCTGGGATGTTCCAGCTCCAGGGTGACCATAGGCTACATTTGATCTTGGTTGGGGGAAAATGAATTCGCCCTTCCAAGTGTAAGCATGCCTATCATTTTCTGTCACCACAAAAATCCTCTCTGACGTGTGGTCTAAGTAGGTCACTCTACCTGGGCTATCTAGATCCTTAAACTCATAGATCATGATTGTTCCTATGTCAGTTGGGTGATCCGGTTTATACCTCCAGAAGGCTTCGTCCGTTTCTCGATTGAGAAGCAAATCTATGCACTTGTTATCTTGGGGGATCCACTCAGGCGTGATAATCCTAGTGAGAACTGATTTACCTCGAGGGGTTCTAGGTTCCGCACCCATGTTCCCTTGTTCTAGGTCACCTAAGCCCGCTTCTGAGATTACATTCCCGAAGTCATCTGTCCTATCAGGGTGACTAGTGACAACATATATAGTTCCTTCTTTGTCCAGGTATGCACCATTTTCAAACTTGACAGCTGGGTGCTCTAGTCCAATGGATTGATCAGGGTTTTTAATCTGGACCACAGATCTTCCTAAGCCGTCCTCATAGATGCTAGCACCTAATCGGTTGGTCCTCAGGTACTCCAACTGTGTTTTGTAAGGGCCTTCTACCCTGTACAAGTAGGGCACTCCTGAACTTCCCGTAGGTTTGTCCATGCCTTGAGACATCTCTGACTCACTGGTCTCAGAGCTAGGGTAATGAGAGTGGCGACTCAACTGCTGGGCCCAAGACCTTGCAGTGTGATTGACACTAGCCTCTGAAGACCTAAGGCTTTGTCTCTCTCGTGCTAGGTGTCGTCCTGATCTAAGGTTCATATGCCTAACTGATTAGCCCAATTTTTTTTCAGAGTACAACCTCGTTGCCAATCAATTGGTACCAGTCACTTGATTCTTTTTAGTTAATTATTGTGTTTATGGTCTTGTCTGATATCACGTCGTCGGAATACTTGAGTGTTCTTCGTAATTTCAGGTTGATCGTTCCACGTTAGGTTCTTTTCCTTTAGGTTATCGACAGTACAGTAACTAAGTTTTTAGCTTGAACTTGAGTTCTTTAATAGTCTTCAACTTGATAACTGCCTATCGTCGCCCTGACTTACTCCTATCTCTACTCGTTCTTAGCTTGAGCTAGGAAATGACAGAGGGAGTTGAGAATAATCCAACCTTACTTGTTGATCCCTTGCTTTATGGTGCTCAAGAACCCGGTTCTCAAGCTTGCAAAGAAACCTTGCTTTGTACGCTCTCAGCTGCTCTCAATGGACCTATAAAAGACCCACGGTTAGCTCAATGCTTATATTCAAAGGACAAAACCAATCACTTTCATTCATGTAACATAAACACACATGTGCATTCTGACTTTTAGGAAAATAATTCTAAAGACCCCTGACTTTGATCCCCCTGGGTATGGTCAACTTCAAAATACCCTATCTAAAAATCAATGCATTATCTTTACAAAAAACAGTTGAGGGCGTGTAGTATATGCTACGAGCTTTCCAACAAGCCCTAGAGCTCAAAAAATGGATCTCGTATGAAAAAGTTGTGACCGTTCAGGGTTCTAGGGTTACGACAGGGTTCAAACAGGATCACTGTGCAACAGGTTTTCCCCAAGTTGTTTTCCTAAGACTTCCCCATGTGCTCAAGAGCATAATATTTGTGACCAAAATTAGCCCAACTCTTCAATTAATAAACCTTAAAAAATTTGGCTAAAATTGGCTGTCAATCGCGATGCACAGGGCTGTCAATCGCGATGGACACTCAGTCAATCGCGATGGACACTCAGTCAATCGCGATGGACAGAGAGTTCAGTCGGTCGCGATGGACAGAGACTTCAGTCAATCGCGATGGACAGAGACTTCAGTCAATCGCGATGGACAGGGGGTTGAGTCAATCGCGATGGACAGGCAGTCGGTCGCGATGGACAGATACTTCAGTCAATCGCGATGGACAGGGGGTTGAGTCAATCGCGATGGACAGGCAGTCGGTCGCGATGGACAGGCAGTCAATCGCGATGGACAGAGCTGTCAATCGCGATGGACAGGGCTGTCAATCGCGATGGACAGGGCTGTCAATCGCGATGGACTGAAATTTTGCAAGATTTTCAAAACTTTTAGTGGGAATGTGGTGTGCAGGGTCTCTAGTCCACTGTGGTGCACTCAGATTTACCAACAAGTGAAATTTTCTGTCAATCGCGATGGACAGAAGGCGGCGACTGCGAGACAGTTTCGTCGAGTTCCGTACCTGCGCGGGAAGCTGGAGATGGTGATGTGACCTGTACCTGCAAGATAGCTCAAGAAACATGCAAAAACAGCACATGCAATTTCGCTCTCTCGCTCTCTCTCACAAGTGAAATGAGGGAAATGAGGTGGAGGTGGGGATATAGTCAAAAAACTGAAATTTTTGCGATGATGGAGATGGACGTGGGAGATGGTGATGATGATGATGGTGATGGAGATGGTGAAGAAAGTAAAAGAAAATCTATGAGAGTGAAGAAAATACCTATAACTCCAACGCGTCAACTCTACGTCTTACCATCACACGCTCGTCCTCAAAGCTCGATCCCCGGCAACGGCGCCAAAATTTGGTGTAGTTCAATGATGAGTAGCACCTCCTTTAATGTCAATCCGGGAAGACGTGAGGATGGTATGAAGACCTCGAGCAAGTGGCGGCACAAGTGCGTGAGTGAGAAGCACACTAGCATGCACACACATACACACACACGCGCACACACGGCAAGACAAAGAGCGAGAATCAATGGAGCTTTTAGATTACTTTCAAAATGCTCTTACAAGTTCGTTTCAATTACAATCTAACCTCAAAAATGAGCTCTCTAGCTCTTTTTATAGTTTTTGACTAGCTTTTGGCCCTGTCCAGACCTAGTGTCCGGCCTAGTTAAAAATTAGGTTCCAGGGCCAATTTGAGGGCTCAAACGGAGTCTAAAAAATACGAAAATTGATATGTAGGTACTTCTAAGGCTCCTCAAGCTCAAGGACTCCTTGGCTTGCACAAAATGGAGCTACAAAAATATGAAATGGTATTTACAATGATTGTTAGTGATAAGAATCACTGTTAAAAGATGTAGATTGGAAAAATTGAAGGGCCTATCTGCCAGATTTGCGTCGACTGCTTTGTCTACTTACTCCTTCACCTTGTTCTGACTCTCTCCGTTGGCTTCCTTGTCTCGTCAATCCTTGGGTTCCCTGGCTTCCTTGTCTAGTCAATCCTTGGGTGCCCATACTGCTCTCAACATATGGTCTCCTCCTCTTGCTTTGCCTTCAAACTTTCACCTTTTAGTTCTTCAATTGTTGAATTTCTTGAATCTGCAGTAGTCGGGACCTTCCTTTCCTTGATTTGATATCTCCTGCTCTGATACCACTGATGGAGAGTGTTAATCTCCAAAAGAATAACCTACTCTTGAATTTAGAACACCTCTATATCAAGAGTAAGTCAAAACCTTCACTAAATTAGAGGTCCAATCTCCAAATTATCAAAAGTTGACAAATTCTGTGAAGAAGATGAAACACAGAAAGTCTGCTGCACAATTTCTTCTAATTGACCTATCAAACATGTAAAGTTTTCTATGAAATTTTGTATGGAGTGTCGCCTAGAGATTGCGCACCTCCTCCAAGTTAAAGTTCTTCAAAAGGTTTAGTATAACTTGAGAAATCAACTTCACAAGTTACCTATGTCTGAATCTGTACTTCTGAGAAGTCGATTTAGACACCCCTAACTTCTTAACTTCAATTCTCTCAGTACAAACCCCGTTTAAGCAAATGCTTCTAGCCACGAGTAGATACCTTCCAACTTAAAGATTAAGTGCTTTCTTGCACAAAACTTTAAACTATGGAGTGAGAACTGACCAAAAGATTAAGATCGAAATTTGCGCCTGTTTTAGAAAACTGTGAACACTCAACACATATGAATGTTCCTACTTACAATTCTCCTAGCCTCTTTGCAATTAGACTCTGAAACTCAGGTCACAGGCTCATTAACTAACAACTTAGATATCCTCAAAAGGATTTCTCAATTGATCAAACACAGATGGAGCAGACATGAAAAGATCGGGCGCAATATTTCTTCATTAACTCAGAAAAATTACAGTTGAGTGATGAGAGGAAACTCAACTAATTTTTCACATGTCTCATGACATCTATCTTCCTCATTCTTGACTTCTATCTATTCTCACATATGCTCTCATATCACGCCTCGACATTTTCATGGTATTTATAGATAAATTTGTACAAGTCTATGACTAATCAAAGATCTAAGTGAACTATGTACATATGTGTACATTCCTCACATATTCTGAATGTGTCTTCCTTCCAAGCTTCAAGAATTGATCTCATCCTTCATTCTTTAGTCTTCAAACATTCAATTGGTGATTGATCTGCACCAACAGATCACGCTTTGGAGAGGATCTTTGTGGTGACAGAAAATGATAGGCATGCTTACACTTGGAAAGGTGAAATTATTTTCCCCCAACCAAGATCGAATGTGTCCTATGGTCACCCTGGTGCTGGAACATCCCAAGCTCATGGAATTCAAAGAGACAGGAGTAGAGATAGGCCAGAAGTAAGCTTTGCCAACCCAGGGGGCAGAGAAAGAACGAGAATGGAAACGAATAGAGTAGAACCTGAGATGCTTAGAGCTCACAGGAATCAAAGAAATGCGGATGAATTCCCTCTACCACGACCTAGAGAGCACACAAGGACCTTGAGACCGACTCAGCTAGTTAAGTCCATGAAGAACTACTTCGATGGCACTAGAGATCCATACGATCATGTGGCTGAGTTTAGGCAAGTCTTGAGAGCTGAACAAGTGGAGGATCTGTTCACACAGTACAATGCCTTTGGTCTAACCCTTAGGAACACTGCCCTGACATGGTTTCAGCCACTAAACAAGAGACAGTTCAGGAGCATAGACCAACTCCTAGAGGCCTTCATTATTGAATTCTCTAAGAGTGGCATAAGACATAATACCTCCTCACTGATTCACAGTTTCAAGCAGACCCCGCAAGAGACCGTGAGACTTGCAGGAAGGAGATTTAGGCAATATCTTGAAAGATGCCCTGTCCCTGAGCTACCCACGCCAGCTAAGCAAGTGGCTTTATTCTTGGATGGATTGCTAAGTACCAAATTAAGATCATATGTGTACTTGAAGGACCCTAGGACCATAGAAGAGTGTGTACGCATGTGTATTGACATTGAGGATAACCTAGGGGAGGAGCTAGAGCTTTCCAAGATATACAAAGATTCAGACAGTGCCTCTAGCCACTCTTCGACACAATCCACATCGATTGAGGAACTTGCAGAGAAAGTTGCTCAGAAACTAGGTGTCTCTAGTAAACAAATCCCAAGGTTCGCCCCTGTAAAAAGATGTTATAATTGTGGAGGAGACCATATGGCAAATGTCTGTCCCATTATGGCTCAACCCCAAGTAAATCCTAGTGGCCAATATTGCACCATAGAACGGAGATACACAAATCACACAGCGCAAGATTGCCCATACAACAAGCAAGCAGTTAGGCAAACCTACCCTCAGACATACCCTCAACAAGGAAGATATCAGAACCAATATCCACCACAACAGTACGCTAGGCCTCAACAAACCTACCAACCCTACCAAAACCAACTGAGACCCCAGCCAGTGCTAGCACAGCAACCACCTGCTCCTACTAATGTGATCCCAGTAAAATATGCAGCTGCAGAAGAGAACCTGAATAGAGCTATAGTAACATCATTGCTTTCTGAAAGTGACCCGAGTGACCATAGCTTTGATTCTACACATGTTGATAGCCCCCAGGCCTACTACATGCAGTCTCCTGAGCATGGTGAGTCCTAATATAGTGAAGAGCCAAATGAACCTAGTTGGGAGTCAGATTACACAAACGTCATGTATGCAAACCCCAACCCTAGGCCTCAACCTAAGCAAGTAAGACCCCCATTCCCTAAAGGACCATGCTACAGATGTCAGGGAGATCATCTCATTCGTGATTGTCCCTTACCTCCACCTATGCAACCCCAGTCAGTAACAATTCAAGGCTTTTGCCAAGAATGTGGAAAGGAGCATCTCTTACGAGATTGTCCAAAGAATCCCAGCAATATGCCAAGAATCACTCCCATTAACGTTATTGGATTGGTGGTAGACTCCACAGGAAGTGTGACGTCCACCGCACCAGTACAGGTAGTGACTAGAGCGCAGGCATTGCAGCAGAACCAAGGGGTAAACCAGGAAAAGAACCCAGAGGCTAGTGAAACCGAGAGCATGACAAAGAAAAGGACTAGAGCGTGGAAAGATAGTCGGGAAAGAATGAAAAGACAATGGGCTAAAAAGATGAGTGAACTTGAGGAAAGCATAAGAGAAACCAAAGCCAGGATAACTGAACTCACATCTCAAACTCCCTCTCACACTACCCCCCCACCACCATTCCCATCGCCATCCGACCCGCCACCTTCCAACCCACCTCATACGATTCCACCACCCCCTAGAGTAGGATCAGTATTAGCTGATCCCACTCCTGAAGACATAGACATGATGCTTAAAGCATATCAGGCCAGAATCCAAGAAGGGCCAAATGTAACGGATCATGACAAGTGCTACCCTAGAGCTGACCTAGAGATAGAAAGAACCAAGCTTTGCGCAAAAATGGTCGCATTGGCTCAGACTATGTTTGAAGCCAATCGCCTTTTCAATTACTCAGGCTCAGCCAAGACGCAATTACACTTCGATGGACTTCTAGAGAAGTTAGAGGGCATAATTGCAAGATCTGCCAAGGAAGAAAAAAAATCAAGAAAGAGATAAAGCAAGCAAAAACATGACCCATCCCCCATCGAAAGCTTATGTGCCCAATTCCACTGAACCAGACAACCCCCCCTCCCTAGAAAGAATAGAGAATCTAATGGCACAATCACAAAAGGAACTCGCCCCTCAACACCATGACAAGGCTAGTGAAAGAGCAGGTCTTCCTACCCAGAAAGCCTATGTGCCTGAGGCCTACGTGCCTAACTCTACAGAGCCAGACACCTTTTCTTCTATGAATCAATACACACCAGAATTCTTGTGAGAGATTCAAGAAGAGAAATGGGCTAAAGAGAGTGAAGTTCCTCCTCCCATTGAACTGGTGGATGACACACACGATCAATTCCCACAAGACCTTCCTTCCATTTATGGAGAGCAGGAGAGTGCCCAATCTCAAGAAAGATTAGACTTCGATTCTAATTCTTTACAAGAACTACCCCATTTCACAGGCCCATGGGAAGCAAAGTCCACCTGTATGAGAGCACCTACAGTCATGATAAGAAATGAAGATTCAGTCATACTTAGGAACACAGAGGTAGTGAAGAACACCAAAGTGCAGTGCAATCTCACTTTGGAAGAGCTGCTTAAGGTTAGACCAGAAGTGTGGAAACATGTAGCCAATCAAGTGCCAGAGATAGCAAAACCTCGTTCCCAGGTAGGATCCCAGAGGAGAGTGCCAGAAATACCCTTGGATAAGATAGGAGACATGTGTGAAGGTGAAGAAGGGAACACCTATCTTCCCATTACCTACCAGGGGTACACCACCAAGGCAATTTTGGACTCAGGTGCAGGAGTTGCAATTGCCACCACTTCCCTATGGAAGCGTTGGGGCAAGCCAGCACTCAGGCCAACGAGAATGAAATTGCAGATGGCCGATGGTCATATTGAGAGACCCTTAGGATTGCTAGAAGGAATAACTCTCACCACCTGTGGTGTCGAGTTTGAGCATACATTTGCTATATGTGACTTCAGCAAAAATCATGCCTATGAGATGATCTTGGGAAGACCCTTTATGCGAGAGTTGCAAGTGGTACAGGATTGGGGAACCAATTCTTTGTACCTGCAGCACTTAGGTGTTACGACCAAAGTGAATCTCAAAGATTACTCTCATAGAGATGTCCCTCCCATCCAATGGAATCCCATCCATAGAGCCAAAGATGATACAGAATTGGTGCATTCCATAGGATCAGGATCCTCATGGATGCATGAAGACACTCACTTATGGATGTGTAAGGTAGCAGTAGAAGAAGAGAAGAGAGAAAAAGCCAGGGAGATAGGTGCAAAAGAAACCCATAGATCAATCCAAGACCCAGCCTATGCACCTGTAGTTTTTCCAGACGAAGAATTCGAACCTCACGGCTGGGCAGAAATTCTAGCAACCATGGATGTAGCCATCAATGAAGAACAATGGACACCTCAGTGTGATGAGGATGGCTATGACATTTCAGTCCTCTCCATAGAGCCAATCATGGGAGAGGCAGTTCTAAAAGAATGCGAACCTAGCCCTGATGCATTTGAAGATGCGAGCGACTCCGATCTAGAGTCAATCATTATGGATCCACCTTTTGCATCAGATGAAGAATACTTCCATGAAGTAGAATTTCAACCCCAGAGGCATGGAGGGCTTACAAATGATGTAAGATTAGCCACACATGTGACCCCGAAGGAAGAAGGAAAGAAAAAAAAGAAGAGAGAAGTCACACCAGAAGAGGAAGAATCTTTGTTTGAGGTCCCGAAAAATTTTAAGAAATATGAGATAGATGACAGGAGAGTCATGATCAGAATGCCTAAACGAGAGGTGCAATCAGGGGAGGCCTATGATAACAAAGAAACCACAAAGAAAATTGTGGTAGCCATGGAAGAGGGAGAAGAGAGATGCACTTACATAGGACATGACCTGACGGAAGAAGAAGAGCAAGAATTGATAGCCTTGCTAAGAGAATACAGAGACGTGTTCGCTTGGAGTTACAAGGACTTGAAAGGTGTGGACCCTGACATATGCTCACACACCATCCCCATGACCTCAGATGCCAAACCCTCTAAGCAAAAGCCATATACATACAATGATAATTACGCTGCCAAGATCAAAGAGGAGATAGATAGACTGGTTGAAGCTGGATTTATCTATCAAATTGAGCACACTGAATGGGTATCCCCCATTGTTGTGGTGCCCAAAAAGAATGGTAAATTACGTGTATGCATTAACTTGAAGAAGGTTAATGCAGCCACAATTCGAGATAACTATCCGCTTCCTATCACAGAGCATCTCTTAAAAAGAGTAGCAGGCAAGGAAGTGTACAGCTTCCTCGATGGATTTTCGGGCTACAATCAAGTAGCCATAGCTCCAGACGATCAGCATAAGACAACTTTTGCCACAGAGTGGGGTATATTTGCCTTTCGTGTAATGCCATTTGGGCTTACCAATGCACCAGCTACCTTCCAAAGGCTGATGTGCCATGTATTTAAGGAGTTCCTGAGGAAGAATTTAGAAGTCTATGTTGATGATCTTTGTGCTCATTCCAACATTAGACAAACCCATATTCCTGAACTCAGACAAATCTTTGACAAATGTAGAGAATATCAAGTCTGCCTGAACCCAGAAAAATGCATTTTTATGGTCAGGCAATTCAAGATTCTAGGACACATAGTGTCAAAGAATGGCATATCCACTGATGAAGAGAAAGTGAGAGCCATAGCAGAGCTACCTAGGCCAAGGAATATCAAGGAAGTACAAGCTTTCATGGGACATTGTGGTTACTACCGTCGGTTCATCCACATGTATGCTGTCATCGCAAAGCCCATGTACGGACTTCTAACTAACTTTGAGTGGACTGATGAATGTGAGAATTCCTTCCAGGAGCTTAAACGAAGATTATGTTCAGCACCAATCTTGACCACACCAGATTGGAACAGGCCATTCCATGTTCATGTGGATGCATCCAATTACGCTATTGGATGTGTACTCGCACAACCTACTGGTGAAGGTAATATGGATCTTCCAATTGCCTATGCCAGTAGACAATTGAATGCAGCTGAATGAAATTACACCACTACTGAGAGAGAAGGCTTAGGCATGGTATATGCAGTTAAGAAATTTTTAGACACTATTTGCTTGCAAACAAGTTTAAATTTTTTACTGACCACCAAGCATTGTTATATCTCGTGAACAAGCGATGCAATACAGGAAGATTAGTAAGATGGTTTCTCTTACTAATGGAATATGATTTCGAGGTTGTGGTAAGGAAAGGGAGGACTCATTTGAGAGCTGATCATCTTTCTAAGCTCACATCTAGAGAAGCCCCACAAGGAGTATCAGATGACCTTCCTGATGCTTACTTGTTTAACTTGGAAGTGGTACCACAGTGGGCTAAGCCATTAGTGCCAGTATTGACATACGGACCTAACCATCCAGTAATAAACACGCAGGATAGAGAGGTAGTAAAAGCCCAAAAATATCACATCATGGCAGAAAGTATGTACAAGCACACAGATCAAGGAATCTTGGCTTGTTGTGTAGAAGAGGACGAGTACACTAAATGGTTGCATTTAGCACATGTAGGTGCATTAGAGCAACACTACTCGAAGCAACGAACCTTACAGACACTAAGGAGACTAGGAGTACATTGGCCAACTATGGAAGCTGATGTCCAAAAGATGTGCAAGGAATGCCCAATCTGCTGCACTAAACCACCTGTGGAACATGCCACTCTTTATCAAGTGTCCATAGTGCCAGATTGGAGTGACCCACTAGTATCCTTCCTGAGGACGAAAACATTCCCTCCAGATATGACCCTGGTTAGGAAAAGGAGTTTAGAACAAGAAGCCCAGGATTACTCACTCATTGGTGATAATCTATACAAGCGTGGTAAAGATGGCTACCTGAGACTATGTGTCCATGAGAGTGAATATCTTAAGATCTTGGAAACTGCTCACCAAGGTGTAGCAGGAGGACACTTTGGACCAGATCGGGTGATCAAGGCAATACTATTTGCGGGCTTCTGGTGGCCGACCCTTCACATGGATGCACATACCTATGTGAAACGATGTGATGTCTGTTAGAGAACTCAGTATCCTATACGTAAAGATGAGATGCCACTGAAACCTATGATGGGTGGACGTGCATTCTCTAAGTGGGGAATAGACTTCGTAGGTCCTATTAATCCCCCAGCTAAGGGTTCCCATGCAGAATATATCATTGTTGCAACAGACTATCTAACTAAGTGGGTAGAGGTAAAAGCCACAACGAAGAACGATGCTCAAACAACTGCTAAATTCTTGTTTGAAAATGTATTCACAAGATATGGGCTACCTATAGAGCTAGTGAGTGATAGAGGCACTCACTTCTTGAACGAAGTGATTGAAAATCTACTCCAAGAATTCTTGGTAGTTCATAAGAAATCTGCCCCCTATCACCCACAAGCTAATGGGCAAGCCGAAAGCACAAACAAGATTCTATGTAATGTGTTGACCAAGTTAGTGAATAATAAACGCTCTGATTGGGACAAACAGCTACACCATGCTGTTTGGGCATACCGAGTTGCCTACAAAACGGTACTCCAAGCCACTCCCTTTCAAATGGTGTTTGGTCAAAATGCTGTGCTACCTTTAGACTTTTTGATACCTACATTGAAAGTGGCACAAGAGCATGAATGGACGGGTCATGAACTCTCCTCTAGACTGTTTGACCTTGAACGATTAGGAGAAATAGGACTGAGAGCAGCTGCAGGGATATATGCAGCTAAGAAACGACAGAAGGCATACTTTGATGCCCACGTTAAGGATAAAGGTTTGAAGGCAGGCGACTTAGTTTTAGTCTACACATTGAAGCAACATGCGAGAAAACTAGAGAAGAGAGGCTATGGAGCCATGATCATTAATAGAATCTCAACAAGTGGAGTAGTGCAACTAGCCACATTAGAAGGCGATGTTCTTCCAAGTTACATTAGTGGGTGCAGAGTCAAGTTGTATCAGGAACCTCTCACAGAGGAAATGCTAAGTCGACTCAATACTGCTAAGAAACGCAAAGAGGAAGAAAAGCGAATTCGAGAAGAAGCTCAAGCAGAAGCCCTAGAGCGCATACGGAGAATGAAATTAAGAAGACAAGGTAGAGAGCACCCTAGGCAAGATGCATATGCAGATCAAGGATATGACGTGGCTATGTGTGAAGTTTCAGGTGTTAGCTCACATAGGATAACTGATCGAAGTCCTTTCATAACCTTAGATATAGGGCAAGGAAAGAGTGCAAGGACTGTAAGAGCCTTGATTGACTCAGGTGCAGCCACTAGTGCTGTTAAATTGTCTCACTGTCAAGAGTTGCAATTAACTATCAATCCTGTGGAAGCATATCTCATAGGATTGGGAGGCGTGGAAACCCCTTGCATGGGCGAGGTGGAACTTCCCCTCTATATTCATGATGAGGCAATGACAGTTAAAGTACTAGTGTGTCAAGATGAGGACCTCACTGAACCCCTTATCTTGGGTCAAGACTGGATCTATGACCAAGCAGTCAACTTAAACCTAAGAAGTGGACTTCTTCAGGTATGGGTGAATCAGACTAGAATTACAATTGAGTTAAATAATGGAGCACTCAAGGAACTAGAAAAGACACGGACTCCTGGTCCCTCCAGGGGTGCACATGAAGTTGACCATGCTGTTCTTGTCCAAGGCTATGTGATGCAGAGGAATGAAGATCTCAAAAAAGGAGTCAGAACCACAATGGAACTCCCTTCTTTTCCAAAGGCCAGAAGGAGGCAGCAACTAAGGGCAGATCAATCACTGAAGACTCTCCAGGCGAGAGACCAAAAGAACGCGCGAAGCAGAACAACTCAGCCGATGAAACAAATGTTGGTGCAGAAAGACGAGCTGCCGACCGTAACCAAGTCACAACCACGGTCTCAACTCCCTATTAGTAATCAACGACTTGATGATAATAAGAGGACTCCTAAAACCCCTGTTGAGAAAGTAAAATCTATTTGGGTACCCAAGAAGTCGATGACGGCTGACCCACAATCAAGACAAATTTGGGTGCCTAAGGCTTGCTTGCGGGCTCAACTAGTCCCACACAATTCACATCTTACACGACATGGTTCACTCGCTCAAGCAGCCGCCACCCACTCTTGTCTGATACACTCGAACACACTGCCACCTAGAAGCACGCACAGACTCACTCGAAAATGGGTCCCAATGACACAACAACTCCCGGCAGAATTACTCATGCGACCCTCCCGAGTCTCCACAAAACCAAGACCAAAAGTCATCCATGGTGTTTGGCAACTTAAGACTTGTAATAAACCCCCCGACCCCAATCTGTAAATTCATCTCCACTTACTAACTGCATTAGTCAGACAGTGCATCTTTCCATCTAGCTCCTAGGACTATCCAGGCATTAACTACACACACTGCCATCGTGCACTCACTGACCACTAACCCATTACTCACCTCACGATAATATTGTAACGAGGGCAAACATGTTCTATCTTGTCCATTACAATATTAATGCATGCTCTATATTCTCGACAGAATCAGTAGCGAGCAATAACTATGGCAGAAGCCGGAGGTTCCAGTTCTCACGCCGGATCCAGCGCACAGATTGTGGATATAGGAACACTCCTCCTCGAACCACGTCTCACCGAAAGACCGCAAGAACTTCAAGCTGTGCATGTGCTCCCAATTCAGGACCCTCCTCAGGGACACACATCTTAGGTGGGCAAACACGCTCATTGGTTCAGTGATGTTGCAGGACCATTGGGTGACGGAACCTATTTTTGGGAAGCTGAATTGGAGTTTAATGGTAAATGGGGACGCTACCATTTTTTCGCGCGTGAATTTGAGAACTATCAGAATGCCGAAGTAATGCGTTCGGTATGGACCAAAGCGGGCTTGGACAGTTATTTCAGGGCCCACTTACCAAAGCCGGATTTCTTACGTTGTTCTTATCTTATTAGTACCATCACTCCTAGCAGGGCCAAGGGAGGCGACAACACTTTTGTGTTACCCTCACTGTTGCCGGGCCACGAACTTAAAAGATTCAAACTGACCCTCAATCTGGTACGAGAAGCATTGGACATGCATGGTATGCACATTCCTACTGAAAAGGAAACAATGGTTCTAGGCAAAATGAAACATAAAGATCTCAATAAGCTGAAGGATATGGTAGCAATGACACCGACCATCGCTCTTCACCTATGGACCGCCATGCAGCATTTTGCTTTTCCCGCCCAGGAAAGATTCACCATGCCACCAAAGAAGATATGGTTTAGCTTGTATTTGGCAGAGACAGAAAACCTCCCTATCAACGTACCACATTGGATCATAGATCAGATCCACCTAGCCCATCAACGGTGGAACAAGAAGCAGAAAAATGTGCTCCACGGGTGTTGTGCTCTGACCAAGATAATCTATCAATGTCTAGCCTATGACGTGCCTATTCAGCGGGCACTCGTATGGTCCCGGGCCCAGGAGTTCCAGAGAAGGCTATCAGCGGCAGGTCCTCCATCAAAGAAGATGAGAGGGGGAGTCCAATTACCCTGCGCTCAACCAAGGGGAGCCACCACTACACCAGAGATTACCCCTCCCCAAACACGACGCATTAGACCATTCACCATTCGGCTACCAAGACCAAGTACAGAGGGGCCCAATCTGGTGTTTCCACCCGTCCCATCGGACTTGGAAGTTCAAACCCATACAACGTCAGCCCCCACCCGACCGCAAGTTGTAGAAGTCGACATCGATGAACAAGAGACCGAACAAGAGGAAGAAGCCTACGAAGAACAAGAGTATGATGAACTTTCAGAGTTAGCAAGTTCCCCCGCGTATTCGGCACAAATAAAAAGACTATATCGAACCATGCAGCTAGTTCAAGAACAGCATAAAATGTCACTTGAAGCAGGCAAGAAACTCATGAACCAATTGCTGGCAGAGGAAGGCGTGGATGATATGTTCATCGAGTCCATAAACCTACACGCCGATGCATTAGGATTGGATGAAGCCATTCATGAGGCAATGGCCTACATTCACCGATTTGAGAAAGGAGTTCCCGCCCGTCCCATGAGGTCCGGGAAACAAATTCATATCAACGTATCAGCACCAGGAGATACAACACAAACAGACGAACATCAGGAAGCACCACTGTCACCACCCTCCCCACCTCTCACTACACAACTCACTCCACCACGTGACACTATCGCCACCACGTCCACTATCACCACAATCGTCATGGGAATTCCACTCTCTCCGGGAATCCAATTCGGGGGAGTCACTATGCCCACCTTCACCACTCTCTTCACTAACGTCACATCCACCCCACCCACGGTCCCCATTTACACGGTCACTCAAACATTTGACACTATGGAAACATCTCCTGCCACAGCACCACTCCCTTCCCCCATGCAACCTCCGTCCCCCATACCCCCTCCACCCACATCTCCACTTGACTCCACATCATTCACAACTCCCTTTCCCGTCCCCATTTCCCCTGCATCTTCATCTCTCCCTGCATCATTTAATGTAAATAGTATATTTCTAGCTTTAAATCAATGTGTCTATCAACTTCAGAATGAGTATCGAGCTCTCGGCGATCGTTATCATCAAGTGATCACTACCAATCAGAAACTTCAGAGCCGCCTCACAGCGATCAAGGAAGAAAATGCAGAACTCAACCAACGATACACCACGCTCGAACATGCCCACCAAACACTCCTAGAAACTCCCCAACCATCACAACAGCCGGGCACCAAACAACTCGAGGCCTTGCTGGACGTATACCAAGCTGATAATCTCAGAGTCCGGCGTAACCTGGCACTCCTCAGAAAACACATGGCAACCGCCCTTGAAGAGAACAAGAGACTGCAGCAGCAAAATGAAGCAAATCTAGAAGCAGCAATGGAAGGCTCTCCCCACGAAATGGATTCGGAGCAATTTAAAGCCGTACCCTCAGAGACAATGAAGACTATCTTGGAAAGCTATGCAGATCTATTAGATGCTCATGATGAGTTGGAAAGGGAACGTGATGAGCTACGTGGCCAGCTCAAGGAACAGGAGGCTCCAACCAAGGTAATAGAACCGGCCTCGACTTCAGAGGAAGTGAAGGCATTGACAGAGCAGGTGGTTGAGCTCCAGAAAAAGTTACTAGAGTATGAAAGGCAACCCTCTCCAGTCATAGAACCTGAGCCAGAAGACTTGGTTCCCATTGAGGTAGATGATTCGTACGAGGAACCATACGTTCCTATGCCAATGCCAGGAGGGCAACAGACCTCAGAGGGAATGGATACCTTAGAAGTGGAAGCACCTGAATGGCTTCAGTCGTTAGAGAAGACAGCGAACACCCACGATGAACGAGTAGCAATACAAATCCAATCATTAGCCAAATTAGAAGACACTGTCATCAAGTCCGAGTATTTCAGACGTATGTCCCATCACAGGTGGATAGGGACCAATGATGATCAGTATGTGCCATATTGCATATTATTGGCTGATTACAACGCAGAGATCCAACGACAATGTGGGAAGGCCCCCACCTTTGCCACCCAGTTTAGCCCCGACGATATACCAGAGAGTGCGAAAAGAGGATCTATTCATCAACCCACTTGGAGGATCCGTCTCTTGGAGACTTATCCTGAAATGGTACGAACCTGGAATAACATGCCCCTCTTTATTAAGTACAATCCTTGTTATGCCCCAGTCCTACAGAGATGCACATGGCCCGAATTCACCATTGCTGTCAGAAACATCAAAGGCTGTGCCAAGTGGCTAAATTATGTTTATCTAGCACCTCCACGAGGACCTCCCACTGTAAATTACATGATTTCTACTATAAGACACTGGAGCACTCGACTACGCAATACACCCGATGTGATGGCACAAATGTGTATGAAAATATTTGAATTAATGCTGATCACATTTAGGACATTTAAAAACATTAAGGATCCCCACTTCTCAGGAGCAGGCTTCGTTACAGGCAACCAAGACCTAGTTTACGACATGAGCACCACCCCATCAATAGAAGTAATATATGCTTGGCACGCCAGAATAAAGTACCTCCCCGCCTGTTTTAAACAGACATTCGAGGAGATGTTCATAACGGGATTCTGGGAATATCACTCAAAAATTTTTGTACCCAGGCCTTCACATCTCCTCCACTTATTCGCTGTGGAGAGAACCATACATTCAGAACAACTACGGGTGCCACATCCGGACGTACCAGGACCAGTGAATTGGGACGTATTATTAACAGATCTAGCACGGGGGCTCAGATTAGAAGAACATCACCTCGCTTCCGACGTCGTCCAATACTACGTTTAACAAACATCTAGACAAGGGTCTGTCAGGGGTGACAGACGCGAGAGTGGGGGGGGGGTGTTGGCACCAGTCAGGGAACCGAAGGAGCCACAAGACGAAGAGAGTTAGAGCGAAGGGACAGCACAAGCAGACATGGCAGTCAAAGAAGGTCTGGCAAGTAGGCCATCTAAATTTTTCAGACATCAAGGAGTTGAGCACACAAGAAGAAAGAGCAAGTAGGGAGCTCAAAGGTATGTATGACAAATCAATAGAGAAAATCCCTACACAAATAGTGATTTTCATCACTAAAAACCATTGTAAATATCATTTCGTATTTTTGTAGCTCCATTTTGTGCAAGCCAAGGAGTCCTTGAGCTTGAGGAGCTTTAGAAGTATTTACCTGCCCATTTTCATACTTTTTAGATCTCGTTTGAGCCCTCTAATAAGCCCTGGAACCTAATTTTTAACTAGGCCGAACACTAGGTCTGGACAGGGCCAAGGCTAGTCAAAAACTATAAAAGGAGCTAGAGAGCTCATTTTTGAGGTTAGATTGTAATTGAAATGAACTTGTAAGAGCTTTTTGAAAGTAATCTAAGAACTCCATTGCTTCTCACTCTTTGTCTTGCCGTGTGTGCGCGCGTGTGTGTATGTGTGTGCATGTTTGTGTGCTTCTCACTCACGCACTTGTGCCTTCACTTGCTCGAGGTCTTCATACCATCCTCACATCTTCCCGGATTGACATTAAAGGAGGTGCTACTCATCACTGAGCTACAGCTGGAGACCTAGTTTTAGTCTACACATTGAAGCAACATGCAAGAAAATTAGAGAAACGTGGCTATGGACCTATGATCATAAATAGGATCTCAACGAGTGGAGCAGTACAACTAGCCACCTTAGAAGGTGATATTCTTCCGAGCTACATCAGCGGGTGCAGAGTCAAGTTGTATCAGGAACCTCTCACAGAAGAAATGCTAAGTCGACTCAACACTGCTAAGAAACGCAAAGAAGAAGAAAAACGAGTTCAAGAAGAAGCTCAAGCAGAAGCTTTAGAACGCATCAGAAGGATGAAGTTGAGACGGCAGGGTAGTGATCAACCTAGGACAAGTGCCTGTGAGGATCTAGGATATCATGTGGCAATGTGTGAAGTCTCAGGAATAAGTTCCCGAAGAATAATTGATCGACGTCCTTTTGTGACCTTAGAGATAGGACAAGGAGTTAGTGCAAAACTTGTGCGAGCATTGATTGACTCAGGTGCAGCCACTAGTGCGGTGAGACTTTCTTACTGTACAGAATTGAAATTAAAAGTCAATCCTGTAGAAGCATATCTCATAGGATTGGGAGGTGTGGAAACCCCTTGCATGGGCGAGGTGGAACTTCCCCTCTCCATTCAAGATGTTCCAATGAAAGTTAAGGTACTAGTGTGTGATGAGGATCTCACTGAGCCTCTGGTCTTGGGTCAAGACTGGATCTATGACCATGCAGTCAACTTAAACCTAAGAAGTGGACTTCTTCAGGTATGGGTAAATCAGAGTCGAATTACAATTGAGCTAGATAATGGAGCACTCAAGGAACTAGAAAAGGCACAGAGCAGCCAGAAATGCATTAAAATCTGAAGACATATATTCCCCCCCTTGATCAGAATGGAGGGTGCCCATTTTACATGCTGACAGATTTTCAACCAAAACCAAAAACTGTTTGAAGCACATGAACACTTCGGACTTTGCTTTGAGTGGATATACCCATGCATGCCTGGAAAAATCATCAATGAAAGTCACGAAGTAAAGGTAATTTCCAAAAGAGGGTGTCTGCATAGGACCACATACATCACTATGTACAAGCTGCAATTTCTGCGTAGCCCGAACTGAACCATCTTTTGGAAAGGAAGAACGCTGCATTTTGCCCAAAATACAGCCTTCACAAACATGTTTTCTAGGTGCCTCAAGTTTGGGCAAAGAGGACACCATTTCAGATTTCTGCAGGCGTAACAAACTAGCAAAATTCAGATGACCAAAGCATGCATGCCAAAGCTTTGCATCTGACATAGCCTGAGAATCATGAACTGCACATGCCGAATCATTCACAGATCTTTCATAGTCTATGAGCTTATACAGCCCACAACATAAAATGCCAAAAGCAATAATCACATCGCCATTTGAGAGATCATGGTCTGTACACCTCTCACCAACGAATTTCACAACCAAGCCAATCTTGGCTAATGCAGAAACTGATAACAGGTTCTTTTTGATCCCTGGCACAAATAAAGCATCTGACAAAGTGAAAGAACTACCATCAGCAGTAGTCAGAATGATCTTACCAACTCCCATAATAGGATAAGAGGAGTTATTGGCGCATGTGACAGTATTCCCTGTAGGGGCAGGCTTGAGTGAAGAGAAGAAACTACACTACGAGGTAATATGTTTGGTCGCCCCACTGTCAAAGTACCAAACATCTGAGTCTACTGCAAACATGCACTGATCATGAGAAGATGGGTCAAAACTGCAGACAACTGCAGACTCTGTTTTTGGTGTAGAGGTCTCTGCAACAACCATTCTAGCCTCTTTCTTCTTTGCCTCTTTAACAGCCAGTTTTGGACAGTTCTTTATAGTATGATCATTTCCTTTACAGTACTTGCATAACAATTTCTGCTTTTCTGATTTCTTCTCATCTTTATCCTGGTTCTTCGATTGTGCAGCATTTGCAGATTTCTGCTTACTAGTAGAAGAGCTCCATTTTCCTTTGCCCTTCTGACTAGCCAGGAAAGCTTGATCTGCAACACGCATAATGGACCTGTTCTGCCTCGACTGATCATCCTGCAACAGAACAGAGACTAGTTCCTCAAATGACAAGGCATTCGGATTTCCTTTCATCATCAACCGAAGAGTAGAGGCAAAACTCTGATATGAATCAGGAAGACCATTCAGAACGGTCTGCACAAGTGAGCTATCTGGTATAACCTCATCAGCAGAAATCAATTGTTCCTTCAGGTCTTTGATCTTTGTAAGAAAACTGTCCATAGAATCACCTTCATTCATGTGCTCACTCTCCAACTGTTTTCGGAGGTAAGCAACACGAGCCTCATTCCTAGCCTGGTACAAAGTGGTAAGTGTATCCCAAGCATCCTTTACTGTTCTGCAAGAGCGAATGTGAGGAATAATGGCACGTTTGACAGACAAAGCTATCAATGCATTTGCATGGGCATCTCTACCATCCCAACAAATCTGCTCTGTAGTAGGTGCAATAGAAACAGCAGCACGAACAGGAATCTGTGGAATATCATCTTCGACACCATCTTCATCAGCTCCAACACCTGTATTTGCAATACCTATCGTTACAGGTGTAACAGGACATCTTTCAACACCCTGCAAAATGTTCCACAATCCTTTTGCAACCAGTACATGTCGCATCATATAAGCCCATAATGGGTAGTTGGTACCATCCAGCTTATCCTCAACAGCCAACATACGGAATACATCACCGCTGTCAGCCATGGCCGGTGACTAAAATACCTTGATGCATAAAATTGACTGTATCTCAAAAAGTTGAATGGAATTGCCCAGACGAGTTCTGCTAGACCTATAGCAGACTTCGAGACGCTTAAACTAGCAAACAGAAACTTGTATATACCTTTGGCACAAAAGGATGAAATAGCCTGCACAAGCACTATGATAGTGCGTTCGAAGGCCGAAACGAGTTTAGATCGCGCTTTCGGCACCACACATTGAAGATGTTTTGATCTCGGAAACACCCTGAGTTTGCTCACCAAATTTCATGCGAATCTGAGACTGCAAACGTGATGGAGAGTGTTAATCTCCAAAAGAATAACCTACTCTTGAATTTAGAACACCTCTATATCAAGAGTAAGTCAAAACCTTCACTAAATTAGAGGTCCAATCTCCAAATTATCAAAAGTTGAAAAATTCTATGAAGAAGATAAAACACAGAAAGTCTGCTGCACAATTTCTTCTCATTGACCTATCAAACATGTAAAGTTTTCTATGAAATTTTGTATGGAGTGTCGCCTAGAGATTGCACACCTCCTCCAAGTTAAAGTTCTCAAAAAGGTTTAGTATAACTTGAGAAATCAACTTCACAAGTTACCTATGTCCAAATCTGTACTTCTGAGAAGTCGATTTGACACCCCTAACTTCTTAACTTTGGTTCTCACAATGTCGAACCCGTTTTACCAAATCCTTTTGGCTGAAGATAGCTTATCTCTCAACTTAGATTTTGAGCTATCATATGTGTAAAACTTTACACTGTGCACTGAGCACTACTCATTTCTTTGGACTCAAAATGTGCGCCTGTTTCAGAGAACTGTGAACACTCAACACATATGAATGTTCCTACTAACAATTCTCTTAACCTGTTTGCAATTAGACTCTGAAATTCAAGTCACAGACTCATTAACTACCAACTTAGATATCCTCAAAAGGATTTCACAAAGGATCTACCACAGACGGAGTAGACGCAGAAACATCGGGCGCAATATTTTCTTCATTTCAGGAGAAGACTACAACTCAAAAATGAGAGAGACTTCAACACCTTTCTCATGTGTCTATTGACATTTACAATCACTTATTTCTCTATTCCTATGCTCATACATAGTCTCTCTTCGTCTTCTCTCTTTATCCCGACATTTTCCAAAAGTATTTATAGGCAAATTTGTACAAGTCTATGACTAATCAAAGATCTAAGTGAACTATGTACATATGTGTACATTCCTCACATACTCTGAATGTATCTTCCTTCCAAGCTTCAAGAGTTGATCTTATCCTTCATTCTTTAGTCTTCAAACATTCAATTGGTGATTGATCTGCACCAACAAAACGGAGGAGTGTCAACGGTGCCCTAGAAGAAGCGACGACCTGCTCTGATACCAATTGTTGGAGATAGACGTCTGCGGAAGCACTCGAAAAGCACAAGGAAGAAGAAGAAGCTTGGAGCACAAACACACAATGCTGAATGTATTACTAGAGAATGTACAAAGATAAGTAGCCCATTAGGGCAATAGGCGTATATACAAGAGAGGGGAAAAAAACCTCCTAAAGAGGGAAAAAAGTGCCCCGGCAGTCCTAGAGTGTTCACACACATCACTACCTAAATATATCAATAGAACACCCACAGGGAAATCTATACTCACACGAGTACTAGTTCTAGATTGGACCCCTCAGGACAACCGAAGCATAGAGTTGTTTGTAAATAAAGAAATTGACGAAGCATTTTGGAGATATAGAACGGAACAACCGAGCGAGATAGGCTCCATTATAATCTACGAGTTCAAGGACCCGGATACACCTGGAAAGGTTGTATACCTGGATGAGACTTCAGAAAGAGTCTTTGTGGTGCCTGACCATGCTAGAAACACATACACATGGAGAGGTGATTTGGTCTTCCCTCCATCTAGAACAAACGTAAACCTGAACCAACAAGGGGCAGGAACATCCTCAACCCATGGCATGCAAAGAGAGAAAAACAAAGATAGACCGGAAGTAAGCTTCACTCATCCCATAGGAAGAGATAGAACCACCATAAACATGGATAGAGCGGATAGACAAAGAGATCATGGAATACCAGGTGGCAGAGATGATTTTCTTCTACCTAGACCACGTGAACACGCAAGAATATTAAGACCCACTCAGTTAGTAAAATCCATGAAAAGTTACTTTGATGGGACAGGAGATCCCTATGACCATGTCGCATAATTCAAGCAAGTACTAAGAGCAGAGCAAGTCGAAGACATGTTCACGCAATACAATGCTTTTGGACTAACGTTAAAGAGCACAACTTTAACTTGGTTCCAACCATTGCAACAAAGGCAATTTAGAGACATCCATCACTTTTTAGAGTCATTCATCACTAAATTCTCTAACAGTGGGATTAGACATGACACGTCTTCCTTGATTCATAGCTTCAAACAGACCCCTCAGGAAACAGTAAGACTGGCAGGACGTAGGTTTAGACAATATGTTGAAAGATGTCCAATGCAAGAGCTACCCTCACAAGCCAAACAAGTGTCATTGTTTCTAGACGGCTTGTTGAGCTCTAAACTACGCTCCTATGTGTACTTAAAAGCACCCAGAACGCTAGAGTAGTGTGTAAGAATATGTATAGACATTGAGGACAACTTAGGAGACGAGTTGGAACTCTCAAAGGTCTACAAGGACTCGGACTATTCTTCTCTAGCATCCACAAAATTGTCTAACTCGATAGAGGACCTAGCAGAAAAAGTGGCCCAGAAACTAGGAGTTTCTATTAAACAGGTGCCCAAGTTAACAACTAACATACGTTGTTACACTTGTGGTGGAAATCATTTGACAAATGTGTGTCCCAATGCAACACAAACACAAGCCAACCCTAGGGGCCAATACTGTACAACTGAGAGAAGATACACAAATCACACAGCTCAGGACTGCCCATACAACAAACAAGCAGTAAGATAGAACTACCCGCAAGCATACCAGCAGCTAGGTAGGTATCAAGGCCATTACAATACCTAGCCTTATTACTATAGGCCTCCTCAAAGCTACCCATATCAGTCTCCACAGAGACCTCAACCTGTCTTAGCTCAGCAGCCACCCCCACCAGCGAATGTCATCTCTGTCAAATACGCTGCTGTAGAAGAGAACCTAAGTAGGGCCTTAGTGCCTTCTTCACCTTTGATCACAGAGAGTGTTGGGAGTGATGGCAGGATGCACTCAGAAGATCAGTTGGTGCTGCAAAACCTGCTTCACACCTGCCCTCTTTTGACTCCAGATATGCTTAGTAGACTCCTTGAGCTTCCAAATGATACCAAAATATGCTATATGTACTTTGGAAAAGGTTTGAGTAATGACTTGATCAAAACAGACTACTTTGTAAATCACAAGACTTGAAAACTTTCTATTTTGGTCTTGATACCTGCTCAGTGTTATGCTCAGTGTGACCAGTGTAGTTACAATTAGCAAAATTCCTTCTAGAGATATTCTATTAGCTTATTAAGCTTCCATTTGCAAGTGGAATGAAAGGAAATGATAAACTACACTCAGAGAAATCACTTTAGCAAAATAAGGTGTACCCCCGATTTTTTAGGAGACTTACAGTCACAGACCAGTGAGCACCCCGACTGAGATTTCTCTGTGATGGTTGATCCAATGGCCTTGAAACTTTGTAGGTGTATAGTAGACTTTGAGCTGAATCCAATGCACTTTGAATCATCCAATTTGGTTCAGTAGATCTTGAGATATGCCCTGTTGAAGTTGACAGAGTTGAAGGTAATCACTCAGAGAAACCAGAGATTATGAATGTATGTATATTGATTAAATCTAATGATTGTACATTCCCATTGGCATGTAATGTGATGCTCAATGGTACTCAGAGGTGTAGGCTATGGTGTAGCTCACACACACTCAATGATTGACTCAAAATTGCCTTGGGAGGAGTGAAGGATACCCGCGACTTTTCTCCATGGTTTTTATAAGTGTTGATTGGTCATTTGAATTTGAAATTCAAATTGAAGCTCCCTAGAATCTCTCTACTAAACTTAGGGAGATATTCCCTCAATCACATCATCTACTTTTCCACGACTCAAACTAGTAGGTGAGTTTACAAGAGTGATTAAAGTCATATAGACTTTTACATAGGATAAAAGGTAATAACCAATAAGCATTGGTTCCTATGATCATTGTTCCATGTAGATATATCCTTCAAGGGTTCAAGCTTCATGTGTGGTCTTCAAGATTGATAACCAAGCCAAGTCTTCCAAGGCTCCAATGTTCCAAGCCAATGTGTGAAGGCTTGAAATGCACCAACAGCTCCCCCTCAAGCCAAACACTTTGGCTCAAGTCTTCATCTTTAGTCTTCAATTATTTCCTGCAATCCAATCATGGATTTAAATCTGCATAGCTGGCTTCCATCCAGAGCTTTAGTAAGCAAATCTGCACATTGCATATTAGTAGACACATATGACAATTGAATATCTTTACTGAGTAATTTCTCCCTCACATAGTGGTAATGAACCTCTATGTGTTTTGTCCTAGCATGATTAATTGGATTAGCTGCTAGGTGAAGAGAACTTGTGTTATCACCAAATATGATTGGTGGCCTTGTGTATAGGCCTAATTTTGAATATAAAAGCTTCAACCATATGGCTTCTTGAGTGGCATTTGCTAGCCCTCTGTACTCTGCCTCAGTAGATGACAAAGCTACTGTGGGTTGTTTCTTGGATGACAAAGAAATTGGTTTATCACCTGCAAAACATATGTAACTAGATGTACTTCTCCTGTCATCCTTGCAGCCTGCCCAATCTACATCTGAGTATACCTTAATATCAATGTTTGATGAATATGGAAAGTACAAACCATGATTTTGTGTTCCCTTTAGGTACTTTACTATCTTCTTTGCTGCCTCCAAATGAGGTATTCTTGGTTTGTGCATAAATTGGCTAAGTACACTAACACCATATGATATATCAATCCTGGTTAAGGTAGCATAATTTAGACTACCTACCAAACTTTGGTAACCTGTAATATCTTTGAGTTCTTCTCCTTCATGTGCACTGAGTTTGTGGTTGACCTCCATAGGAATGTTTGAGACTTTAGCTTCCTGCAAATTAAACTTCTTGACCATGTCCTGAATGTACTTCTCCTGAGTAATAAAGATACCTGAGTTTGTGTAGACCAATTCAAGTCCTAGGAAGTACTTCAATAATCCAAGATCATTGATCTTGAATTCCTTCATCATCTGTCCTTTGATGTGTCTTATTCCCTGAACATCATTTCCTGTAATAATGATGTCATCAACATAGACACACAAGTATATTACCTCTGAATTGTTTCTTTTGATAAACAATGAAGTATCTGCTTTACTCATTATAAATCCTTGGTCTAGGAGGTAGGTTGTCAACCTGCAATTCCATGCTCTAGGTGCCTGCTTTAATCCATACAGAGCCTTCTTCAATTTACAAACATGATTTACCTTATTGGGATCTTCATACCCAGGTGGTTGTGACATGTAGACTTCTTCAGATATCCATCCATTCAAGAATGCATTCTTCACATCCAATTGGTACATGTTCCAATTCTTGGATGCAGCTACACTCACCATAACTCTGATAGTTGGCATCTTGGCCACAGGTGAAAATGTCTCCTCATAATCAATGCCTTGGGTTTGTGCAAAACCCTTGGCTACCTGTAGCTCAAGCGTAAGCACCACCTCCTTTACTTGTCAATCCGCGGAGACGTGAGGACCGGTATGAAGACCGCGAGCAAGTGAAGGCACAAGTGCATGAGTGAAGGCACACAAACATGCACACACATACACACACACGCGCACAAAGTAAGATCAAAGAGAGGAACAATGGAAAGCTTAGATTGCAAAAGAGTTCTCTTACAAAAGTTCTATTCACTAACAAGCTAACCTCAAAAATGAGCTCTCTAGCTCTTTTTATAGTTTTTTGACTAGTTTTGGCCCTGTCCAGACCTAGTGTCCGGCCTAGTTAAAAATTAGGTTCCAGGGCTTATTTGAGGGCTCAAACGAAGTCTAAAAATTATGAAAATTGGTACGATGGTACTTCTAATACTCCTCAAGCTCGAGGACTCCTCGGCTTGAACAAAATGGAGTTACTAAAAATAGATAATGGTATTTACAATGGTTTCTAGTGATGAAAATCACTATTTTTGTAGGGGATTCTTCTGAAAATTTGACATACACTTCTTGGAGCTCCCTACTTGCTCTCTTTTCTTCTATGTCCACTTCTTTGATGTGCTTCCATGCTTTGTCCTTAACCTTGAGCTTCAACACTCCCCCCCCTCTCGAGTCTGTCGTCCCTGACAGACCCTTGTTGTAGTGGTTGTTCCAAGTAGTGCCTTGAGAGGGAGTGTCCCTTCTGTATGAACACAAGTCGTCCGACGTTCTTCATCTATCATTGTGAGTCTTTGCAGGTTGTAGTCTCTTGGTATGTGCTTCTGCCTTGTATTCCAGCATGACTGTGTCGTTGTGAGTCTCCGTTGATGTTTTCTAGATCTTCCAAAGTTGATCTTCATAGTAGTCATGCCAAGTACTCATAACCCATATTGAGTGATGGGTAAGTGTGTTCGTGCATGGGTTGAAAAAAGTATGTGCCTTGTGCACGGCCTTGTAATGTAGCCCTACGCATGCTTACTTGGAAAATGCATTGGAAGAAGTATGGTGCAAAAATTGCGGGTCTTGAGCTAAGTGCTCCAGGGTATGCTGACGAAGAGGTTTCCTAAACTATCATGGTTATGGTGTTTCCAGAGTAAAGATACGTACCATGGCGAAGGTTGATGGATGTTTGCCTCTTCGTGTTGTACACTCGGCCTTTGGGATGGAACCTTGTTGATGAATGTCCATGTTGATTGTCCACTGATGAGATCTTTTGAGTGGTGGATCCCCTCTCCTCTTTTCAAAGCAACATTTGTCACGAACAATGTGCATTTCTGAGCTTGGGCTCATGCACATTCACTTCCCTATATTGACACTCAGAGGAATATTGGACACGTGCCGGTTTCTAAGAGATTACCATGCTGATTGACATAGACCATTCACCAGTGCTACTGTTCCATACTGGTTCAGGAAATACTGAGAATTGAACTGCTTTATATTCCTTGGCAAGCAACATCGGGTAACTACACCAAGCTGAGTTTCACATATGCTCTTTAGCTCACCATATGCAGGAGTCTTGTCCTCCAGAACTACCTTTTGCAGATATCTCCTTGGATGCTCTGGTACATGAAGTAGTTAAGCATCACGCAAGTTGCGGACCTTCAAGCTCTTCATTCCTACCATGGTAAGAGAAAATCATAGTTGTAGATGCCATGTTCATGCCAAATTCTTGTCCTCTACCAGATAAGGCAGCAATAATCTCACTGCTGGCCGAGACACACTGGGAACAAGCTTTCTCCCACTTCTCTCTTTTTTTTTTTTTTTCTTTCTTTTTTTTTTTTTTTTTTTTTTTTTTTTTTTTTTGGAACAGGATATCACAAAACAAGAATACAAAAGTTAGTATCAATCGAAATGTTCGACATATGTCACTGTGCTCTTGTGCATGGGATTCTCAAGTGTGTCTATGCACGGCCGTGTAATGTGGCCCTATATTAATGCATACTTTGGAAATGCATGACCTAAATGGTGCAAAAGACAGGGTTGTGCAAGGAGCACATGGTTGTTGCTCGTTCGAGGCTTTCGATGTTAGTTGTGGAGGTTGATGCCGGCCTTAGTGGAGGTATCCATTGAGTCTCGAACTGATGTAATCCTCCTTACGGGAGTCCATTTTAGAACATCATTTGGCACTGTAGAGGTCACTTCAGGCGTCTTTCTCTTTGGATGCTTTCTGAACTGTGGTATCCAGTGTGGTTGATGCCTTGGTTCGGTGGAGGCTACTTGAACTTTTGGCTTCCAAACCCATATCCTTTTTGCATGTCTTCCTACTAATGTTGAAGAGCTGATTTGATCTTCCTTTGGTCTCTGTACGTGGTTCTTACCCTTTTCTCTTTTTGGCCTCTTTGTTGAAACTTTTTGCATGTAGGAGAACAAAGGTTGTTGTGGTTGTAGGATTTTCTTAGGTACCCACATCTGTAATTGCCCTTGTTGAGCTGCAGCTAACTTCTTAGGCACCCAAACTTGTTGGATATCTTGTGATGGAGCTTGTCTGAGCTGCTTCCTTCGTCTTCTGGCTTGGTTAGTGTGCATGGATGGGATTTGTGGGGGTAAGGCTGGTGGTTGCTCTCCTTTGCGTACCCAGATCTGCTTCATGCCCAGAACCGCTTTTTTATCGAATGGTGTCTTTCTATTTGATGTAGCAGTTGTCGTGAACGGTTGTGTTTGCTTGTGTGGTGGGCTCACTACTGTGGCTACTTGAGTCTTTGGAGAAGAAAAAAGATCCACCCGCCTTCGAACCTGGTCTTCCACGATTGACTCCTTCTGCATCATAGAGCTTTGGACACATACAACATCTTCTTTCATATGATTAGTCTTGGAAGAACTAAGAGAGTGTGTGGTGCCATGATCTAGGAGCATGCAGTTCTCTAATTCTAATGTAATGCATTGTTCATGTACCCAAACTTGAAGAATTTGACTTCTTAGGTTTAAGTTAACTGCATGGTCATAGATCCAATCTTGACCCAAGACAAGTGGTTCTGTAAGGTTCTCATCTTGACATACTAGCGCTTTGACTTTCATTGGAACATCTTGAAGGTAGATGGGAAGTTCCACCTCGCCCAAACAAGGGGTTTCCACACCTCCGAATCCTATGAGATAAGCTTCTATGGGATCGATGTTCAACCCCAAGTCTTGGCAGTAGGAAAGTTTAACTGCACTACTTGCTGCACCTGAGTCAATCAATGCTTTCACCGTCCTTGCACCCTTCCCTTGTCCTATCTCTATGGTCACAAAGGGTCTTCGGTCAATGACCTGAGAAGTCGCAATGCCTGACTTTTGACACATATCCATGTGATATTTTGGGGCTTTGGAGTTGACATCTAGGCCTAATCGCCTTAACTTATTTCGCCTAATACGCTCTCTGGCCTCTACCTGTGCTTCTTCTCTCACTCTTAACTCTTCTTCTTTTCGCTTCTTCGCAGTGTTGAGTCTCATTAGCATATCCTCAGTAAGAGGTTCTTGATATAGCTTGACTCTACAGCCACTAATATAATTTGGCAAGATATCTCCTTCTAGAGTGGCCAACTGAACTGCACCACTAGTGGAAATTCTATTAATGATCATGGGTCCATATCCTCTTTTTTCCAACTTACGGGCATGTTGTTTTAGTGTGTATACCAACACTAGATCTCCCTCTTTCAATCCCTTATCCTTGATGTGTGCATCAAAGTATGCCTTTTGCCTCTTCTTTGCAGCGTAGATGCCTGCTGCCGCTCGTAGCCTCGTTTCACCCAAGCGTTCGAGATCAAAGATCCTAGAGGACAATTCATGCCCATTCCACTCATACTCTTGTGCTACTTTTAAGGCAGGGATTAAGAAATCTAATGGTAGCACAGCGTTCTGTCCGAAGACCATCTGAAATGGGGTGGCGTTGAGTACCGTTTTGTAGGCAACTCGATAAGCCCAAACAGCATGATGAAGTTGTTTGTCCCAATCAGAGCGTTTATTATTCACCAGTTTTGTCAATACGTTACAGAGGATCTTATTGGTACTCTCGGCTTGTCCGTTGGCTTGTGGATGATAGGGGGCGGATTTCTTATGTATCACCAAGAATTCTTGGAGAAGATTTTCAATGACTTCATTCAAGAAGTGTGTGCCTCTATCGCTCACCAACTCTATTGGTAGTCCATATCTCGTGAACACATTCTCGAATAAGAACTTAGCCGTAGTCTGAGCATCATTCTTTGTTGTGGCTTTGACTTCTACCCACTTTGTAAGGTAATCTGTGGCTACAATGATGTACTCTGCATGGGAGTTTCTAGCAGGGGGATTAATAGGACCTATGAAGTCTATGCCCCACTTGGAAAATGCACGCCCTCCCATCATTGGCCTCAAAGGCATCTCGTCTTTTCTAACTGGATATTGTGCACGTTGGCATGTGTCACATTTCTTCACATAGGTATGTGCATCCATATGAAGAGTGGGCCACCAAAGTCCTGAGAATAGAATGGTCTTAATCACTCGGTCAGGACCAAAATGTCCACCTGCAACACCACTGTGTGCAGTCTCTAAGACCCTTAAATAGTCTGATTCATGAACGCACAGTCTTAAGTAACCATCTTTACCTCTCCGGTATAGGTTCTCTCCTACTAAGGCATAGCCTTGAGCCGCTTGCTCCATATTTCGTCTTCTTGCTAGACTGGCTTCTTTGGGTAATCTTCCCGATCTCATAAATTCTACCAATGGAGCACTCCAATCTGGAATTAATGATACTTGATAAAGGGTCGCATGCTCCACTGGTGGTCTCTCTCTGCACATTGGACAATTCTTGATCCACTCATTGATTTCTTTGTCCATGCTAGGCCAATACACTCCTAAACGTTTCAAATTCTGCAATGTTCGTTGTTTAGAATAGTGATTTCCTAGCAATCCCTCATGAGCTTGCTGCAACCAACTACTATGTTCATCATCCTCGACACAACAAGCTAATACACCCTCAGTATCTTGTTTGTACATGCTTCCTGCCAATATGTGATATTTTTGTGATTTTACAATTTCTTCTTGTGATGTTTTCACCTTCTTATTTGCAGGGCCGAAGGTTAGGACTGGTACCAACTTATTTGCCCATTTAGGAACAACTTCCAAATTGAACAGATAAGCATCAGGTAGTTCATCAGACACTCCTTGTGGTGACTCTCCTGAAGTAATGCGAGAAAGGTGATCTGCCCGAAGGTGGGTTCTTCCTTTCCTGACAACAACTTCAAAGTCATACTCCATTAGTAAGAGGAACCATCTTACTAAGCGTCCAGTATTGCAAGGTTTATTGACCAAATATAACAAAGCTTGATGATCAGTGAAGAACTTGAACTTGTTGGCCAATAAATAGTGTCTAAACTTCTTTACAGCATATACCATGCCTAACCCTTCTCGCTCGGTTGTAATATAATTTCTTTCGGCTGGGTTTAGTTGTCTACTAGCATATGCTATGGGCAAATCTAAATTCCCTTCACCTGTGGGTTGTGCTAGCACACATCCTATGGCATGATTGGATGCATCCACATGGACGTGGAATGGCTTATTCCAATCAGGAGTGGTCAATATTGGTGCTGTGCACAAACGTTTCTTCAGTTCATTGAAAGAATTCTCGCATTCGTCGTTCCACTCAAAATTAGACAACAAGGCATAAAGGGGTCTAGCTATGATCGCGTACATGTGGATAAACCTACGGTAATATCCACAATGGCCCATAAAGGCTTGTACCTCTTTAACATTCCTTGGCCTTGGCAGCTCCGCTATGGCTCGTACCTTATCTTCATCCGTTGAGATTCCATTCTTAGAAACAATATGACCGAGGATTTTACCTTGACGCACCATGAACACACACTTTTCTGGGTTCAGACACACTCGATTTTCTCTACACTTGTTGAAGATTTGTCTGAGTTCAGGGATGTGAACCCGTCTTTCTTGGGAATGAGCACATAAATCATCCACATACACTTCTAAGCTCTTTCGCAAGAACTCTTTGAAGACATGACACATGAGCCTTTGGAATGTTGCAGGTGCATTGGTGAGCCCAAATGGCATCACCCGAAATGCAAAGATTCCCCACTCTGTAGCAAAAGCTGTTTTGTGTTGATCTTCTGGGGCAATGGCTACTTGATTGTAACCTGAAAATCCATCAAGGAAGCTATAAACTTCCTTGCCTGCAACACGCTCCAATAGGTGTTCTGTGATTGGAAGTGGATAACTATCTCTAATCGTAGCGGCATTAACTTTTTTAAGGTTAATACACACTCGCAACTTCCCGTTCTTCTTGGGTACCACAACAATGGGGGACACCCATTCGGTATGCTCAATCTCATAGATGAATCCAGCCTCAATCAACCTATCAATTTCTTCTTTGATTTTGGCTGCATAGGTATCATTATATGTGTAGGGCTTCTGTTTGGTGGGCTTAGCATCAGCAGTCATGGGGATAGTATGAGAGCAAATTCTTGGATCTACCCCTTTCAAGTCTCTATAATGCCATGCAAACACATCCCTATATTCCCTTAATAGAGCTATGAGCTCCATTTCTTCTCTTGCACTTAGGTCATCTCCTATATATGTGCATCTCTCTTCGTTCTCTTCAATGGTCACTACAATCTTCTTGGTCTTTTCTTTATTATCATATGATTCTCCTATGATGGCCTCTCTCTTAGGCATTCGTACCAAAATTTTGCGGTCGTCAACTTCATATTTCTTGAAGTTTTCTGGTACTTCAAACAATGATTCCTCCTTTTCTTGTTTCACTGCTTTTCTTTTCTTTTTCTTTTGACTACTCTCACTTCCATCCTTTGAGTTTACTGTTTTAATACTTGTGAGAGGTTCTTCTTCTTTCTGGGTGAACACTCCTATATCTTCTAGATAGTGCTGCTCTGAGTTAAAGCAACTATCCATCACAATAGACTCCAGATCATCGTCATTCTCTTCTTCTTCTATGACATCACTAGGGTCACATTCTTCTAGCAAGGGTTGACACATGAACACTGAGATATCATAACCCTCCTCATCACAATGAGGTGTCCACTGTTCCTCATTGACAGCAATGTCCATGGTGGCTAAGATTTCTGGCCAGCCATGAGGCTCAAACTCCTCATCTGGAAAGATCATCGGTGTGTAGGCTGGGTCTCTAACTGGTCTATCTCCTAGCGAAGTTCCTTCTTCTCTTGCCTTTAAACGTTTTTCCTCTTCCTTTGCGACCTTGCACATCCACAAATGAGTATCTTCATGCAGCCATGATGGATCAGGTGAACTTTCAGAATGCACAGAGATGGAATCTTCTTTCGCTTTGTGGATAGAATTCCACTGTAGGGGTGGTACATCTCTGAAGGTGTAATCCTTCAAATTGACCTTAGTGGTGACCCCTAAGTGCTGTAAGTACAAGGAGTTAGTTCCCCAATCCTGTACTATTTGCAATTGTCGTAGGAAGGGTCTTCCTAGGATCATCTCAAAGACATTATTTTTCTCAAAGTCACATATAGCAAATGTGTGCTCAAATTCTACACCACAAGTGGTTAGAGTGATCCCTTCTAGCAATCCTAGAGGTCTTTCAAAATGACCATCAGCCATTTGAAGCTTCATTCTAGTTGGTCTTAATGTGGGCTTGCCCCATTGCTTCCACAAGGAGGTGGTCGCAATAGCAACACCAGCACCTGAATCTATGATTGCTTTGGTTGTGTAACCTTGGTAGGTGATGGGAAGATAAGTATTACCTTCTTCACCCTCACACATGTCCCCTATTTTGTCTAGAGGTATCTCTGGTACCCTTTGCTTGGAGCCTGCTTTTGGCATGTTGGAATCAAGTTCTGGAACCTGATCCTTCACATGATTCCAGAGCTCAGGTTTTGCTTTGAGCAGCTCTTCTACAGTGAGATGACACTGAACCTTAGTGTTCTTCACGACATCAGTGTTCCTTGGAACCACTGAGTCTTCATTTCTTACCAGTATTGTGGGAGCTCTAATCTGGAGTGATTCAGATTCCCATGGGCCTGGAAATTGAGGCAGTTCTTCTAAGGTATTAGATTCAAAATCTAACCTTTCGTCCTCTTGTTGTTCTGCTTCATCTTCGTAAATAGATGGGATGTCTTGGGGAAATTGATCATGAAGATCATCAATCTCAGGAATAGGAGGGGAATTACCCTTCTCCTTGGCCCATTTCTCTTCTTGTATTTCCCGCAAGAATTCTTGAGAGTACTGTTGAATAGAAGGAGGTATTCCAGCATCCGTGGAATTAGGAACATAAGCTCCCCTGGGTGGTGAGCTTCCTCTTTCAATAACTGGTTGAGCCTGTGGAGGTAAAGAAACTTGTGGTTTGTTTACCAACTGCTCTAATCGTTCTAGTAAGCCCTGGAAATGCAAATCCGATTTGATAGAGTTTGTCTGATTGAACTTTTGACTAGTCTCAAGTATGGCTTGAGCTTGTTCTACCATTTTCATGCACATTTTCATCCGTTCAATCTCTAAATCTGCTCTAGGGTAACTCTTGTCTATGTTTGCCGCTGTAGGCCCTTCTTGAAGTCGAGCCTGGTAGGCCTTGAACATCATGTCCAAGCCTTCTAGGGTTGGATCTGCAAGAACAGACCCTGGTTGCGGTCTATTTACAATGGGTGGTGGGGTGGGATGAGGTGGAGTGGATGGAGTTTCGGCATGCGAGGGGCTTTGAGATGCAATGTCTTCTATTTTTGTTTTCGCTTCTTTTAAGCTTTCTTCTAGTTTTGATAACTTTTTATTCCACTTGCGATTGGCCTTCTCTCTGGTATCCTTCCATGTTCTTGTTTTCCTCTTACTAGGCTCTCCCGATTCACTCGACTCTGATTGTTCTACTGGTTTATCCTGTTTTAAGGCTTGTGCTCTAGTGACAGCTTGTATAGGAGCCACATTGCTACTACTTGAACTTGGATCTGCCACTAAGCCTACCACATTAATGGGTGTAATCTTGGGTGCACTAGAGGGGTTTCTTGGACAATCTCTGGGGAGGTGGTCTTTGCCACAATCAGGACAAAAAGCCTGTATTGTGATAGCCTCTCCTTGACTCGGAGATGGTGGGTGGGGACAGTCACGAATGAAATGGTCACCATGACATCTGAAACAAGATCCTCTAGGGGCTTGTGGTCTCATTTGTCTCAACTGGGGCCTAGGGTTAGGATTTGTGTACATGACATTGGAGTATTCTGGCTCCCAATTTTGCTCCATAGGCGGTGCCTCATATTGATACGAGTAAATCTCACTATGTTCAGGTGACTCTGTGTAATAAGCATGTGGACTACCTTCATGGGAGTAGTCTGAACTATGAGCATGAGAGTCATTATCTGGTATCAATGGGGTTAGTGGCACCAAAGCTCTATTTGGATTTTCCTCTCCCACAGCATACTTGACTGGAATCACGTTGGCTGGAGCTGGTGGTCGGTTTACCAAGACAGGTTGTGGCCTATATGGTACCTGATATTGCTGTTGTGGTCTGTAATATGGCTGTTGGTATTGATTCTGATACCTACCTTGTGGGTAAGGTTGCTGATAATTTTGTCTAACAGCCTGCCTATTGTAGGGACAATCTTGAGCCGTGTGGTTTGTGTATTTTCTCTCAATAGTGCAATATGGAGCATTCCTTTCTCTAATGTTTTGGTTTTGCATTGGGCATACGTTAGCCATGTGGTCACCCCCGCAAGTATAGCACCGATTCAATGAAGTGACTCTCTGTGTTTGTTTATTTTGGACTCCCAGCTTCTTGGCAACTTGCTCAGCTATCTCTTCTATTTCTGTGGAGGTCTTTGAAGTATGACTAGTAGAACTATCCGAATCTTTGTAGAGTTTGGACAATCCTAACTCCTCACCCAAGTTATCTTCTATGTCTATGCACGTCCGCACACACTCTTCTATGGATCTAGGATCTTTCAAGTATACATAGGATCTTAACTTTGTGCTCAATAAGCCATCTAAAAACAAAGCCACTTGTTTGGCTGGTGTGGGTAGCTCTGGAGCAGGGCATCTTTCTAGGTACTGTCTGAACCTTCTACCTGCTAGTCGCACTGTTTCTTGGGGTGTCTGCTTGAAACTATGGATCAGGGACGATGTGTTATGCCTGATACCACTCTTGGAAAATTCTACAATGAATTCGTCTAGCAGTTGACCTATATCGCGATAGCTGCTTCTACTCAATGGTTGAAACCAAGCTAAGGCAGTGCCTTTAAGGGTCAAACCAAATGCCTCGTACTGGGTGAACCAGTCCTCAATTTGTTCGGCTCTCAGCACTTGTTTGTACTCGGCCACATGATCATAAGGATCCCCTGTCCCATCGAAATAGTTCTTCATTGCCTTGATCACGTGACTGGGTTTAAGGGTTCTTGGGTACTCCCGGGGTCTAGGCAATGGAAAATCCTGTTCATCTCTTTGTTGCCTATGTGCTTGATGTCTCTCTCTTTCAGGTCTTTCATTTTCAAATCCTGACCTATTCCTGCCCACGGTGTGTGCAAAACTTACCTCAGGTCTCTCTCTAGTTCTTTCTCTCTGGGCTTCATGAGCCTGGGATGATCCTACCCCTTGGAGGCCATGGGAAACATTGGATCTTGGTGGGGGGAAAATCATGTCATTCTTCCATGTATATGCATGTCTATCATGTTCCGTTACCAAGAAAATTTTTTCTGATGTGTTATCCAGGTAGACAACTTTGCCTGGTATCTCAGGATCTTTGAATTCATAGATGATAACTATGCCCAATTGGCTAGGTTGATCTGGCTTGAACCTCCAAAAGGCTTCCTCTGTTTCTCTATTCAAAAATAGTTCTATGCTTTTGTTGTCTTGAGGGATCCAGTCCGGAGTGATCACTCGGGTCAAAACTGACTTACCTCTAGGAGTCTGGGGTCCTTGTCCTACGTTTCCTTGTTCTAGGTCTCCTATCTCATTCTCATGAATGATATTTCCAAACTCATCGGTCCTATCTGGTTGGTTGGTAACCACATACATGGTTCCTTCCTTATCAATGTATGAACCCTCTTCGAACTTGACCACCGGGTGTTCAAGTCCAAAGGATTGATCTGGATTTTTGAGTTGGACCACTGATCGCCTCAGACCATCCTCATAGATGCGAGCACCTAATTGGTTGGTCCGAATATATTCCAACTGTGTCTTATAGGGACCTTCCGGTGTTTGTAGATGGGCAGTCCCTGAGCCACCTGCAGGTTTTCCCATACTAAAAGACATTTCTGAATCACTTGTGTCTGATCTGAGTAAAAGATGACCACTTAATTGTTGTGCCCAAGACTTGGATGTATGGTTGACACTAGCCTCAGAAGATCTAATGCTTTGTTTATCCTTGCCTAAGTGTCTACCAGATCTCAGGTTCATAAGCTTTAGTCAAGAGTCCAAATTTTCCCTTTGGTATGGTTCACAATTCTTTAGAGCCCCCTTGGTTCCCTAGTCCCACCTGAGGGTCAACTTCAAATTATCCTATCTTAAAATCAACGCATTATTCTTGAAAAAATTAGTTGAGATCGTGTAGGATTTGAAACGAGCTTTCCAACAAGCTATAGAGCTCAAAAAATGGACTTTGGATGAGAAAGTTATGTCAAATCAGGCTCCTGGGGGTCAAAACAGGCAAACAGGACCTTTGGAGAAAATCGCGATTTTGTGAACTTTCTGAAAATCGCGATGCTGTGAAGTCAAAAAAATCGCGATGTTGAGCACAAAATCGTGTTTTTGAAAATCGCGATTTTGAGCAGAAAATCGTGATTTGAAAATCGCGATTTTGATCACAAAATCGTGTTTTTGAAAATCGCGATGTTGATCACAAAATCGTGTTTCTGAAAATCGCGATTTTGATCACAAAATCGTGTTTTTGAAAATCGCGATGTTGATCACAAAATCGTGTTTCTGAAAATCGCGATTTTGATCACAAAATCGTGTTTCAGAGAATCGCGATGTTGATCACAAAATCGTGTTTCAGAGAATCGCGATGTTGATCACAAAATCGTGTTTCTGAAAATCGCGATTTTGACTCAGAGAATCGTGATTCACAAAGTCGTGTTTTTCACAAAATCGTGTTTTTGACTGAAAATCGTGTTTTCTCAGAATCGTGTTTTTGACATGAAAATCGCGATTTTGAGCAAAAATTCGTGTTTTCTCAAAATCGTGTTTTTGACTTGAAAATCGCGATTTTGTCCCACAGAATCGTGCTTTTTCTCAAAATCGTATTTTTGGCTGAAAATCGTGATTTGTGAGAATCGCGATTTTGAGCAGAAAGTCGTGTTTTTCACAAAATCGTGTTTTTTTTGCTGAAAATCGTGATTGGTGAGAATCGCGATTTTGAGCAGAGAATCGTGTTTGTTGAAAATCGTATTTTTCACATGAAAATCGCGATGTTGAGCACAAAATCGTGTTTTTGAAAATCGCAATTTTGAGCAAAAAATCGTGTTTTCACAGAATCGCCTTTTTCACAAAATCGTGTCTTTGCTGAAAATCGTGATTGGTGAGAATCGCGATTTTGAGCAGAGAATCGTGTTTTTCAGAGAATCGCGATTTTGAGCAGAGAATCGTGTTTTTTTTTTTTTTTGAGAAAAACACAGAATCGCGATTTTTTTCAACCAACTTTTAGGCGGGAAAACTGAAAATCGTGATTTTTCAAAAAATTTTGAATTTTCACAGAATCGCGATTTTCATCACAGAATCGCGTTTTTTGGCGGGAAATTCAAATTTCTGAGCGCCGGCTATGGCGAGCTCCGTATGAGCAGAAAATCATGAAAAAAATACAGCGCTTGCTCTCCCTTGCACCTCCTAACTCCTTCCCACACAATAATGCATGAAAAATGGTATGAAGATGGTGAAAATGCACTAAAAAACAAGAATTTTCTATGAAGAAGAAGATGGAAGAAGGTGGAGATGATGATGATGATGAAGATGAAGAGGAAAAAACAGAAAATGAACTGAAATGACAATTTTTTTACCTTCCAACGTCGCAAATCTACGATCTTACCATCACAACGCTCGTCCTCGAAGCTCTCTCCCCGGCAACGGCGCCAAAATTTGGTGTAGCTCAAGCGTAAGCACCACCTCCTTTACTTGTCAATCCGCGGAGACGTGAGGACCGGTATGAAGACCGCGAGCAAGTGAAGGCACAAGTGCATGAGTGAAGGCACACAAACATGCACACACATACACACACACGCGCACAAAGTAAGATCAAAGAGAGGAACAATGGAAAGCTTAGATTGCAAAAGAGTTCTCTTACAAAAGTTCTATTCACTAACAAGCTAACCTCAAAAATGAGCTCTCTAGCTCTTTTTATAGTTTTTTGACTAGTTTTGGCCCTGTCCAGACCTAGTGTCCGGCCTAGTTAAAAATTAGGTTCCAGGGCTTATTTGAGGGCTCAAACGAAGTCTAAAAATTATGAAAATTGGTACGATGGTACTTCTAATACTCCTCAAGCTCGAGGACTCCTCGGCTTGAACAAAATGGAGTTACTAAAAATAGATAATGGTATTTACAATGGTTTCTAGTGATGAAAATCACTATTTTTGTAGGGGATTCTTCTGAAAATTTGACATACACTTCTTGGAGCTCCCTACTTGCTCTCTCTTCTTCTATGTCCACTTCTTTGATGTGCTTCCATGCTTTGTCCTTAACCTTGAGCTTCAACACTACCAACCTAGCTTTATACCTGTTTATTGTACCATCTGAGTTCCTCTTGAGTTTGTAGATCCATCTGGATCCTATCACCTTCATAGACTCTTTCTTGGGTACCAAGTCCCAAGTGTCACTCTCCTTGAGAGCCTCCATTTCTTCATCCATTGCTTCCTTCCATTCTGGTTTAGTGATTGCTTCTTCAAATGTACCTGGTTCTTCATTCAAGAGATCCTTTGCAAGATATACAGAGTGCTTGGTTACAAGTGAAGTATCATACCCATACCTAATAGGTTTTTTCTTTTCTCTCTGAGATCTCCTCATAGCTTGAGTTGAGGATTCTGGATTGTCTTCTAGTTGCTTCATCTTCATCTTTCCTTTGGATTTCCAAGCCTTGAACTCTTCAATGTTGATGGTATCTTCATCATCTGAGCTTGTGTCCTCTTTCTGAATTGGTTCTTGCCTGATAAGCTTGGGAAAGTCTTCTTCCATGTCATAAGGTAGGCTAACTTTCCTGCACTCATTTTCATACCATGAATCATTTTCATCAAAGATGACATCTCTGCTTACCTTGAAGCCTTTGTTTGAGGGGTTGTAAAATCTGTATCCTTTCTGATTCAAATCATAACCAATGAAGATACATTTTTCAGCTTTAGGGTCTAGCTTTCCCCTTACCTGTGAGGGAATATGCACATATGCAACACATCCAAAAATTTTGCAGTGATCCAGAGATGGTCTCTTACCATGCCAAGCCTCATAGGGTGTCATTCCATCAAGTGTCTTTGATGGAAACCTGTTAATTAAATATGTGGCAGTAGATACACTCTCTGCCCAAAGATAATTTGGCAATTTTTTCTCATTGAGCATAGACCTAGCTGTCTCTACAATGAGTCTATTCCTTCTTTCTACAACCCCATTTTGTTCAGGTGAGTACCTTGTAGTAGTCTCCCTCTTGATGCCTCTTTCCTGCAAGAAATCTTCAAAGTCATTGGAGAAGTATTCTCCACCACCATCTGACCTTAGCTTCTTCAAATGTCTACCTGTTTGATTTTCAACTAGTGCAAGATATTTTTTGAAACAATTAAATACTTCATCTTTATGTTTCATGTAGTATAAGACAGTCCACCTGCTATAGTCATCAATGAAGGACACATAGTACCTTGATCCAGATATAGATGGCTCCTTGCTAGGTCCCCAAACATCTGTATGCACTAATTCCAGATAATCTTCATGCATAAAACCTTTCTTGGTATAAGGCAATCTGTGTGACTTACCATATTGACAAGCCCCACACTTGTATATCATGTGTTGCTTGGATACATTAGGTATCCCAAGCACACATTGATCTCTACTCATTTGCTTTAAGGTCCTTTCTCCAATGTGACCTAATCTCTTGTGCCAAATCTCCAATTCTGATAGGGTTTGATCTTTATAGTTGTACAAAGCAATGCTCTTTGTGTCTTCTAGTTCAAAGGTAAATAATCTACCTGATTTTTCTCCCTTGGCTATCCTTCTGAATCCATGTCTTGGATCCTCCACATATGCACCATGTTGAGTGAACCTGACCTGTAAACCCTTTTCCACAATCTGACCTACACTCATCAGATTCTTGGTGATTGTTGGAACATACAATACTCTGCTCAATAAATTCTGATTACCATCACTAGTTTTGACATTGCCTACTTTAACAACTGAGTGTTTAGTGTCATCACCTGTCTGCACTTGATGCTTGCCTTTGGGTTCTTCCAAATCAGAAAGTAATGCAACATTTCCAGCTACATGATTAGAGCAACCTGAATCAATATAGAATAAGTGATCATCATTGATACGTGACTTAGATGTCATGTTCATGATCAACATGGAATCATCTTGCTCCTCTGCATAATTGTTGTAGTCTTTCCTATTTCTGTATCCACCTTGATAGTTGCCATTGTGATTGTAGTTGTTGTTATAATTATTGTTGTAGCCATGGTAGCCTTGAGATTGGTTGAATCTGCCTCTGCCTTGAGAGTATCCTCCTCTTTGGTGACCTCTTCCTCTTTGGTTCTTATAGTTTTTGTAGCATTCATCTGTGGTATGGTTAGGCAAGCCACAGATATTACATGGAGATTGATTGTAGGGTCTCCCCCGACCTGACTTACCTCCTCTGCCCCTACCTCTAGATGATCTACCTCTCCCTGCATAGTTTGCTTGGGAGGTAGAGCCTTCTTCATCAACCTTCTTGCTTTTACCTTTATCTTTTACCTTCTTATCAGTATATAGGGCAGAGGGATTGTTACCTTTTGATTGCTCTCCATTCTTTGTGATCTTTGCTTCATGTGTAAAGAGTTGTCCAATCAGAGTTGTTAGATTAGGTGCTTGGATGTCCATGTATAAGTCCATTGCTGTGGTAAAGCTCTCCCACTTGTCATCTGCCTTTAGTCCATTGATCACTTGTCTGACTATTTGCTCTTCCTCAATTTCTTCTCCAACACTTGCAAGTTGATCTGCAATGTCTTTGACTTTGGTGACAAAATCTGAGACACATTGTTTTGATTGCTTCCTAAGAGTTGTAAACTCAATCCATAGCTGATTCTTTCTAGCTCTTGTGCTTGATGAAAAATAAGTTGACAAGGTTTCCCAAGTCTCTTGGGAGGTTTTGCAATTCCTTATATGTGGTAGAAGGAAATCAGAGATAGAGTTTAGAAGATATGACCTTGCCAAAGCATCCTTTGCACACCATTGATTGAGCCTCTCATGTTCATCCTTTGTAGGTAGGCCTCTAGTCTTGAATGAGGGCAATTCCTCATCTCCTGATATGTATCCAAACAAGATCCTTCCTTGTAGATAGGTCTTCATCCTTAGAGACCAAGCTTGGTAGTTGTTCCTGTCTAATTTGTCAATGAAGGAAGGGAAACCATCACCCATGATTACCTTATTTGCTCTGATACCACTGTTGGGAGTGATGGCAGGATGCACTCAGAAGATCAGTTGGTGCTGCAAAACCTGCTTCACACCTGCCCTCTTTTGACTCCAGATATGCTTAGTAGACTCCTTGAGCTTCCAAATGATACCAAAATATGCTATATGTACTTTGGAAAAGGTTTGAGTAATGACTTGATCAAAACAGACTACTTTGTAAATCACAAGACTTGAAAACTTTCTATTTTGGTCTTGATACCTGCTCAGTGTTATGCTCAGTGTGACCAGTGTAGTTACAATTAGCAAAATTCCTTCTAGAGATATTCTATTAGCTTAGTAAGCTTCCATTTGCAAGAGGAATGAAAGAAAATGATAAACTACACTCAGAGAAATCACTTTAGCAAAATAAGGTGTACCCCCAATTTTTTAGGAGACTTACAGTCACAGACCAGTGAGCACCCCGACTGAGATTTCTCTGTGATGGTTGATCCAATGGCCTTGAAACTTTGTAGGTGTATAGTAGACTTTGAGCTGAATCGAATGCACTTTGAATCATCCAATTTGGTTTAGTAGATCTTGAGATATGCCCTATTGAAGTTGACAGAGTTGAAGGTAATCACTCAGAGAAACCAGAGATTATGAATGTATGTATATTGATTAAATCTAATGATTGTACATTCCCATTGGCATGTAATGTGATGCTCAATGGTACTCAGAGGCGTAGGCTATGGTGTAGCTCACACATACTCAATGATTGACTCAGAATCGCCTCGGGAGGAGTGAAGGATACCCGCGACTTTTCTCCATGGTTTTTATAAGTGTTGATTGGTCATTTGAATTTGAAATTCAAATTGAAGCTCCCTAGAATCTCTCTACTAAACTTAGGGAGATATTCCCTCAATCACATCATCTACTTTTCCACGACTCAAACTAGTAGGTGAGTTTACAAGAGTGATTAAAGTCATATAGACTTTTACATAGGATAAAAGGTAATAACCAATAAGCATTGGTTCCTATGATCATTGTTCCATGTAGATATATCCTTCAAGGGTTCAAGCTTCATGTGTGGTCTTCAAGATTGATAACCAAGCCAAGTCTTCCAAGGCTCCAATGTTCCAAGCCAATGTGTGAAGGCTTGAAATGCACCAACAGAGAGTGACCCAAACTCAAACAGTTTTGACTCAACTCATATAGATAGTCCACTTGCTTATTACACGGAGTCACTAGAACACGTGGAGACATATCATTATGATAGTCCACCCGTGGAACCGAGTTGGGAGCCCGAATACGCTAATGTGATGTACACAAACCCAAACCCACGGCCCCAATTAAGACAATAAAGACCACAGGGCCCTAGAGGACCATGCTTTAGGTGCCAAGGAGATCATTTCATAAAGGATTGTCCACATCCTCCAATAGTAGGACAATCACAGTACTATAACATACAAGGCTTTTGTGCCGATTGTGGTAAAGAGCACATAATCAAAGATTGTCCTAAGAACCCAGTTAACGCTTCAAATGTGACACCGATCAACGTGATAGGTATTGTAAACAACATAGATGGATCCAACCCTACATACGTGCCTATCCAAGCTATAACAAGGGCCCAGGTGCTCTTACAGAACCAACAACTTAATCAGGAGAAAATAGTCGGAAGTAGTGAACTTGCAGAATCTAGCAGTAAAAAGACTAAATCTTGGAAAGATTCCAGAGAAAGAATCAAGAGAAAGTGGAGTAAAAAGATAACTGAGTTGGGAGGAAGTTTAAAAGAATCTAGAGCCAAAATCCTAGAACTGACTTCACAGGAATTGAATCAAGAGAATCTAGCTCAAAAATCAGGATCAATTCTAGCGGAACCCATACCAGAAAATCTAGACATGATGTTTCATGCAGATCAGGCTAGATTAAAAGAGGGACCTCAAGTAGCTGAAATGAGTAAGAACTACCCACGAGTGGATCTAGAACTTGAGAGGACTAAACTTTGTATGAAGATGGTAGAATTAGCACAAGTTTTGTTCGAAACCTCGAGATATCTTAATTGGAATAACATGGAAAAACCTGAATTACACTTTCAAGGACTAGTGGAGAGGCTAGAATACTTGATGGAAAGAAAAGAGAAAAAGGATCAGCATAGGAATCTTAGTGTCCCAGAGACACAGGAAAGGAATGCACCATCCTTGTCTCAACTACCCAATACAGAAAGTCAAGACAACTTGTCTTCCATACATAGGTACTCACATGAATTTTTGAGAGAAATCCAAGAAGAAAAGTGGAGAAAAGAACAAGGAACCCATCCTCCTATTCAAGAAATAGACCACATGCAAGAACAATTTCCCCAAGATATCCCCTCTATTTACGATGATGTAGAGGAAGAACGACTGAGTGAACACACAGGTTTTGAATCCAATTCTTTACAAGAATTACCTCAGTTCACAAGACCTTGGGAAGCAAAGTCTATTAGTATGAGAGCACCCATGATAATAGTGAGGAATGAAGAATCAGTAATCCCAAGAAACACGGAAGTGATCAAGAACACTAAAGTACAGTGTAATCTCACTCTGGAGGAATTGTTAAAGGTAAAACCAGAACTGTGGAAGCATGTAGCAAATCAATTCCCTGAGCTTGCTACTACTCCCTCATAGATAGGATCACAAAAGAAGGTACCAGAAATACCAGTAGAAAAGATTGGAGACGTAAGTGAAGGAGAGGAAGGTAACACATATCTTCCAATAACCCATCAGGGCTACACCACGAAAGCCATCTTAGATTCAAGAGCCGGAGTAGCCATCACTACCACTGCTTTATGGAAACGTTGGGGTAAGCCAGCACTCAGACCTACCAGGATGAAGCTACAAATGGCTGATGGACACATAGAAAAACCATTAGGCTTACTAGAAGGCATATCTCTCACCACTTGTGGTGTAGAGTTTGAGCATACCTTCGCCATTTGTGACTTTGCAAAAAATCATGCTTATGAGATGATATTGGGACGACCATTCATGCGTCAGTTGCAAATTGTACAAGATTGGGGAACTAGTTCTTTGTACTTGCAACATTTATGAGTGACTACTAAAGTCAATCTTAAAGACTATTCACATCAAGATGTACCCCCAATACAATGGAATATCATCCATACTACACCAGTAGAAATAGAATCAGTACACTCTTTAGAGTCAGACCCCTCATGGTTACACGAGGATACTCATTTATGGATGTCTAAAGTAGCAAAACAAGAGGAAGAATGGTTAGAAGCAAGGACCTTAGGTGCAGAACAACATCCACGAACTCTTCAAGACCCAGCTTACGCACCAGTAGTATTCCCAGATGAAGAATTCGAACCCCATGGTTGGGCAGAAATCTTAGCAACCATGGATGTAGCCATCAATGAGGAACAATGGACACCCCACTGTGACGAGGATGGCTATGACATCTCAGTTTTCACGATAGAGCCAATCATGTGTGATTCAGTTTTAGAAGAGTGTGAACCTAACACTGATGCAATTGAGGATGCAAGTGACTTCGATTTAGAATCAATTATCATGGACCCACCCTTTGCATCAGAAGAAGAATATTTTTATGAAGTAGAAACTCATCCTCAGAGACATGAAGAAATTACAAATGAGGTGAGGTTAGCTACACAAGTAACCACTAAAGGTGAAGGAAAGAAAAGAAAGAAGAAAGAAACCATGCCAGAAGAAGAAGAATCTTTGTTTGAGGTTCCCGAGAACTTCAAGAAACATGAAATAGAAGATAGATGAATCATGGTACGAATGCCTAACACAAAAGCTGACATTGGAGAAGCATATGATAATCGAGAGAAAACCAAGAAAATAATAGTTGCCATAGAAGGAGAAGAAGAAAAATGTACATACATCGGGCCTGATTTGACAAAAGAAGAAGAAGAAGAATTAGTTGCCCTATTGCACGAATATAGAGATGTGTTCGCATGGAGTTACAAAGATTGGAAAGGAGTAGATCCAGACATATGTTCCCATAGAATCCCTATGACTCCAGATGCAAAACCCATGAAACAAAAACCCTACATGTACAATGATAATTACGCTGCGAAGATTAAAGAGGAGATAGATCGCTTGATAGAAGCAGGATTCATTTACGAAATTGAGCATACCAAATGGGTATCCCCCATTGTGGTGGTGCCCAAGAAAAATGGAAAATTGCGTGTGTGTATTAACCTTAAAAAAGTTAATGCCGCCACAATTAGAGATAGTTATCCTCTTCCTATCACAGAACACCTATTGGAAAGAGTTGCGGCCAAGGAAGTTTACAACTTCCTTGATGGATTCTGAGGCTATAATCAAGTAGCCATTGCTCCAGAAGATCAACACAAGACGGCTTTTGCCACTGAATGGGGCATATTTGCATTTTGTGTGATGCCTTTTGGCTTAACAAATGCACCTGCCACTTTCCAGTGACTCATGTGTCATGTTTTCAAGGAATTCTTACGTAAGAATTTGGAAGTTTATGTCGATGACTTATGTGCACATTCAAATATAAGACAAACACATATCCCTGAGTTAAGATAAGTATTTGACAAATGTCAAGAATATTAGGTTTGTTTGAACCTCGAAAAGTGTGTTTTCATGGTCAGATAAGGCAAACTTTTAGGACACATTGTGTCAAAGAATGGAGTCTTTACAGACGAAGAAAAGGTGAAAGTAATTGCAGAAGTACCTAGACCAACTAAAGTGAAAGAGGTACAGGCATTTATGGGCCATTGCGGTTATTATAGGAGATTCATACACATGTATGCAATCATAGCCAAGCCTTTGTACTCTCTTTTGACTCATTTTGAATGGACAGATGAATGTGAGAACTCATTCAATGAACTCAAACGACGTTTGCGCTCAGCACCTATATTGACCACCCCAGATTGGAGTAAGCCATTCCATGTGCATGTGGATGCATCCAACTATGCCATACGATGTGTGTTAGCACAACCCACGAATGAAGGAAATATAGATCTTCCCATAGCTTACGTGAGCAGACAATTGAACGCAGCAGAAAGAAATTACACCACGATAGAATGAGAAGGATTAGGGATGATCTATGCAGTAAAGAAGTTCAGACACTACTTGTTGGCAAACAAGGTCAAATTCTTTACAGATCATCAAGCCCTATTGTATTTAGTCAACAAGCCATGTAACACAGGACGACTAATACGTTGGTTTCTATTACTCATGGAGTATGATTTTGAAGTAGTAGTCAGGAAAGGAAAGACACATCTCAGAGCTGACCACCTTTCGAGACTAACCTCAGGAGAAGCTCCTCAAGGAGTAGTGGATGAGTTACCCGATGCATATTTGTTTAACCTTGAGATAGCACCAGAATGGGCTAAGCCGATAGTCCCTATTCTCACGTATGGACCCAAGAATCCTAGGATAAGGATCAAGGAAGGAGAGATTACCAAGTCTCAGAGATACCAAATCATAGCAGGAAGCATATATAAACAAGATAATCAAAAGATTCTTGCTTGTTGTGTAGATGAATCAGAACATATGAATTGGTTGCAATTAGCACATATAGGTGCATTAGAGCAACATCATTCGAAACATCATACATTGCAGACTCTGCATAGACTAGGAGTATATTGGCCTACGATGGAAGCAGATGTCTACAAGTTGTGTAAAGAATGCCATGTGTGTTGTGAAAGACCACCGGTAGAACATGCTACATTGTATCACGTGTCTCTCACACCAAACTAGAGTGAATCTTTAGTGACGTACTTGAGGACGAACACATTCCCTCAAGGGATGACTTTAGCGCAACAACGCAGTCTAGAGCAGGAAGCTCAAGACTATTTCACTTATTGGCAATAATCTATACAAACGAGGACGAGATGGATACCTAAGAGAATGTATTCATGAAAGCGATTATCTGAGGGTACTAGAGTCTACACACCAAGGTGTCGCAGGAGGTCACTTTGGACCAGATAGGATAATCAAAGCCATCCTCTTTGCAGGATTAAAACTCTTCACATGGATGCGCATACCTATGTAAAGAGATGTGATGTGTGCCAAAGAACTCAGTTTCCTACTCGCAAAGATGAGATGCCATTGAAACCCATGATGGGTGGACGTGCATTTTCTAAGTGGGGTATAGACTTTGTAGGACCCATTAACCCCTCTGCAAAAGGTACACATGCGGAATACATTATTGTTGCAACAAATTATCTCACCAAATGGGTAGAGGCAAAAGCCACGAAAAAAATGATGCACACACAACTGCAAAATTCTTATTTGAAAATGTCTTTACGAGATATGGATTGCCTATAGAGTTAGTGGGCGATCGAGGAACTCACTTTCTAAACCAAGTCATTGAATATTTGTTACAAGATTTTATGGTGATTCACAAGAAATCCGCACCATATCATCCTCATGTCACGAGGAAGGAGATAAGGAAGAGAGCTCACACACACACTCTCACTCTCAAGGAGAAGCACACACACAGATTGAGGCAAGGAAGAATGATCTTCCTCTTCTTCTATTACATAAAAGGAATGTACAAGAATGACCTAAAAACAAGAATACAACAAGTGCAATATATAAAGAATAGTACATAAGGAAAAACCTAATGTCCGTAAATGAGTGAGCAGACAAGAAACAAATGTGCCATCACTCTCGGTAGATAAATCTAATAAAGCTCAATGAAGTATTGCTGACATATACCGGCGTGACCACTATACATGTCAGAGAAACGAAAAACTGGTACGTGTCATCTTGGATCATCACATGTTGAGCTTGATATCTCAACACTCCCCCTCAAGCTCAACGCCATATCCTGTAATCCAAGCATCTTCCGAAACTTCTTCAACTTCTTAGCTCCAAGTGCTTTGGTGAAAATATCAGAAACCTGCTCATCTGTTCTCACATAAACAAGATCAATATCACCTGCTAATACCTTCTCTCTGATGAAGTGATAATGGACCTCGATATGCTTTGTTCTAGCATGGAAAACAAGGTTCCGTGCTAACTGTATGCTACTAAGATTATCACAATAGATAGTGATAGGCTTTTGCACTTCCACACCTAAATCTGCAAGTAACATCTCCAGCCATGATGCCTCACATGCTGCCATTGCAGCACCTCTATACTCAGCCTCTGTACTCGACAAAGCAATAGTGGGTTGCTTCTTGTTGCTCCATGTAATAGCTGCACCTCCAAGTGAGAAAAGAAAACCACTAGTAGATCTTCTATCTGGAGTACTACTAGCCCAATCTGCATCGGTGTATCCATGAACCTGCAAATCTACACCAGCTTCATAAAAACAATGCATAATCCAAAGTAGCACTCACATAACGTAGAGTGCGCCTCAGAGCATCCAAATGTGGCTTCCTAGGAACCTACATAAACTGACTTTCAAGCCCAACATTGTAGCTTAAATCAGGCCTTGTAATTGTAAGATATATAAGACTTCCCACAATTTTCCTATACATAGTAGCATTTTCCAATGCTTCACCTAATGTAGTATCCAATTTCAAATTCTGATCTAAAGGCATAGAAATCGGCTTACAATCAGCCATACCATACTTTTGCAGCATACTCAAGGCATATTGCCTTTGCGACATCCATATGCCTGTTTCTGTATGTATAAACTCAATGCCCAAGAAATAGCGCAGCACACCAAGATCTTTCATGTCGAATTCCTGCATAAGAAGTTTCTTTACCTCTTTGATGGTTTCTTCATTATCACCACCTACAATCAGGTCATCAACATAAATAGCCACAATAGTGATGCCATCATCAGTCTTCCTTGCATATAGTGAGTGATCTGCATCACACATAGAAAACCCAATGCTGGTTAAGTAATCAGCAATCCTTGCATGCCATGCATGCGGAGCCTGCTTCAACCCATACAAAGTCTTTTGCAACCTACAAACATATTCTGGATGCTTTGAATCTTCATATCCTTGTGGCTGGTCCATATATACTTCTTCCTGTAACTCACCATGTAGGAAAGCATTCTTCACATCCATCTGATGCAAAGTCCATCCTTTTGTTGTAGCTAATGCAACAAATGTCCTAACAGTAGACATTTTAGCTACAGGGCTGAATGTTTCCTCATAAACAATGCCATATGTTTGTGCATAACCTTTAGCTACCAATCGTACTTTATACCTGCTTATGCTACCATCAGCATTATGCTTTACCTTGTAAACCCATTTGCAGCCTATGGGTTTCTTTCCTTGCGGCAATGGAACCAGCTTCCATGTATCATTTCCATAAAGTGCAGCCATCTCCTCATCCATAGCCTTTTCCCAATCTGCATTACCAATTGCATCTTCAAAACAAGAAGGTTCAGCATCTTGTATTACCTTTGTCATGTAGGCACAATGGCGAGCCATGTAACTATCATATGTCAATCGTTGCACTGAATTACGCATCCTCCCAGATCTTCTTGGTCCTGGGTCACTTCTCCTTGTATCATCTGCATGTGCCTTTCTCACTCCTGGAGTCTTCACAGAGGGCAATCCAAGTTCCTCATCAATACTCTTTTCTGAACCACTTGAATCTCCATCAACATCTTCAAAACCTGCACTTGTTTTACTACGAGCAGAAAGCTTTTCTTTACCTTTCTTGGATGTATTTGATGAATTTGCTGGACTGAAATTTCCACGCAATCTTCCACTCCATGGATTTGAGTTGGAACTATTTCTTGGTGATGCATCCAGTCCACTCAAAACTTGAGATTCTGCACTAGATTTTTTAGCATTTTCTTTGTCATTTGGTTCAAGATTCAGTCCTTCTTTGGCATCTACATAGAAGCTTGACATTTCATCAAATACCACATCTCTGCTCACCTTCACCTGTCGTGTGAGTGGGTTATAACATTTGTACCCCTTTTGCTCAAGGGAATATCCAATGAAGACACATTTTTCTGCTTTCGGATCAAGCTTTGTCCTCAACTCATCTTGAACATGTACATATGCAATACAGCCAAAAACTTTCAGATGTGATAAGTTTGGTGTTGGCAGCAGTCAGGGAACCGAAGGAGCCACAAGACGAAGAGAGTCAGAGCGAAGGGACAGCACAAGCAGACATGGCAGTCAAAGAAGATCTGGCAAGTAGGCCAATAATTTTCTTCATGAAGAAGCAAGTACGAGCATTCACGCAGATCTAGCACTAAGGCAACCTTTAATTTTTCAAAACCTTTACACCAATTAAAAGTGATTCTCATCACTAACAACACCTGTAAATACCATGCTCACCTTTTTGTGGCTCCATTTTGTGCTAGCCGAGGAGTCCTCGAGCTTGAGGAGCCTTAGAAGTAGTTGCTTACCAATTTTCGTATTTTTTAGATCTCATTTGAGCCCTCAAATAAGCCCTGGAACCTAATTTTTAACTAGGCCGGACACTAGGTCTGGACAGGGCCAAAGCTAGTCAAAAACTATAAAAGGAGCTAGAGAGCTCATTTTTGAGGTTGGATTGGAATTGAAATGAACTTGTAAGAGCTTTTTGAAAGTAATCTAAGAACTCCATTGCTTCTCACTCTTTGTCTTGCCGTGTGTGCGCGTGTGTGTGTATGTGTGTGCATGTTAGTGTGCTTCTCACTCACGCACTTGTGCCTCCACTTGCTCGAGGTCTTCATACCATCCTCACGTCTTCTCGGATTGACATTAAAGGAGGTGCTACTCATCACTGAGCTACACCAAATTTTGGCGCCGTTGCCGGGGATCGAGCTTTGAGGACGAGCGTGTGATGGTAAGACGTAGATTGGAGACGTTGGCGTTGTAGGTAATTTCTTTACTTTTCCTATTTTTCTCTTTCTTACCTTACCACCATCATCACCATCTCCCACCTCCATTTCCATCATCGCAAAAATTTCAGTTATTTGATCATATCACCTTCTCCACCTCATTTCCCTCATTTCACTTGTGAGAGAGAGCGAGAGAGCGAAATTTTGTGTGCTGTTTTTGCATGTTTTTTGAGCTGTCTTGCAGGTACAGGTTGCATCATCGTCCCCAGCACTCTGCGCAGGTACGGAATTGGACGTAACTGTCTGTGTGTCGCCGACCTCTGTCAATCGCGACCGACAGAAAAAATGCTCAAATTGCCAAACAAAGTGCAAAACCATGATCTACAGGCCTAGAGCTTCCCAAAAATGTGCTTAGAATTTTGAAACTCCTCAGATTTCTATCAATCGCGATCGCTCTGTCAATCGCGATCGACAAACCACGACGGATAGACCTGTCAATCGCGATCGATCAATCAATCGTGATCGACAGCCCACGACGGCTCTGTCAATCGCGACCGACAGAGTCAACGACCGATTGACCACGACCGACGGACCATACGCGTGACACGTGTCAATCACGATCGAGCCATCAATCACGATCGACTCATCAATCGCGACTGACAGCCCATGACGGCTCTGTCAATCGTGACCGACACAGTCAACGATTGTTTGACCACGTCGGACAGACCCTCGCGATCGACCTGTCAATCGCGATCGACACATCAATCACGATCGACGCATCAATCGTGATCGACAGAGTCAACGACTATTTGACCACGATTGACTGAATTTTCGGCCACGTGTCAATCGCGACTGACCAGTCAATCGCGACTGACAGCCACGACGGACCTGTCAATCGCGATCGACATGTCGATCGCGACTGACCTGTCAATCGCGACTGACAGACTTTGCGAACACGTTAGAAGGGCAAATTAGGTCAAATTTTTGAGGCAAAAATAATGGTCTAAAATTTGGCCAAGTGTGGGACAAACACTAGGGTGTGGTATTGCATTACGAGGGCATGACCCAAGTAACCCGAGAATTCCTGTTTGCCTGTTAACCTAGTTTAATCCTGTTTTAGCCCCAAAACCCTGAACTGGCATAACTTTCTCATACGAAATCCGTTTGCCGTGATTTTTGTTTTGTTGGAAAGCTGGCGGGGAGTACAACAAAAACATCGACTGGTTATAGTTAAATTAAGATCAGGATTATTAGATAGGGTATTTTGAAGTTGACCATACCCAGGGGGAACAAAATTCAGGGATCTCTAGAGTTGTGTCCAAAAAGTCATAGTGCAAATTGGTGAAGTGTTACATGAATGAAAGTGATTGGCTCTGTCTTTTGAATTTAAGTCTTGAGCTAACGGTGGGCCTTTTACAGGTCGTTTGAGAGTATCGAAGGGTACGCAAAGCAAGAGTAAGTGCAGGCTTGGGAACACGCGTCCTGGGCACACCAGGGCAACAACACAAGGAAAGGACTTCAAGGTTGGAAAACCCGCAACACCCTCTGTCAATTCTTAGTTTAGGCTAAGTGCGGGTAGTGTTAGAAGTAATTCCAGGCAACGATAGGCACGAGATAAATCAAAGACTATCTAAGAAATAAAGTTCAAGTCAAGAGATAACCTGTGTGTGTGGACGACAACCTTAAAAGGAAAGAACCTAACGTGAAACGACCAAAGTAAAGTGCGAAATTAAACTCAAGTATTCCTAACGACGTGATATCAGACAAGAGTATAAACACGATAATCAACATAAAAAGGGGATTAAGTAATTGATACAAAGGACTCAGAAACGTGGTTGTACCTGGGAAAAATTGAGTTAATCAGTTAAGCATATGAACCTTAGATCAGGACGACATCTAGTAAGAGAGAGACAAAGCCTTAGGTCTTCAGAGGATAGTGTCAATCATACTGCGAGGTCTTGGGCCCAGCAGTTGAGTCACCACTCGCATTACCCTAGCTCTGATACCTATGAATCAGAAATGTCTCAAGGCATGGAGAGACCCACAAGAAGTTCAGGAGTGCCATACTTGCACAGGGTAGAAGGCCCTTACAAAACGTAGTTGGAATACCTTAGGACCAACCGATTAGGTGCCAGCATCTATGAGGATGGCCTAAGAAGATCTGTGGTACAAATTAAGAATCCTGATCAATCCATTGGACTAGAGCGCCCAGCTGTCAAGTTTGAAAACGGAGCATACTTGGACAAAGAAGGAACCATATACGTAGTCACCAGTCACCCAGATAGGACGGATGAATTTGGAAATGTGATCTCAGAAGCGGACTTAGGGGACCTAGAGCAAGGAAACATGGGTACAGAACCTAGAACCCCTCGAGGCAAATCGGTTCTCACTAGGATTATCACACCAGAGTGGATTCCCCAGGATAATAAGAGCATAGATTTGCTCCTCAATCGAGAAACTGACGAAGCCTTTTGGAGGTACAAATCTGATCAGCCAACTGATATAGGAACAATCATGATCTATGAGTTTAAGGACCCTGATAGCCCAGGCAGAGTGACCTACTTAGATCACACCTCAAAGAGGATCTTTGTGGTGACAGAAAATGATAGGCATGCTTACACTTGGAAGGGTGAATTCGTTTTCCCCCAACCAAGATCGAACGTGTCCTTTGGTCACCCAGGAGCGGGAACCTCCCACGCTCACGGAACACAAAGAGACAGACATAGAGAAAGGCCGGAGGTGAGCTTTGCCAACTCAGGGGGCAGAGACAGAATGAGGACGGAAACAAATAGAGTAGAGCCTGAGGTACTTAGAGCTCACAGGAATCAAAGAAATGCGGATGAGTTCCCTCTACCACGACCTAGAGAGCACACAAGGACTTTGAGACCAACTCAGCTAGTTAAGTCCATGAAGAACTACTTCGATGGCACTGGAGATCCATACGATCATGTGGCTGAGTTTAGGCAAGTCTTGAGAGCTGAACAAGTGGAGGATCTATTCACACAGTACAATGCCTTTGGTCTAACCCTTAGGAACACTGCCCTGACATGGTTTCAGCCGCTAAACGAGAGGCAGTTCAGGAGCATAGACCAACTCCTAGAGGCTTTCATTATTGAATTCTCTAAGAGTGGCATAAGGCATAATACCTCCTCGCTGATTCACAGCTTCAAGCAAACCCCTCAAGAAACCGTGAGACTTGCAGGAAGAAGATTTAGGCAATACTTAGAAAGATGCCCTATTTCGGAGCTACCCACGCTAGCTAAGCAAGTGGCTCTATTCTTGGACGGACTGCTAAGTACTAAATTGAGATCATATGTGTACTTAAAGGACCCTAGGACCATAGAAGAGTGTGTACGCATGTGTATTGACATTGAGGACAACCTAGGGGAGGAGTTAGAGCTTTCCAAGATATACAAAGATTCAGATAGTGCCTCTAGCCTCTCTTCCACGCAATCCACATCGATTGAGGAACTTGCAGAGAAAGTTGCTCAAAAACTGGTGTCTCTAGCAAACAAATTGCGAGATTTGCCCCGGTGAAAAGATGTTATACTTGTGGTGGCAACCACATGGCGAACGTATGTCCCATTATGGCTCAACCCCAAGTAAATTCTAGTAGCCAGTACTGCACCATAGAACGGAGGTACACCAATCACACCACACAAGATTGCCCCTACAATAAGCAAACAGTTAGGCAAACTTACCCTCAACCCTATCCACCGCAGGGAAGATACCAGAACCAGTACCCTCCACAACCATATGGCAGGCCACAACAACCTTATCAGCAACCATACCAAAACCAACAAAGACCTCAGCCTGTGTTAGCACAACAACCCCCTGCCCCTGCTAATGTGATCCCAGTAAAATATGCAGTAGCCGAAGAAAACCTGAATAGAGCTATAGTCCCCGTAACACCTTTGCTTTTTGAAAGTGACCCCAGTGACCATAGCTTTGATTCTACACATGTCGATAGTCCCCAGGCCTACTACATGCAGTCTCCTGAGCATGGTGAGTCTTACTATAGCGAAGAGCCAAATGAACCTAGTTGGGAGTCAGATTACTCAAACGTCATGTATACGAACCCCAATCCTAAGCCTCAACCTAGGCAGGTAAGACCCCCATTCCCTAGAGGACCATGCTACGGATGTCAAGGAGATCACCTCATTCGTGATTGTCCTTTACCTCCATCTACACAACCCCAGTCAGTAACAATTCAGGGCTTTTGCCAAGAATGTGGAAAGGACCATCTTTTACGAGATTGCCCTAAGAATCCTAATAATATGCCAAAAATCACTCCTATTAACGTTATTGGGTTGGTGGTAGACTCCACAGGAAGTGTGACATCCACCGCACCGGTACAGGTAGTGACTAGACCTCAAGCATTGCAGCAGAACCAAGGGGTAAACCAGGATAAGAACCCAAGGGCTAGTGAAACCGAGAGCGAGACAAAGAAAAGGACTAGAGCATGGAAAGATAGTCGGGAAAGAATGAAAAGACAATGGGACAAGTGTTACCCTAGAGCTGACCTAGAGATAGAAAGAACCAAGCTTTGCGCGAAAATGGTCGCATTGGCTCAGACTATGTTTGAAGCCAGTCGCCTTTTCAATTACTCGGGCTCAGCCAAGACGCAATTACACTTGGATGGACTTCTAGAGAAGTTAGAGGGCATAATTGCAAGATCTGCCAAGGAAGAAGAAAATCAAGAAAGAGATAACGGAAGCAAAAATATGACCCATCCCCCACCGAAAGCTTATGTGCCCAATTCCACTGAACCAGACAACCCCCCCTCCCTAGAAAGAATAGAGAATCCAATGGCACAATCATAAAAGGAACTCGCCCCTCAACACCATGACAAGGCTAGTGAAAGAGCAGGTCTTCCTACCCAGAAAGCCTATGTGCTTGAGGCCTACGTGCCTAACTCTACGGAGCCAGACACCTCTTCTTCTATGAATCGGTTCACACCAAAATTCCTACGCGAGATTCAAGAAGACAAATGGGCTAAAGAAAGTGAAGTCCCTCCTCCCATTGAACTGGTGGATGATGCACATGATCAATTCCCACAAGACATCCCATCCATTTATGGAGAGCAGGAGAGTATCCAATCTCAGGAAAGATTAGACTTCGAGTCTAATTCTTTACAAGAACTACCCCATTTCACAGGCCCCTGGGAAGAAAATTCCACTTGTATGAGAGCACCCACAGTCATGGTAAGAAACGAAGATTCGGTCATACCTAGGAACACACAGGTAGTGAAGAACACTAAAGTGCAGTGCAATCTCAAGTTAGAAGAGCTACTCAAGGTTAGACCAGAAGTGTGGAAACATGTAGCCAAACAAGTACCAGAGATAGAAAAACCTCGTTCCCAGGTAGGATCACATAGGATAGTGCCAGAGATACCCTTGGATAAGATAGGAGATATGTGTGAAGTTGAAGAAGGGAACACCTATCTTCCCATTACCTACCAGGAGTACACCACTGTAGCTCAAGTGTAAGCACCACCTCCTTTACTTGTCAATCCACGGAGACGTGAGGACCGGTATGAAGACCACGAGCAAGTGAAGGCACAAGTGCGTGAGTGAAAGCACACAAACATGCACACACATACACACACACGTGCACAAAGTAAGATCAAAGAGAGGAACAATGGAAAGCTTAGATTGCAAAAGAGTTCTCTTACCAAAGTTCTATTCTCTAACAAGCTAACCCCCCAAAAATGAGCTCTCTAGCTCTTTTTATAGTTTTTTGACTAGTTTTGCCCTGTCCAGACCTAGTGTCCGGCCTAGTTAAAAATTAGGTTCCAGGGCTTATTTGAGGGCTCAAACGAAGTCTAAAAATTATGAAAATTGGTACGATGGTACTTCTAATACTCCTCAAGCTCGAGGACTCCTCGGCTTGAACAAAATGGAGTTACTAAAAATAGATAATGGTATTTACAATGGTTTTTAGTGATGAAAATCACTATTTTTGTAGGGGATTCTTCTGAAAATTTGACATACACTTCTTGGAGCTCCCTACTTGCTCCCTTTCCTTGTGTGTCCACCTTTTGATGTGCTTCCATGCTTTGTCCTTGACTTTGAGCTTCAACACTCCCCCCCCTCTCGAGTCTGTCGTCCCTGACAGACCCTTGTTGGAAGGGCTGTTCTATGTAGTGCTTTGAGAGGTGGTGTCCATCCGTTGTATGAGCTGGTTCCTTGGATTCCAGCAAGAATGTGTCGTTGTGAGCTTTCAAAACTGCAAGTTGCTCAAAAGAGGTTGTCAAGAGTGATTTGGAGCAACTACTGGCTTCAATTTGCTTCCGAGATATGGATGTTGTTCCCATGACGTCCGCTAGCTCTTCCAAAGATGATGTTGAGAGCAGTCATGCCAACTACTCATAACCCATAATGAATGATGGGTAAGTGTGTTCGTGCCTGGGTTGAAAAAAGTATGTGCCTTGTGCACGGCCTTGTAATGTAGCCCTACGCATGCTTACTTGGAAAATGCATTGGAAGAAGTATGGTGCAAAAATTGCGGGTCTTGAGCTAAGTGCTCAAGGGTATGCTGACGAAGAGGTTTCCTAAACTATCATGGTTATGGTGTTTCCAGAGTAAAGATACTTACCATGGAGAAGGTTGATGGATGTTTGTCTCTTCGTGTTGTACACTCGGCCTTTGGGATGGAACATTGTTGATGAATGTCCATGTTGCTTGTCCACTGATGAGATCTTTTGAGTGGTGGATCCTCTCTCCTCTTTTCAAAGCAACATTTGTCAAATACTGAGAATTGAATTGCTTTATATTCCTTGGCAAGCAACATCGGGTAACTACACCAAGCTGAGTTTCACATATTCTCTTTAGCTCACCATATGCAGGAGTCTTCTCCTCCAGAACTACCTTTTGCAGATATCTCCTTGGATGCTCTGGTACATGAAGTAGTTAAGCATCACTCAAGTTGCGGACCTTCAAGCTCTTCATTCCTACCATGGTAAGAGAAAATCATAGTTGTAGATGCCATGTTCATGCCAAATGCTTGTCATCTACCAGATAAGGCAGCAATAATCTCACTGCTGGCCGAGACACACTTCTATCCAAATTGATAAATTCCTAGTAATCAACAGTTCCACCTTCAACTAAGCATGACTCATTCATGTTTCATAAGCCAAACCTGGGAACAAGCTCTCTCCCACTTTTCTTTCTCCCTTTTTTTTTTTAGGAAAAGGATATTACAAAACAAGAACACAAAAGTTAGTATCAATAGAAATGTTTGACATATGTCACTGTGCTCTTGTGCATGGGATTCTCAAGTGTGTCTATGCACGGCCGTGTAATGTGGCCCTATATTAATGCATACTTTGGAAATGCATGACCTGAATGGTGCAAAAGACAGGGTTGTGCAAGGAGCACATGGTTGTTGCTCGTTCGAGGCTTTCGATGTTATTTGCGGAGGTTGATGCCGACCTTGGTGGAGGTATCCATTGAGTCTCGAACTGATGTAATCCTCCTTATTGGAGTCCATTTTAGAACATCATTTGGCACTGTAGAGGTCACTTCAGGCGTCTTTCTCTTTGGATGCTTTCTGAACTGTGGTATCCAGTGTGGTTGACGCTTTGGTTCGGTGGAGGCTACTTGCACTTTTGGCTTCCAAACCCATATCCTTTTTGCATGTCTTCCTACTAATGTTGAAGAGCTGATTTGATCTTCCTTTGGTCTCTGTACGTGGTTCTTACCCTTTTCTCTTTTTGGCTTCTTTGTTGAAACCTTTTGCATGTGGGAGAACAAAGGTTGTTGTGGATGTAGGAGTTTCTTAGGTACCCACATCTGTAATTGCCCTTGTTGAGCTGCAGCTAACTTCTTAGGCACCCAAACTTGTTGGATACCTTGTGATTGAGCTTGTCTGAGCTGCTTCCTTCGTCTTCTGGCCTGGTTGGTGTGCATGGATGGGATTTGTGGGGGCAAGGCTGGTGGTTGCTCTCCTTTGCGTACCCATATCTGCTTCATGCTCGGAACTGCTTTTTTATCGAATGGTGTCTGTCTATTTGATGTAGCAGTTGTCGTGAACGGTTGTGTTTGCTTGTGTGGTGGACTCACTACTGTGGCTACTTGATTCTTTGTGGTGCCATGATTTAGGAGCATGCAGTTCTCTAATTCTAATGTAATGCATTGTTCATGTACCCAAACTTGAAGAATTTGACTTCTTAGGTTTAAGTTAACTACATGGTCATAGATCCAATCTTGACCCAAGACAAGTGGTTCTGTAAGGTTCTCATCTTGATATACTAGCGCTTTGACTTTCATTGGAACATCTTGAAGGTAGATGGGAAGTTCCACCTCGCCCAAACAAGGGGTTTCCACACCTCCCAATCCTATGAGATAAGCTTCTATGGGATTGATGTTCAACCCCAAGTCTTAGCAGTAGGAAAGTCTAACTGCACTACTTGCTGCACCTGAGTCAATCAATGCTTTCACCGTCCTTGCACCCTTCCCTTGTCCTATCTCTATGGTCACAAAGGGTGTTCGGTCAATGACCTGAGAAGTCGCTATGCCTGACTTTTGACACATATCCATGTGATATTTTGGGGCTTTTGAGTTGACTTCTAGGCCTAATCGCCTTAACTTATTTCGCCTAATACGCTCTCTGGCCTCTACCTGTGCTTCTTCTCTCACTCTTAACTCTTCATCTTTTCGCTTCTTAGCAGTGTTGAGTCTCATTAGCATATCCTCAGTAAGAGGTTCTTGATATAGCTTGACTCTACAGCCACTAATATAGTTTGGCAAGATATCTCCTTCTAGAGTGGCCAACTGAACTGCACCACTAGTGGAAATTCTATTAATGATCATGGGTCCGTATCCTCTTTTTTCCAACTTACGGGCATGTTGTTTTAGTGTGTATACCAACACTAGATCTCCCTCTTTCAATCCCTTATCCTTGATGTGTGCATCAAAGTATGCCTTTTGCCTCTTCTTTGCAGCGTATATGCCTGCTGCCGCTCGTAACCTCGTCTCACCCAAGCGTTCGAGATCAAAGATCCTAGAGGACAATTCATGCCCACTCCACTCATACTCTTGTGCTACTTTTAAGGCAGGGATTAAGAAATCTAATGGTAGCACAGCGTTCTGTCCAAAGACCATCTGAAATGGGGTGGCGTTGAGTACCGTTTTGTAGGCAACTCGATAAGCCCAAATAGCATGATGAAGTTGTTTGTCCCAATCAGAGCGTTTATTATATACCAGTTTTGTCAATACGTTACAGAGGATTTTATTGGTACTCTCGGCTTGTCCGTTGGCTTGTGGGTGATAGGGGGCAGATTTCTTATGTATCACCAAGAATTCTTGGAGAAGATTTTCAATGACTTCATTCAAGAAGTGTGTGCCTCTATCGCTCACCAACTCTATTGATAGTCCATATCTCGTGAACACATTCTCGAATAAGAACTTAGCCATAGTCTGAGCATCATTCTTTGTTGTGGCTTTGACTTCTACCCACTTTGTAAGGTAATATGTGGCTACAATGATGTACTCTGCATGGGAGTTTCTAGCTGGGGGGTTAATAGGACCTATGAAGTCTATGCCCCACTTCGAAAATGTACGTCCTCCCATCATTGGCCTCAAGGGCATCTCGTCTTTTCTCACTGGATATTGTGCACGTTGGCATGTGTCACATTTCTTCACATAGGTATGTGCGTCCATATGAAGAGTGGGCCACCAAAGTCTTGAGAATAGAATGGTCTTGATCACTCGGTCAGGACCAAAATGTCCACCTGCAACACCGCTGTGTGCAGTCTCTAAGACCTTTAAATGGTCTGATTCATGAACGCATAGTCTTAAGTAACCATCTTTGCCTCTTTGGTATAGGTTGTTCCCTACTAAGGCATAGCCTTGAGCCTCTTGCTCCATGCTTCGTCTTCTTGCTAGACTAGCCTCTTTGGGTAATCTTCCCGATCTCATAAACTCTACCAATGGAGCACTCCAATCTGGAATTAATGACACTTGATAAAGGGTCGCATGCTCCACTGGGGGTCTCTCTCTGCACCTTGGACAATTCTTAATCCACTCATGTATTTCTTTGTCCATGCTAGGCCAATACACTCCTAAACGTTTTAGATTCTGCAATGTTCGTTGTTTAGAATAGTGATTTCCTAGCATTCCTTCATGGGCTTGTTGCAACCAACTACTATGTTCATCATCCTCCACACAACAAGCTAATACACCCTCAGTATCTTGTTTGTACATGCTTCCTGCTAATATGTGATATTTTTGTGATTTTACAATTTCTTCTTGTGATGTTTTCACATTCTTATTTGCAGGGCCAAAGGTTAGGACTGGTACCAACTTATTTGCCCATTTAGGAACAACTTCTAAATTGAACAGATAAGCATCGGGTAATTCGTCAGACACTCCTTGCGGTGACTCTCCTGAAGTGATGCGAGAAAGGTGATCTGCCCGAAGGTGGGTTCTACCTTTCCTGACAACAACTTCAAAGTCATATTCCATTAGTAAGAGGAACCATCTTACTAAGCGTCCAGTATTGCAAGGTTTATTGACCAAATATAACAAAGCTTGATGATCAGTGAAAAACTTGAACTTGTTGGCCAATAAATAGTGTCTAAACTTCTTCACAGCATATACCATGCCTAAGCCCTCTCGCTCAGTTGTGGTATAGTTCCGTTCAGCTGCAGTGAGCTGTCTACTAGCATATGCTATGGGCAAATCTAAGTTTCCTTCACTTGTGGGTTGTGCTAGCACACATCCTATGGCATGATTGGATGCATCCACATGGACATGGAATGGTTTATTCCAATCAGGAGTGGTGAGTATTGGTGCCGTGCACAAACGTTTCTTCAGTTCGTTGAAAGAATTCTCGCATTCGTTGTTCCACTCAAAATTAGACAACAAGGCATAAAGGGGTCTAGCTATGATCGCGTACATGTGGATAAACCTACGGTAGTATCCACAATGGCCCATAAAGGCTTGTACCTCTTTAATATTCCTTGGCCTTGGTAGCTCGGCTATGGCTCGTACCTTATCTTCATCTGTTGAGATTCCATTCTTAGAAACAATATGACTTAAGATTTTACCTTGACGCACCATAAACACACACTTTTCTGGGTTCAGACACACTCGATATTCTCTACACTTGTTGAAGATTTGTCTGAGCTCAGGGATGTGAAACCTTCTTTCTTGGGAATGAGCACATAAATCATCCACATACACTTCTAAGCTCTTTCGCAAGAACTCTTTGAAGACATGACACATGAGCCTTTGGAATGTTGCAGGTGCATTGGTGAGCCCAAATGGCATCACACGAAATGCAAAGATTCCCCACTCTGTAGCAAAAGCTGTTTTGTGTTGATCTTCTGGGGCAATGGCTACTTGATTGTAACCTGAAAATCCATCAAGGAAGCTATAAACTTCCTTGCCTGCAACACGCTCCAATAGGTGTTCTGTGATTGGAAGTGGATAACTATCTCTGATCGTAGCGGCATGAACTTTTTTAAGGTTAACACACACTCGCAACTTTCCGTTCTTCTTGGGCACTACTACAATGGGGGACACCCATTCAGTATGCTCAATCTCATAGATGAATCCAACTTCAATTAACCTATCGATTTCTTCTTTTATTTTGGCTACATAGGTATCATTATATGTGTAGGGCTTCTGTTTGGTGGGCTTGGCAGCAGCAGTCATGGGGATAGTATGAGAGCAAATTCTTGGATCTACCCCTTTCAAGTCTCTATAGTGCCACACAAGCACATCCCTATATTCCCTTAATAGAGCGACAAGCTCGATTTCTTCTCTTGCACTTAGGTCATCTCCTATATATGTGCATCTATCTTCATTCTCTTCGATGGTCACTACAATCTTCTTGGTCTTTTCTTTATTATCATATGATTCTCCTATGATGGCCTCTCTCTTAGGCATTCGTACCAAAATTTTGCGGTCGTCAACTTCATATTTCTTGAAGTTTTCTGGTACTTCAAACAATGATTCCTCCTCTTCTTGTTTCACTGCTTTTCTTTTCTTTTTCTTTTGACTGCTCTCACTTCCATCCTTTGAATTTACCGTTTTAATACTTGTGAGAGGTTCTTCTTCTTTTTGGGTGAACACTCCTATATCTTCTAGATAGTGCTGCTCTGAGTTAATTATGACATCACTAGGGTCACATTCTTCTAGCAAGGGTTGACACATGAACACTGAGATATCATAACCCTCCTCATCACAATGAGGTGTCCACTGTTCCTCATTGACAGCAATGTCCATGGTGGCTAAGATTTCTGACCAGCCATGAGGCTCAAACTCCTCATCTGGAAAGATCATCGGTGTGTAGGCTGGGTCTCTAACTGGTCTATCTCCTAGCAAAGTTCCTTCTTCTCTTGCCTTTAAACGTTTTTCCTCTTCCTTTGCGACCTTGCACATCCACAAATGAGTATCTTCATGCAGCCATGATGGATCAGGTGAACTTTCAGAATGCACAGAGATGGAATCTTCTTCCACTTTGTGGATAGAATTCCACTGTAGGGGTGGTACATCTCTGAAGGTGTAATCCTTCAAATTGACCTTGGTGGTGACCCCTAAGTGCTGTAAGTACAAGGAGTTAGTTCCCCAATCCTGTACTATTTGCAATTGTCGTAGGAAGGGTCTTCCTAGGATCATCTCATAGACATTATTTTTCTCAAAGTCACATATAGCAAATGTGTGCTCAAACTCTACACCACAAGTGGTTAGAGTGATCCCTTCTAGCAATCCTAGAGGTCTTTCAAAATGACCATCAGCCATTTGAAGCTTCATTCTAGTTGGTCTTAATGTGGGCTAGCCCCATTGCTTCCACAAGGAGGTGGTCGCAATAGCAACACTAGCACCTGAATCTATGATTGCTTTGGTTGTGTAACCTTGGTAGGTGATTGGAAGATAAGTATTACCTTCTTCACCCTCACACATGTCCCCTATTTTGTCTAGAGGTATCTCTGGTACCCTTTGCTTGGAGCCTGCTTTTGGCATGTTGGAATCAAGTTCTGGAACCTGATCCTTCACATGATTCCAAAGCTCAGGTTTTGCTTTGAGCAGCTCTTCTACAGTGAGATGACATGGAACCTTAGTGTTCTTCACGACATCAGTATTCCTTGGAACCACTGAGTCTTCATTTCTTACCAGTATTGTGGGAGCTCTAATCTAGAGGGATTCAGATTCCCATGGGCCTGGAAATTGAGGCAGTTCTTCTAAGGTATTAGATTCAAAATCTAATCTTTCATCTTCTTGTTGTTCTGCTTCATCCTCATAAATAGATGGAATGTCTTGGGGAAATTGATCATGAAGATCATCAATCTCAGGAATAGGAGGGGAATTACCCTTCTCCTTGGCCCATTTCTCTTCTTGTATTTCTCGCAAGAACTCTTGAGAGTACTGTTGAATTGAATGAGGTATTCCAACATCTGTGGAATTAGGAACATAAGCTCCCATTGGTGGTGAGCTTCCTCTTTCAATAACTGGTTGAGCCTGTGGAGGTAAAGAGACTTGTGGTTTGTTTACCAACTGCTGTAATCTTTCTAGTAACCCTTGGAAATGCAAATCTGGCTTGACAGAGTTTGTCTGATTGAACTTTTGACTAGTCTCAAGTATAGCTTGAGCTTGTTCTACCATTTTCATGCACATTTTCATTCGTTCAATCTCTAAATCCGCTCTAGGGTAACTCTTGTCTAGATTTGCAGCTGTAGGCCCTTCTTGAAGTCGAGCCTCGTAGGCTTTGAACATCATGTCCAAGCCTTCTGGGGTTGGATCTGCAAGAACAGACCCTGGTTGTGGTCTATTTACAATGGGTGGTGGGGTGGGATGAGGTGGAGTGGATGGAGTTTCGGCATGCGAGGGGCTTTGAGATGCAATGTCTTCTATTTTTGTTTTCGCTTCTTTTAAGCTTTCTTCTAGTTCCGATAACTTTTTATTCCACTTGCGATTAGCCTTCTCTCTGGTATCCTTCCATGTTCTTGTTTCCTCTTACTAGGCTCTCCCGATTCACTCGAATCTGATTGTTCTACTGGTTTATCCTGTTTTAAGGCTTGTGCTCTAGTGACAGCTTGTATAGGAGCCACATTGCTACTACTTGAACTTGAATCTGCCACTAAGCCTACCACATTAATGGGTGTAATCTTGGGTGCACTGGAGGGGTTTCTTGGACAATCTCTGGGGAGATGGTCTTTGCCGCAATCAGGACAAAAACCCTGTATTGTAATAGCCTGTCCTTGACTCGGAGATGGTGGGTGGGGACAGTCACGAATGAAATGGTCACCTTGACATCTGAAACAAGATCCTCTAGGGGCTTGTGGTCTCATTTGTCTCAACTGGGGCCTAGGGTTAGGATTTGTGTACATGACATTGGAGTATTCTGGCTCCCAATTTTGCTCCATAGGTGGTACCTCATATTGATACGAGTAAATCTCACTATGTTCAGGTGACTCTGTGTAATAAGCATGTGGACTACCTTCATGGGAGTAGTCTGAACAATGAGCATGAGAGTCATTATCTGGTTTCAATGGGGTTAGTGGCACCAATGCTCTATTTGGATTTTCTTCTCCCACAGCATATTTGACTGGAATCACGTTAGCAGGCGCTGGTGGTTGGTTTCCCAAGACTGGTTGTGGCCTATATGGTGCCTAATTTTGCTGTTGTGGTCTATAATATGGCTGTTGGTATTGGTTCTGATACCTACCTTGTGGGTAAGGTTGCTGATAATTTTGTCTAACAGCCTGCCTATTGTAGGGACAATCTTGAGCCGTATGGTTTGTGTACTTCCTTTCAATAGTACAATAGGGAGCATTCCTTTCTCTAATATTTTGGTTTTGCGTTGGGCATACGTTAGCCATGTGGTCACCTCCGCAAGTATAGCACCGATTCAATGGGGTGACTCTGTGTTTGTCTATTTTGGACTCCCAGCTTCTTGGCAACTTGCTCAGCTATCTCTTCTATTTCTGTGGAGATCTTTGAAGTATGACTAGTAGAACTATCCGAATCTTTGTAGAGTTTGGACAATCCTAACTCCTCACCCAAGTTATCTTCTATGTCGATGCACGTCCGCACGCACTCTTCTATGGATCTAGGCTCTTTCAAGTACACATATGATCTTAACTTTGTGCTCAGTAAGCCATCTAAGAACAAAGCCACTTGTTTAGCTGGTGTGGGTAACTCTGAAGTAGGGCATCTTTCTAGGTACTGTCTGAACCTTCTACCTGCTAGTCGCACTGTTTCTTGGGGTGTCTGCTTGAAACTGTGGATCAGGGACGATGTGTTATGCCTGATACCACTCTTGGAAAATTCTACAATGAATTCGTCTAGCAGTTTACCTATATCGCGATAGTTGCGACTACTCAGTGGCTGAAACCAAGCCAAGGCAGTGCCCTTAAGAGTCAAACCAAATGCCTCGTACTGGGTGAACAAGTCCTCAACCTGCTCAGCTCTTAACACTTGTTTGAACTCGGCCACATGATCATAAGGATCTCCTGACCCGTCAAAATAATTCTTCATTGCCTTCATCACTTGAGTGGGTCTAAGGGTTCTTGGGTGCTCTCGGGGTCTAGGCAATGGAAAATCATGTTCATCTCTTTGTTGCCTATTTGCTTGATGTCTCTCTCTTTCAGGTCTTTCATTTTCAAATCCTGATCTATTCCTGCCCACGGTGTGTGCAAAACTTACCTCAGGTCTCTCTCTAGTTCTTTCTCTCTGGGCTTCATGAGCGTGGGATGATCCTACTCCTTGGAGGCCATGGGAAACATTGGATCTTGGTGGGGGGAAAATCAATTCATTCTTCCAAGTATATGCATGTCTATCATGTTCTGTTACCAAGAAAATTTTCTCTGATGTGTTATCCAGGTAGACAACTTTGCCTGGTATCTCTGGATCCTTGAACTCGTAGATGATGACTATGCCCAATTGGCTAGGTTGATCTGGCTTGAATCTCCAAAAGGCTTCCTCTGTTTCTCTATTCAAAAATAGTTCTATGCTTTTGTTATCTTGAGGGATCCAGTCTCGAGTGATCACTCGGGTCAAAACTGACTTACCTCTAGGAGTCTGGGGTCCTTGTCCTACATTTCCTTGTTCTAGGTCTCCTATTTCATTCTCAGGAATGACATTTCCAAACTCATCAATCCTATCTGGTAGGTTGGTGACCACATACATGGTTCCTTCCTTATCAATGTATGAACCCTCTTCGAACTTGACCACCGGGTGTTCAAGTCCAAAGGATTGATCTGGATTTTTGAGTTGGACCACTGATCGCCTCAGACCATCCTCATAGATGCGAGCACCTAATTGGTTGGTCCGAATATATTCCAACTGTGTCTTATAGGGACCTTCTGGTGTTTGTAGATGGGCAGTCCCTGAGCCACCTGCAGGTTTTCCCATGCTAAAAGACATTTCTGAATCACTTGTGTCTGAACTTAGTAAAAGATGACCACTTAGTTGTTGTGCCCAAGAGCTATAGAGCTCAAAAAATGGACTTTGGATGAAAAAGTTATGCCAATTCAGGCTCCTGGGGGTCAAAACAGGCAAACAGGACCTTTGGAGAAAATCGCGATTTTGTGAACTTTCAGAGAATCGCGATTTTGTGAACTTTCAGAGAATCGCGATTTTGTGAACTTTCAGAGAATCGCGATTTTGTGAACTCAGAAAATCACGATGTTGAGCACAAAATCGTGTTTCTGAAAATCGCGATGTTGAGCACAAAATCGTGTTTTTGAAAATCGCGATTTTGACTCAGAGAATCGTGATTTACAAAATCGTGTTTTTTCACAAAATCGTGTTTTTGGCTGAAAATCGTGATTTGTGAGAATCGCGATTTTGAGCCCACTGAAAATCGTATTTTCTCAGAATCATGTATTTAACAAGAAAATCGCGATGTTGAGCACAAAATTGTGTTTCTCAAAATCGCGATGTTGAGCACAAAATCGTGATTTGTGAGAATCGCGATTTTGAGCCCACTGAAAATCGTATTTTCTCAAAATCGTGTTTTTAACAAGAAAATCGCGATATTGAGCACAAAATTGTGTTTCTGAAAATCGCGACGTTGAGCACAAAATCGTGTTTTTGAAAATCGCGATTTTGACTCAGAGAATCGTGATTCACAAAATCGTGTTTTTTCACAAAATCGTGTTTTCTCAGAATCGTGTTTTCTCAGAATCGTGTTTTTGGCATGAAAATCGCGATGTTGAGCACAAAATCGTGTTTCTTAAAATCGCGATTTTGAGCGACAATTCGTGTTTTCACAGAATCGCCTTTTTCACAAAATCGTGTTTTTGGCTGAAAAATCGTGATTTGTGAGAATCGCGATTTTGAGCCCGCTGAAAATCGTGTTTTTAGAAAATCATGTTTCTTTTGATATGAAAATCGCGATTTTGAGCACAGAATCGTGTTTTAGAGAATCGTGTTTTTCTGATATGAAAATCGCGATTTTGAGCACAATCACAGAATCGCGATTCTGAGAATGACCACAAAATCGTGATTTTTTCAGCCAACTTTTAGGCGGGAAAACAGAAAATCGTGATTTTTCAAAAATTTTGAATTTTCACAGAATCGCGATTTTCATCACAGAATCGTGTTTTTTGGCGGGAAATTCAAATTTCTGAGCGTCGGCTATGGCGAGCTCCATATGAGCAGAAAATCATGAAGAAAACACTGCGCTTGCTCTCCCTTGCACCTCCTAACTCCTTCCCACACAATAATGCATGAAAAATGGTATGAAAATGGTGAAAATGCACTAAAAAACAAGAAATTTCTATGAAGAACAAGATGGAAGAAGGTGGAGATGATGATGATGATGATGAAGAGGAAAAAAACAGAAAATGAACTGAAATGATAGTTTTTTTACCTTCCAACGTCGCAAATCTACGATCTTACCATCACAACGCTCGTCCTCGAAGCTCTCTCCCCGGCAACGGTGCCAAAATTTGGTGTAGCTCAAATGTAAGCACCACCTCCTTTACTTGTCAATCCACGGAGATGTGAGGACCGGTATGAAGACCACGAGCAAGTGAAGGCACAAGTGCGTGAGTGAAAGCACACAAACATGCACACACATACACACACACGCGCACAATGTAAGATCAGAGAGAGGAACAATGGAAAGCTTAGATTGCAAAAGAGTTCTCTTACCAAAGTTCTATTCTCTAACAAGCTAACCCCCCAAAAATGAGCTCTCTAGCTCTTTTTATAGTTTTTTGACTAGTTTTGGCCCTGTCCAGACCTAGTGTCCGGCCTAGTTAAAAATTAGGTTCCACGGCTTATTTGAGGGCTCAAATGAAGTCTAAAAATTATGAAAATTGGTATGATGGTACTTCTAATACTCCTCAAGCTCGAGGACTCCTCGGCTTGAACAAAATGGAGTTACTAAAAATAGATAATGGTATTTACAATGGTTTTTAGTGATGAAAATCACTATTTTTGTAGGGCATTCTTCTAAAAATTTGACATACACTTCTTGGAGCTCCCTACTTGCTCCCTTTCCTTGTGTGTCCACCTTTTGATGTGCTTCCATGCTTTGTCCTTGACTTTGAGCTTCAACAACCACCAAGGCGATTTTGGACTCAGGTGCAAGAGTTGCAATTGCCACCACTTCCCTATGGAAGCGTTGGGGCAAGCCAGCACTCAGGCCAACGAGAATGAAATTGCAGATGGCCGATGGTCATATTGAGAGACCCTTAGGATTGCTAGAAGGAATAACTCTCACCACCTGTGGTGTCGAGTTTGAGCACACATTTGCCATATGTGACTTCAGCAAAAATCATGCCTATGAAATGATCTTGGGACGACCCTTTATGCGACAGTTGCAAGTGGTACAGGATTGGGGAACCAATTCTTTGTACCTGCAGCACTTAGGTGTTACGACCAAAGTCAATCTCAAAGATTACTCTCATAGAGATGTACCTCCTATCCAATGGAATCCCATCCATAGAGCCAAAGATGATACAGAATCGGTGCATTCCATTGGGTCAGGATCTTCTTGGATGCATGAAGACACCCACTTATGGATGTGCAAAGTAGCAGTGGACGAAGAGAAGAGAGAAAAAGCCAGAGAGGTAGGTGCAAAAGAAAACCATAGATCAACTCAAGACCCAGCCTATGCACCTGTAGTCTTTCCTGATGAGGAATTTGAACCCCATGGCTGGGCAGAAATCCTAGCAACAATGGATGTAGCCATCAATGAAGAACAATGGACACCCCACTGTGACGAGGATGGCTATGACATTTCAATCTTCTCCATAGAGCCAATCATGGGAGAGGCAGTGTTAGAAGAGTGCGAACCTAGCCCTGATGCATTTGAGGATGCAAGTGACTCCGATCTAGAGTCAATCATTATGGACCCACCATTTGGATCAGATGAAGAATACTTCCATGAAGTAGAATTTCAACCCCAGAGGCATGGAGAGCTTACAAACGATGTAAGATTAGCCACACATGTGACCCCGAAGGAAGAAGGAAAGAAACGAAAGAAGAAAGAAGTCTCACCAGAAGAGGAAGAATCCTTGTTTGAGGTCCCAGAAAATTTTAAGAAGTATGAGATAGACGACAGGAGAGTCATGATAAGAATGCCTAAACGAGAGGCACAATCAGGAGAGGCCTATGATAACAAAGAAACCACCAAGAAAATAGTAGTGGCCCTAGAAGAAGGAGAGGAGAGATGCACGTACATAGGCCATGACCTAACAGAGGAAGAAGAGCATGCATTAATAGCCTTGCTAATAGAATACAAAGATGTATTTGCTTGGAGTTACAAGGATTTGAAAGGTGTTGACCCAGACATATGCTCACACACCATCCCCATGACTTCAGATGCTAAACCTTCTAAGCAAAAGCCCTATACATATAACGATAATTATGCTGCTAAGATCAAAGAGGAGATAGATAGACTGGTCGAAGCTGGATTTATCTATGAAATTGAGCACACTGAGTGGGTATCCCCCATCGTAGTGGTGCCCAAGAAGAATGGCAAGCTTCGTGTATGCATTAACTTAAAGAAGGTCAATGCAGCCACAATCCGAGATAACTATCCACTTCCCATCACAGAACATCTCTTAGAAAGAGTGGCACGCAAGGAAGTGTATAGCTTCCTTGATGGATTTTCGGGCTACAATCAAGTAGCCATAGCTCCATAAGATCAGCATAAGACAGCTTTTGCCACAGAGTGGGGTATATTTGCCTTTCGTGTAATGCCATTTGGGCTTACCAATGCACCAGCTACCTTCCAGAGACTAATGTGCCATGTGTTTAAGGAGTTCCTGAGGAAGAATTTAGAGGTCTATGTTGATGATCTTTGTGCTCATTCCAACATTAGACAAACCCATATCCCTGAACTCAGACAAACCTTTGACAAATGTAGAGAATATCAAGTGTGCCTAAACCCAGAAAAGTGTGTCTTTATGGTTAGGCAAGGCAAGATTCTAGGACACATAGTGTCAAAGAATGGCATATCCACTGATGAAGAGAAAGTGAGAGCCATAGCAGAGCTACCTAGGCCAAGGAATGTCAAGGAAGTACAAGCCTTCATGGGACATTGTGGTTACTACCGCCGGTTCATTCACATGTATGCTGTCATTGCAAAGCCCATGTATAGACTTCTGACTAACTTTGAGTGGACGGATGAATGTGAGAATTCCTTCCAGGAGCTTAAACGAAGATTATGTTCAGCACCAATTTTGACCACACCAGATTGTAATAAGCCATTCCATGTTCATGTGGATGCATCCAATTATGCCATTGGATGTGTGCTTGCACAACCTTGGTGAAGGTAACATGGATATTCCAATTGCCTACGCTAGTAGACAATTGAATGCAGCTGAACGAAATTACACCACTACTGAGAGAGAAGGCTTAGGCATGGTGTATGCGGTTAAAAAGTTTAGACCTTATTTGCTTGCAAATAAGTTTAAATTTTTTACTGACCACCAAGCATTGTTATATCTTGTAAACAAGCCATGCAATACAGGAAGATTAGTAAGATGGTTTCTCTTACTAATGGAATATGATTTTGAGGTTGTGGTAAGGAAAGGGAGGACTCATTTGAGAGCTGATCATCTTTCTAGGCTCACATCTGGAGAAGCCCCACAAGGAGTATCAGATGACCTTCCTGATGCTTACTTGTTTAACTTGGAAGTGGTACCGCAGTGGGCTAAGCCATTAGTGCCAGTATTGACATACGGGCCTAACCATCCAGTAGTAAACACACAGAATAGAGAGGTTGTGAAAGCCCAAAAGTACCACATCATGGCAGGAAGCATGTACAAGCACACGAATCAAGGAATCTTGGCTTGTTGTGTAGAAGAGGACGAGTACACTAAATGGTTGCATTTAGCACATGTAGGTGCATTAGAGCAACACTACTCAAAACAACGAACCCTACAGACACTAAGGAGACTCGGAGTACATTGGCCAACTATGGAAGCTGATGTCCAAAAGTTGTGCAAGGAATGCCCAATTTGTTGCACTAAACCACCTGTGGAACATGCCACTCTTTATCAACTGTCCATAGTGCCAGATTGGAGTGAACCACTAGTATCCTTCCTGAGGACGAAAACATTCCCTCGAGACATGACTCTGGCTAGGAAAAGGAGTTTAGAACAAGAAGCCCAGGATTACTCACTCATTGGTGATAATCTATACAAGCGTGGTAAAGATGGCTACCTGAGGCTATGTGTCCATGAAAGTGAATATCTTAAGATCTTGGAAACTGCTCACCAAGGTGTAGCAGGAGGACACTTTGGACCAGATCGGGTGATCAAGGCAATACTATTTGCGGGCTTCTGGTGGCCGACCTTGCACATGGACGCACATACCTATGTGAAATGGTATGACTTTTGCCAGAGAAATCAGTATCCTATACGTAAAGACGAGATGCCACTGAAACCCATGATGGGTGGACGTGCATTCTCTAAGTGGGGAATAGACTTCGTAGGTCCTATTAATCCCCCAGCTAAGGGTTCTCATGCAGAATACATCATTGTTGCAATAGACTATCTAACTAAGTGGGTAGAGGTAAAAGCCACAACGAAGAACGATGCTCAAACAACTGCTAAATTCTTGTTTGAAAATGTATTCACAAGATATGGGCTACCTATAGAGCTAGTTAGTGATAGAGGCACTCACTTCTTGAATGAAGTTATTGAAAATCTGCTCCAAGAATTCTTGGTAGTTCATAAGAAATATGCCCCCTATCACCCTCAAGCAAATGGCCAGGCTGAGAGCACCAACAAGATCTTAATGTACTGACAAAATTAGTGAACAATAAACGCTCTGATTGGGACAAACAGCTACACCACGCTGTTTGGGCATACCGAGTCGCCTACAAAACGGTACTCCAAGCCACCCCCTTTCAGATGGTATTTGGCCAGAACGCTGTGCTACCTTTGGACTTCTTAATACCTACATTGAAAGTAGCACAAGAGCACGAATGGACGGGTCATGAAATCTCCTCTAGACTTTTTGACCTTGAACGATTAGGAGAAACAAGACTGAGAGCAGCTGCAAGGATATATGCAGCAAAGAAACGACAGAAGGCATACTTTGATGCCCACGTTAAGGATAAAGGTTTAAAGGCAGGCGACTTAGTTTTAGTCTACACATTGAAACAGCATGCAAGGAAGCTAGAAAAGAGAGGCTACGGACCTATGATCATCAATAGGATCTCCACAAGTGGAGCAGTGCAACTAGCCACATTAGAAGGTGATGTTCTCCCAAACTATATTAGCGGATGCAGAGTCAAGTTGTATCAGGAACCTCTCACGAAGGAAATGCTAAGTCGACTCAATACTGCTAAGCAACGTAAAGAGGAGGAAAAACGAATTCGAGAAGGAGCTCAAGCAGAAGCCCTAGAGCGCATACGGAGAATGAAATTAAGAAGACAAGGTAGAGAGCAACCTGTGCCAGATGCATATACAGATCCAGGATATCACGTGGCTATGTGTGAAGTTTCAGGTGTTAGCTCACATAGGATAACTGATCGACGTCCTTTCATAACCTTAGATATAGGACAAGGAAAGAGTGCAAGGACTGTAAGAGCCTTGATTGACTCAGGTGCAGCCACTAGTGCTGTTAAATTGTCTTACTGTCAAGAGTTACAATTAACTGTCAATCCTATGGAAGCATATCTCATAGGATTGGGAGGCATGGAAACCCCTTGCATGGGCGAGGTGGAACTTCCCCTCTATATTCATGATGAGGCAATGACAGTTAAAGTACTAGTGTGTCAAGATGAGGACCTCACTGAACCCCTTATCCTGGGTCAAGACTGGATTTATGACCAAGCAGTCAACTTAAACCTAAGAAGCGGACTTCTTCAGGTATGGGTGAATCAAACTAGAATTACAATGGAGTTAAATAATGGAGCACTCAAGGAACTAGGAAAGGCACAGACTCCTGGTCCCTCCAGGGGTGCACATGAAGTTGACCATGCTGTTCTTGTCCAAGGCTATGTGATGCAGAAGAATGAAGATCTCAAAAAAGGAGTCAGAACCACAATGGAACTCCCTTCTTTTCCAAAGGCCAGAAGGAGGCAACAACTAAGGGCAGATCAATCACTGAAGATTCTCCAGGCGAGAGACCAAAAGAACGCACGAAGCAGAACAACTCAGCTGATGAAACAAGTGTGGGTGCGGAAAGACGAGCTGCCGGCTGTAACTAAGCTGCGACAACAGTCTCAACTCCCTATTAGTAATCAACGACATGATGCTAATAAGAGGACTCCTAAAACCTCTGTTGAGAAAATAAAATATATTTGGGTACCCAAGGAGTCGATGAAGGCTGACCCACAATCAAGACAAATTTGGGTGCCTAAGGCTTGCTTGCGGGCTCAACTAACCCCACACAATTCACATCATACACGACAGGGTTCACTCGGTCAAGCAGTCGCTACCCACTCTTGTCTGATACACTCGAACACACTACCACCTAGAAGCATGCACAGACTCACTCGTAGATGGGTCCCAGTGACACAACTACTCCCAGCAGAATTACTCATGCAACCCTCTCGAATCTCCACAAAACCAAGACCAAAAGCCATTCATGGTGTTTGGCAACCTAAGACTTGTAATAAACCCCCCGACCCCAATTTGTGAATTCATCTCCACTTACTAACTGCATTAGTCAGAAAGTGCATCTTTCCATCTAGCTCCTAGGACTATCCAGGCATTAACCACACACACTGTCATCGTGCACTTACTAACCACTGACTCATCATCTACCTCATGTTAATGTTGTAACAGGAACAACAACGGGTTTATTCTGTCCATTACAATGTTAACACCTGGTTCTATATTCTCACAGAACCAACAAGCAAGCAGGGCCATGGCAGAAGCCGGAGGTGCCAGTTCTCACGCCGGATCCAGCGCAGAGATTGTGGATATAGAAACACTCCTCCTCGAACCACATCTTACCGAAAGACCGCAAGAACTTCAAGCTGTGCATGTACTCCCAGTTCAGGATCCTCCCCAGGGGCACACCTCTCAAGTGGGCAAACACGCTCATTGGTTCAGTGATGTGGCAGGACCGTTAGGTGATGGAACCTATTTTTGGGAAGCTGAATTGGAGTTTAATGGTAAATGGGGACGCTACCATTTTTTCACGCGCGAGTTTGAGAGCTATCAGAATGCCGAAGTCATGCGTTCAGTATGGACCAAAGCTGGCTTGGACAGTTATTTCAGGGCCCACTTACCAAAGCCGGATTTCTTACGTTGTTCTTATCTTATCAGTACCATCACTCTGAGCAGAGCCAAGGGAGGCGACAGCACCTTTGTGTTACCATCACTGTTGCCGGGGCACGAACTTAAAAGATTCAAACTGACCCTCAACCTGGTACGAGAAGCATTGGGCATGTATGGTATGCACATCCCTACTGAAAAGGAAACAATGGTTCCAGGCAGAATGAAACATAAAGATCTCAATAAGCTGAAGGATATGGTAGCGATGACACCGACCATCGCTCTTCACCTACGGACCGTCATGCAGCATTTTGCTTTCCCCGCCCAGGAAAGATTTACCATGCCCCCAAAGAAGATATGGTTTAGCTTGTATTTGGCAGAGACAGAAAGCCTCCCTATCAACGTACCACATTGGATCATAGATCAGATTCACCTAGCCCATCAACGGTGGAACAAGAAGCAGAAAAATGTACTTCACGGATGTTGTGCTCTGACCAAGATAATCTATCGATGTCTAGCCTATGGCGTGCCTATTCAGCAGGCACTTGTATGGTCCCGGGCCCAAGAATTCCAGAGGAGGCTATCAGCTGCAGGTCCTCCATCAAAGAAGATGAGAGGGGGAGTCCAATTACCCTGCGCTCAACCAAGGGGAGCCACCACTACACCAGAAATTACCCCTCCCCAGACACGATGCATTAGACCATTCACCATTCGGTTACTGTTGGTGTGTAAAACACCACAAGAACTAAACTAATGTGGTATTAGAAGACCTCCATAACCACCATTAGCTTAGCAACACTCACATTATGAAACTTCATCTCTGAACTTAGTGAAAATCAAAACTTCACTTCACAGAAATCTGCGCCTTTTCTTCAATCCTTCAATCTGACCTGTATTAACTCAATCTTTGCCAAATCTTTTGATTACTTGCTAAGAGAAGTTCTTGCTAGTGTTAAGCAACACATAACAAACAAAACTTTCAAGCAATAACTTCACAAACCTCTGATTTTGTATCAACCTTTATACTATGTCTGAAAACTGAAAATGTACTTCATCGATTTGACATACCTTCACTCTTAAACTAATTTCTCTGAGTACGCATCCCGTTTCTCAAAGATCTTTTGACCAAATGTAGTTGAGGATTATAGCTTTCCAACGAGCTATCACTTACCAAAAACTTTACACTGTGCTTTGAGATCTGTCCTTCAGAAGATCAGTCAAATGTGCGCCAGAAAAGTCGTAACTGTCAACTACCTTACATAGTCATATGAAATGACTTAGAACTCAATGTACAAGAGGAATTAGACTCAAATCTTCTACACAAACATGTGTTGATTATCAGAGAAGATGTGTACAAAATGGCTTGGCCTAATTTTGCTCACAGCCATGGAAAACTCTATCAGACTCAGAAGTTTTCTCTCACCATCTCTCTCAGAAATTACACGACTTTTCTCTACTTCCTCAGATTACAAAATTGAGTTCTCTCATACATGTTTCTGACTCAAATTAACTTATATACCTATGGTTTACATTCTTCTAGACTTGAACTCGTAAGTTCTAAAGATCAATTACAAATCTAGACTCTAATTTTGCACTAATTTACAATAGTGAAATTGTCCCTTCACTTAGGCTTGATTTTCTGAAGGAAAGACACTTAGGCTTGATTTTCTGTAGATCTTTCCTTCACTTCTTCTTTCCTCCATCATATGTCTCCATATGTATTCATATATCAATGCCTAATTAGTGAGTGAAGCCCCAACAGCTCCCCCTCAATCACTAATTAGCATAATTTGACTTCTTCACATAATCTCCTTCTCTTTTATTCCTGCCATCTCCTTGAACTTACTTGTCTTTACTCCATCCAAGCTTTTTGTCATAATATCTGCAATCTGATCTTTTGTGGAAGTATACACAACTTCAATCTCTTTCTCCATTACCTTTTCTCTAAGAAAATGGTACTGTATCTCTATGTGCTTTGTCCTTGCATGAAACACAGGATTTGCTGCAAGATATAATGAACTCATGTTATCTCCATGAATAATGGGTATACCTTGATCAATTCCCAAGCTTTTGAATAATGTCTGCATCCATATGACTTCCTTTGCTGCTTCTACAAGTCCTTTGTATTCAGCTTCTGTTGATGATAAGGCCACTGTGTGTTGTTTCTTTGAACACCAACTCACAAGCTTATCTCCAATGTATATCATGTAGCCATGTGTAGACCTTCTGTCATCTTGACTTCCTGCCCAATCTGAATCACTATAGGCTCTCAATCTTATATCTGATGTAAAAGGATAATACAATCCTTCTTTCAAAGTCCCTTTGATATATCTAAGGACTCTTTGACCTGCAATCCAATGTGGATCCTTTGGACAATGCATGAATTGGGAAAGGACACTAACTGCATAACTAAGATCAGGCCTTGTTAGAGTTGCATAAATCAAACTTCCAACTAGAGATTGATACTTCCTCATGTCTTTGAATTCTGCTCCATCATATCTACTGAGTTTATGATTGACCTCTAATGGTGTAGATGCCTCTCTGCAATTCTCCATGTTAAACTTCTTTAGAAGATTCAAGAGATACCTTTCTTGTGATACATAAATGCCATGTTCTGCATAAGTGATTTCCATTCCAAGAAAATATGATAATTTTCCTAGATCACTTATCTTGAATTCTCTTTCAAGTAGCTTCTTCACCTCCTTGATTCCTTCATTTGAGGTACCTGTAATTATAATGTCATCTACATATATACAAATGTAGATCATACCTTCATCTGTTCTTTTGATAAGTAAGCTTGCATCTGCCTTTGAACTTTGATATCCAAGATCATTAAGATACTTTACAAGTCTGTAATTCCAAGCTCTTGGAGCTTGCTTCAAACCATAAAGGGCTCTTCTCAACCTGCAAACATAATTTGGAAACTTATGATCTGCAAACCCTTGAGGTTGTTCCATGTAAACCTCATCTGATATATATCCATTCAAAAATGCATTCTTAATGTCCAATTGACTCAATGTCCATCCTTTTGATGCTGCAATGGCAATGATTGTTCTTATGGTTGACATCTTTGCCACAGGACTGAATGTCTCATCATAATCTATGCCAAATGTTTAAGCATAGCCTTTAACCACCAATCTAGCTTTGTATCTGGCTATAGTTCCATCTGCATGCTTCTTAACTTTGTAAACCCATTTATTTCCAATCACTTTCTTACCATTAGGTTTTGGGACAAGTTCCCAAGTTTTGTTCTCTTCAAGAGCATCAAATTCTTCCTTCATTGCTACTTCCCATTGTCTCTTACCCTTTGCTTCATCATAGCTTTGAGGTTCTTCATCTTCCTTAACCATGTAAGCATAATTTTTCTGAGTCAAGTAAGAAGTGTCATATGAATACCTTGTAGGTTGATTCCTTATTCTGGTTGACCTTCTTGGTTCACACACTTCATGTCTATCTGGATGTACTTCTTCATCAAATATTGGTCCATCTTCATTCCTTCTATATGATCCAACTCTTGATGTGCTTGCTTGCATATGTTCTTCATCTCCATCTATCTGCATATGTGATTTACCTCTTGCACTCCTTCTTATCTCTTCCTCAAATGTTTCAAGCTCACATTCTTTATCTGCATACCAACTCTTCTGTTCATCAAAGGTCACATCTCTGGAAACAATAAAATGTTTAGTTAAAGGACTCCATAGCCTATAACCCATTTGCTTTTCATCATACCCAATAAACACATATCTTTCTGCCTTTGGTTCAAGCTTATGTCTGAGTTGTGATGGTACATAAGCATAGGCAATTGACCCAAACACTTTACAATGGTCAAGTGTTGGTTTCTTACCCCACCAAGCTTCATAAGGGGTCATACCATTCAAAGCTCCACATGGTAACCTATTCACAAGGTATGTGGCTGTATTTACAGCCTCAGCCCAAAGATAATTAGGGCAATTCTTTTCTTTTAACATTGCTCTTGCAAATTCAACCAATGTTCTATTCCTCCTTTCTGCCACCCCATTATGTTGAGGTGTATACCTGCAAGTTATCTCTCTCTTGATACCTGCATTCCAAAGATAGTCATTAAACTCTTGGGAGAAGTATTCTCCCCCTCCATCAGACCTTAGCCTCTTGAGTTTGTGACCTGTAACTCTTTCTGCATAAGCATGAAAATGTTTGAAGGCTCCAAAGACTTCTGATCTTTCCTTTAGAACATAAAGGGTTATCCACCTTGTAGCATCATCAATAAACAAAACATAATACCTAGATCCATTTATTGAACCTTCTTTTGTTGGACCCCATACATCTGTATGTATGAGTTCAAGCAAACCCTCATGCTTGAAACCTTTCTTCTGAAATGGTTGTCTATGAGCTTTTCCCATCTGACAAGCTTCACACTTGTATATCATATGTTGATTCTTCACATTTGGTAGTCCCAATACAGATTGGTTCTCCACCATAGTTTTGATTCCTCTTTCATTGAAATGTCCCAATCTTTTATGCCAAAGATCTAACTCTGTAATTACTTCATCACCATGTGTAATTAGGGCTTGACCAACATTTCCTTGCACTTTGAGAGTAAAAAGTCTACCTTCCTTCTTACCACAAACAATGGGTTTGTATGCATCCTCTGGATCTTCTACAAATACTCCTTCATTTGTAAATCTGACTTGAAAACCTTTTTCCACTATTTGTCCAACACTAATCAGATTCTTTGGTATTGTTGGAACATACAAAACATTTGTTAATAAATCAGCTCCACTCCTGCACTTCACTTTTCCAATTGAATGCACATTATGCTTTGTATTGTCACCTGTTTGTACTGTATGACTTGAATTTCCTTCTTCCAATTCTGACAATAATTCTATATTACCTGATAAATGATTTGAACAACCAGAGTCAATATAGAATACCTTGAGATCCTCCTTCTCTGATGAACTAATTGAATTCATCATCAATGTTGTATGGTTGTCATTCTGTGTATCATTTGCATAATTGTAATATGTGGTGTTATATGATTGATTCTGATTCCAATTTCTTCCACCACCTCTACCAAAACTTCCTCTTTGAAATTGATTCTGAAACCTTCCACCTCTTCCTCTGCCATTGTTGTTCTGATTTTGGCTTGCTCCTTGTTGATTGTGCCAACAATCATATGCTAGATGATTACTCAATCCACAAATCCAACATGTCTTCTTGTTATTGTTCTGATTACCTCTACCTCTTCCATTACCTCGACCTTTGCCTCTGCCAAAACCTCTTCCTCTTGCATAATTTGCTTGAGTTGTTGACTCTTCTTCATCCTTTGCTTTGCCTTTATCTCCTTTCTTTTTGTTCTTCACATACATTGCAGAACTTTGACCTTTGTCTCCATCTGACTTTAAGTCTTGCTCAAATGTAAGCATCAATCCAAGTAATTGATTCAATTCTGGCACATAATGGTTTAATGAGAGTTCTGTTGAAAGTACAAAAGGCTTCCACCTTTCATCACCTCTTAATCCTGCAAGTAATTGAGCTATCAACCTATGATCTTCAATATCCTCATCAATAGATCCAAGGCTATCTGCCAAGTCTTTCATCTTAGTGACATAATCACTAATGCTTTGATTCTGCTTTTTCTTGAATGTGGTGAACTCTGACCATAAGCTAGCTTTCCTAGCTTTAGTAGTGTTTTGGAAGTGGTCTTCCAAAGCATTCCAAATATCTTCAGCTGTTTCTAAACCTCTGATATGTGGCAACAAGTGATCTGTAATAGTGTTGTATATATAAGCTCTTGCACTTGCATCTCTCTTCTGCCATAGCTTCAAAGCTTCTAGCTCTTCCTTCCTTGGATGACTTTCATCTTCAAATTTAGGCTTCTCCTCTTCACCTGTCACATATACCATTAAGTCCTTACTCATAAGTAAGGCCTCCATCCTCATTACCCAAGCAGGATAGTTATCTCTGTCCAATTTGTCAATGGACACATGATCTGCCATGGTATCCTTGCTTCTGCTTCAACCTGTAAGTGTAAGGTTAAAGAATGATACCTTTTGTAGACCTTTACTCTTGGGAGCAACTTTGAAATACTCTTCTGATGACTTTTGGTTGTTGAACACCTCAGCTTCCTCCTTCTTGATAAAGAACTCTTCAAATCTTCTTGTATCTGCACTCCTTTAGTCTCGAGGACCTTATCTGCTCTGATACCACTTGTTGGTGTGTAAAACACCACAAGAACTAAACTAATGTGGTATTAGAAGACCTCCATAACCACCATTAGCTTAGCAACACTCACATTATGAAACTTCATCTCTGAACTTAGTGAAAATCAAAACTTCACTTCACAGAAATCTGCGCCTTTTCTTCAATCCTTCAATCTGACCTGTATTAACTCAATCTTTGCCAAATCTTTTGATTACTTGCTAAGAGAAGTTCTTGCTAGTGTTAAGCAACACATAACAAACAAAACTTTCAAGCAATAACTTCACAAACCTCTGATTTTGTATCAACCTTTATACTATGTCTGAAAACTGAAAATGTACTTCATCGATTTGACATACCTTCACTCTTAAACTGATTTCTCTGAGTACGCGTCCCGTTTCTCAAAGATCTTTTGACCAAATGTAGTTGAGGATTATAGCTTTCCAACGAGCTATCACTTACCAAAAACTTTACACTGTGCTTTGAGATCTGTCCTTCAGAAGATCAGTCAAATGTGCGCCAGAAAAGTCGTAACTGTCAACTACCTTACATAGTCATATGAAATGACTTAGAACTCAATGTACAAGAGGAATTAGACTCAAATCTTCTACACAAACATGTGTTGATTATCAGAGAAGATGTGTACAAAATGGCTTGGCCTAATTTTGCTCACAGCCATGGAAAACTCTATCAGACTCAGAAGTTTTCTCTCACCATCTCTCTCAGAAATTACACGACTTTTCTCTACTTCCTCAGATTACAAAATTGAGTTCTCTCATACATGTTTCTGACTCAAATTAACTTATATACCTATGGTTTACATTCTTCTAGACTTGAACTCGTAAGTTCTAAAGATCAATTACAAATCTAGACTCTAATTTTGCACTAATTTACAATAGTGAAATTGTCCCTTCACTTAGGCTTGATTTTCTGTAGATCTTTCCTTCACTTCTTCTTTCCTCCATCATATGTCTCCATATGTCTTCATATATCAATGCCTAATTAGTGAGTGAAGCCCCAACAGTTACCAAGACCAAGTACAGAGGGACCCAATCTGGTGTTTCCACCCGTCCCATCAGATTTGGAATTTCCACAGGGCTTTACTCTCAATGATCTCACTGATGAAGAAGTGGCTAGACTAATCTATGACTCTAATCTCGAAACGGAAACAGAGTGAGCTCAAGAACCACAAACCCATACAACAACGTCAGCCCCCACCCAACCGCAAGTTGTAGAAGTCGACGTCGAGGAACAAGAGACCGAACAAGAGGAACAAGCCTACGAGGAACAAGAGTATGACGAACTTTCAGAGTTAGCAAGTGCCCCCGCGTATTCAGCTCAAATAAAAAGATTGTATCGAACCATGCAGCTAGTTCAAGAACAACATAAAATGTCACTGGAAGCAGGCAAGAAACTCATGAACCAATTGCTGGCAGAGGTAGGCGTGGATGACATGTTCATCGAGTCCATAAACCTACACGCCGATGCAGTAGGATTGGATGAGGCCATTCATGAGGCAATGGCCTACATTCACCGATTTGAGAAAAGAGTTCCCGCCCGTCCCATGAGGTCCGGGAAACAAATTCATATCAACGTGTCAGCACCAGGAGATACAACGCAAGCAGACGAACATCAGGAAGCACCACTGTCACCACCATCCCCACCTCTCACTACACAACTCACTCCACCACATGACACTATCACCACCACGTCCACTACCACCACAATCGTCATATTCCACTCTCTCCGGGAATCCAATTCGGGGGAGTCACCATGCCCACTTTCACCACTCTCTTCACTAACGTCACATCCACCCCACCCACGATCCCCATCTACACGGTCACTCAAACATTTGACACTATGGAAACATCTCCTGCCACTGCCCGCTCCCTCCCCCCATGCCACCACCATCTCCCATACCCCCTCCACCCACATCTCCACTTGCATCCACATCATTCACAACTCCCTTTCCCGCCTCCATTCCCCCTGCATCTTCACCCCTCCCTACATCATTTAATGTAAATAGTATATTTTTTGCGTTAAATCAATGTGTATATCAGCTTCAGAATGAGTACAGAGCTCTGGACGGCCGGTATCAACAACTGACAACACATCACCAGAACTTACAAAGGCAATTTAAAATTCTGGAAGAGGAAAATGCAGATGTGAATCAACGTTATACAACACTTGAGCAGGCTCACCAAACACTATTGGAGGCACCCCAACCATCGACAGAATCAGGCGTCAAACAATTAGAAGCCTTGCTCGAAGTATACCAGGCCGATAACCTACGAGTCAGACGTAACTTGGCGTTACTCAGGAAACATATGGCCACGACACTTGAAGAGAACAAGAGACTGCAGAAACAAAATGAAGAGAATCTGGAAGCGGCAATGGAAGGCTCTCCCCACGAGATAGATCCAAAGCAGTTCAAAGCAGTTCCCACGGAGACGATGAAAACCATTTTGGAAAGCTATGCAGATCTTCTGGAAGCCCATGATGACTTGGAAATAGAACGTGACACACTACGGAGCAGACTTAAGGAACAGGAAGAACAATCGAAGAGTGTCCCATCAACCTCTACCTCAGACGAAGTAAAGGCCTTAACTGAGCAGGTGGCAGAATTACAAAAGAGGTTACTGACATACGAGAGACAACCCTCTCCAGTAGTAGAACCAGAGCCAGAAGAGTTGGTCTCTATTGAGGTAGATGATTCGTACGAAGAACCGTATATTCCTATGCGGATGCCAGGAGGGCAACGAACCTCAGAGGGACTAGACACCTTGGAAGTGGAAGCACCCGAGTGGCTTCAGACACTGGAAAGGACAGCGAACACCCACGAAGAACGGGTGGCCATTCAGATCCAATCACTAGCGAACCTAGAAGAAACTGTCATAAAGTCAGAATATTTCAGAAGCATGTCTCATCATAGATGGATCAGCACCAATAATGACCAATATGTGCCATACTGCATACTTTTGGCCGATTACAACGCCGAGATTCAACGACGATGCGGCAAGCCTCCCACCTTTGCTACACAATTTGGTCCAGATGATATATCGGAAAGTGCTAAGCGTGGGTCCACCCATCAACCCACGTGGAGAATCAGGCTTTTGGAAACATATCCTGAAATGGTCCGAACCTGGAATAATATGCCGTTGTTTATTAAATATAATCCTTGTTACATTCCAGTTCTTCGACGATGCACCTGGCCTGAATTCACTATTGCCGTCAGAGACATCAAAGCCTGCACAAAATGGTTAAATTACGTTTATCTAGCACCTCCACGAGGACCCCCCACGGTGAACTACATGATTGCTACAATCCGTCACTGGAGTATGCGGCTACGCAATAATCCCGATGTGATGGCCCAGATGTGTATGAAAATATTCGAATTAATGCTGATCACTTTCAGGACGTTTAAAAACATTAAGGACCCCCACTTCTCAGGAGCAGGCTTTGTGACAGGAAACCAAGATCTAGTGTACGATATGAGTACCACCCCATCAATTGAAGTAATATATGCTTGGCAAGCCAGAATCAAGTACCTCCCAGCCTGCTTTAAACAGACATTTGAGGAGATGTTCATCACAGGATTCTGGGAATACCACTCCGAAATCTTTATACCCAGACCATCACATCTCCTCCAATTATTTGCTGTGGAGAGAACTATTCAATCAGAACAATTGAGGATGCCTCATCCGGATGTTCCCAGACCAGTGAATTGGGATGATTTGCTCACAGATCTAACACGCGGCTTACGACTCGAAGAACACCACCCTAGCCTCCGATGTCGTCCAATATTATGTTCAAAAATCCTCTAGACAAGGGTCTGTCAGGGGCGACAGACGCGAGAGTGGGGGGGGTGTTGGCAGCAGTCAGGGAACCGAAGGAGCCACAAGACGAAGAGAGTCAGAGCGAAGGGACAGCACAAGCAGACATGGCAGTCAAAGAAGATCTGGCAAGTAGGCCAATAATTTTCTTCATGAAGAAGCAAGTACGAGCATTCACGCAGATCTAGCACTAAGGCAACCTTTAATTTTTCAAAACCCTTACACCAATTAAAAGTGATTCTCATCACTAACAACCCCTGTAAATACCATGTTCACCTTTTTGTGGCTCCATTTTGTGCTAGCCGAGGAGTCCTCGATCTTGAGGAGCCTTAGAAGTAGTTGCTTACCAATTTTCGTATTTTTTAGATCTCATTTGAGCCCTCAAATAAGCCCTGGAACCTAATTTTTAACTATGCCGGACACTAGGTCTGGACAGGGCCAAAGCTAGTCAAAAACTATAAAAGGAGCTAGAGAGCTCATTTTTGAGGTTGGATTGGAATTGAAATGAACTTGTAAGAGCTTTTTGAAAGTAATCTAAGAACTCCATTGCTTCTCACTCTTTGTCTTGCCGTGTGTGCGCGTGTGTGTGTATGTGTGTGCATGTTAGTGTGCTTCTCACTCACGCACTTGTGCCTCCACTTGCTCGAGGTCTTCATACCATCCTCACGTCTTCTCGGATTGACATTAAAGGAGGTGCTACTCATCACTGAGCTACACCATTTGGCTTTTTACCTGTAAACTTCTCTTCAGGTGTAACTTGATGTACAGCAGCAGTCAGAGTTCTGTTCATGATGTATACAGCAGTATGCACAGCTTCTGCCCAATAACAATGAGGCATATTCTTCTCAACCATTAAGGCTCTTACTATTTCTGCAATATGTCTGTTTTTGCGTTCAGCAACACCATTCTGTTGTGGTGTGTACCTGCATGAAAACTGACGCCGAATTCCATGATTTTTTAGAAAACTGCTAAACTCATTTGACATGTATTCACCTCCTCCATCAGATCTTAATGTTTGAATGTACTTCCCTGTCTGCTTTTCCACCATAACTTTAAAATTCTGGAAGTGAGTAAACACCTCGCTCTTCTCTTTCATGAAATATACCCATACTTTGTGTGTATGGTCATCAATGAAAGTAACATAAAACCTGCAACCACCCATAGATGTGGTCTTAGCTGGACCCCAAACATCTGTATGTTCTACTTCTAGTACATTCTCACTAACATTCTTGTCATGTGGAAATGATGCTCTTGACTGTTTACCAAATTGACATGATGCACATACCTTTTGCATTTCTGCAACTTTGAAATTTGGTAGTCCATGGACAATCTCCTTTGACTGCATCAATTTCAGCCTTTGCAAGTTTGCATGTCCAATCCGTTTGTGCCATATCTCTATATCTGCAATAACGCCTGCACCTTTTGCAAACATGGCTGCATTCATTTCAAGAATCTTCACATTTAAGGTAAACATCCTACCCACTTTGTTTCCTTTGGCAACCAATCGTCCATCCTGCTTGTACTCTTCTACATATAATCCATCAGCATTGAACCTGACTTGTAATCCCTGGTCAACCATTTGTCCAACAGAAACCAGATTCTTTGTTATATTTGGAACATGTAACACATCAGCAAGATGTTTTACCTTCCCATCCTCCATAGACAATGCTATGTTTCCTGTATGCTCAATAGGATGCGATGTATCATCACCTGTTTCAACATATCCAGGAACTGGCATTTTCTGCAAACTACTAAACCATTCTGCATGACTGGTCATGTGATTTGAAGCACCTGAATCAACATACCAGACATTATCATTCGATTTTGAAACACTAGTAGACATAGTATTCATCTGTGATGTTGAACCATAAACAGCTTCTCAGAATCATCTGCACTTGTGGATGCATAGTTGTTTTGCTGCCTTCTGTTATTTTGATTCTTCAACCTGCAATCACGTTCAAAGTGTCCAAGTTTACCACAATTCCATCATCCTTTACTATCATTACCTGAATCATTTCTTTGGAAATTTCTGCGACCTCTTTGACTCCCCCTGCCTCGAAACTGTCCTCTTCCTCCTGCATGATTCTGTTGTTGACTTTGGTCTTGGTTATTGTTTCCTCTTTCACTTCCAAAACCTCTACCTCTGCCTCTTCCTCTGCAAGAGTAGAATACCTGCTCAGAACTGGGCTTTTCTTGGGAGTTTGAATCCTCACCAAGATTCTTTTCTTCAATAATCAGCATAGGTACAAAATCAGCAAAATTCGGAATATTTTCCCTGGTCTGTATAGAAGTTTTGAACTGCTTATATGCAGCTCCTAAACCACGAAGGCACACTTCCACGTTATCATCATCATCTACATTTACGCCAATAGATGCAAGTGACTCACATATGCTTTTGATTTTTAGAGTGTAGTCACTTACCGACTGTAGCTCAGTGATGAGTAGCACTTCCTTTAATGTCAATCCGGGAAGACGTGAGGATGGTATGAAGACCTCGAGCAAGTGGAGGCACAAGTGCGTGAGTGAGAAGCACACAAACATGCACACACATACACACACACGCGCACACACGGCAAGACAAAATGTGAGAAGCAATGGAGTTCTTAGATCACTTTCAAGAAGCTCTTACAAGTTCATTTCAATTATAATCTAACCTCAAAAATGAGCTCTCTAGCTCTATTTATAGTTTTTGACTAGGATTTGGCCCTGTCCAGACCTAGTGTCCGGCCTAGTTAAAAATTAGGTTCCAGGGCCAATTTGAGGGCTTAAACGGAGTCTAAAAAATACGAAAATTGATATGTAGGCACTTCTAAGGCTCCTCAAGCTCAAGGACTCCTTGGCTTGCACAAAATGGAGCTACAAAAATATGAAATGGTATTTACAATGGTTTTTAGTGATTAAAATCACTTATTTGTGTAGGGATTTTCTCTGTTGATTTGTCGTACACATCTTTGAGCTCCCTACTTGCTCTTTCTTGTGTGCTCCACTCCTTGATGTCTGAAAAATTTAGATGGCCTACTTGCCAGATCTTCTTTGGCTACTGTGTCTGCTTGTGCTATCTCTTCGTTCCGACCCTCTTTGTCTTGTGGCTCCTTTGGTTCCCTGACTGCTGCCAACACCCCCCCCCCCACTCTCGCGTCTGTCGCCCCTGACAGACCCTTATCTAGATGCTCGTTGAACGTAATATTGGACAACGTCAAAAGCGAGGTGATGTTCTTCTAATCTGAGCCCCCGTGCTAGATCTGTTAATAATGCATCCCAATTCACTGGTCCTGGTACGTCCGGATGTGGCACCCGCAGTTGTTCTGAATGGATGGTTCTCTCCACAGCGAATAAGTGGAGGAGATGTGAGGGCCTGGGTACAAATATTTCTGAGTGATATTCCCAGAATCCCGTTATGAACATCCCCTCGAATGTCTGTTTAAAACAAGCTGGGAGGTACTTTATTCTGGCGTGCCAAGCATATATTACCTCTATGGATGGGGTTGTGCTCATGTCGTATACCAGATCTTGGTTTCCTGTAAGAAATCCGACACCTGAGAAGTGGGGGTCTTTATATTCTTGAAGGTCCTGAAGGTGATTAGCATTAGTTCAAAGATTTTCATACACATTTGTGCCATCACATCGGGGGTATTCCATAGTCGAGTGCTCCAGTGTCTGATGGTAGAAATCATGTAATTTACAGTGGGAGGGCCTTGTGGCGGTGCTAGATAAACATAATTTAACCACTTTGCGCAACCCTTGACATTCTTGACAGCAATGGTAAACTCTGGCCAAGTGCGCCTGCAGAATACTGGAACATAACAAGGATTGTATTTAATAAAAAGGGGCATGTTAGTCCAGGTACGAACCATTTCCGGGTAGGTTTCAAGAAGACGGATTCTCCAGGTTGGTTGATGAATGGAGCCTTTCTTCGCACTTTCTGGGATATCCTCTGGCCCAAATTGTGTGGCAAAAGTTGGAGGTTTGCCACAACTGCGTTTAATCTCTGCATTGTAATTCGTAAGGAGCACACAATATGGCACATATTGATCATCATTGGTGCCGATCCATCTATGATGAGACATGCGTTGAAAGTATTCAGACTTGATGATGGTGTCTTCTAACTTTGCCATAGATTGGATTTGAATGGCCACTCTATCTTCATGGGTTGTTGCTGTCTTCTCTAGTGTTTGGAGCCATTCAGGTACTTCAACTTCCAATGTGTCCATTCCTTCTGAGGTCTGTGCACCACCTGGCATCGGCATAGGAACGTATGGTTCCTCATATGTTTCATCCACCTCAATGGGTACTAAATCCTCCGGTTCGGGTTCTACAATTGGGGAGGGCTGCCTTTCATATTCTAGTAACTTTTTCTGGAGTTCAGCCACCTGCTCTGTCAATGCCTTTACTTCCTCTGAAGTCGAGGCCGTTTCTATTACCTTGGTTGGAGCCTCCTTTTCCCTGATCTGGCTACGTAGCTCATCTCGTTCCCTTTCCAAATCATCATGTGCGTCTAATAAATCCGCATAACTTTCCAAGATGGTTTTCATTGTTTCTGTGGGAACCGCTTTGAACGGTTCTGGATCGATCTCATGGGGGGACCCTTCCATGGCTGCTTCCAGGTTTTCTTCATTTTGTTTCTGCAACCGTTTATTTTCTTCAAGTGCTGTAGCCATATGCTTTCGAAGTAGAGTTAAATTACGCCGGACTCTCAAGTTATCTGTTTGGTACACCTCCAGCAAGGCTTCGAGTTGTTTGACACCGGGTTCTGCTGATGGTTGGGGTGTCTCCAAGAGTGTTTGATGGGCTTGCTCGAGAGTGGTGTGGCGTTGGTTGAGTTCCGCATTTTCTTCTTCTAGCCTTATGAGTCGTGTTTGTAGTTGCTGATGGTTTGTTGTCAGCTGATGATGGCGGCCCTCTAGTTCCCTGTACTCCCGCTGAAGTTGATATATGCATTGATGTAATGACAAGAATATACTATTTACATTAAGAGATGCAGTTAAAGATGAAGATGCAGGGGGAATTAGGAAGGGGAAGGGAGTTGTGAATGCGGTGGAGTCAAGTGGTGAAGTAGGTGGAGGGGGTATGGGAGATTGAGGTTGTGTGGGGGGTGGGGGTGGTACTGTGGCGGGTGATGTTTCCATTGTGTCAAATGTGTGTGTGACTGTAAAGATGGGGACAATGGGTGGGGTGGAAGTGATATTTGTGAAGAGTGTCGTGAAGGTGGGCATGGAAACTCCTCCAAATTGGATACCGGGAGAGAGAGGAATTCCCATGACAACTGTGGTAGTGGTAGAAAAGGGCGTGGTCGTGCCGGTTGGTGAGGTGAATTGTGTAGTGAGAGGTGAGGTGGGTGGGGAGAGTGGTTCCTCCTGATGTTCTTCTGTTTGCGTGTTGCCTTCCGGTTCTGATACATTGATGTGTATTTGTTTTCCAGATCGCCTAGGGCGGGCAGGCACACGTTTCTCAAATCGATTAATGTATGTCATGGCCTCATGTATGGCCTCATCCAAGCCGACTGCCTCTGCGTGTAGGTTCATGGATTCGATAAACATATCATCCACACCTTCCTCAGCCAATAGTTGGCTCATGAGCACCTTGCCTGATTCAAGTGACATTTTGTGTTGTTCTTGAACTCGCTTCATGGTTTGGTACAATCTTTTTATTTGTGCGGAATATGCTGGGGCACTTGCTAGCTCTGAGAGTTCATCATATTCTTGATGTTGTTCTTCGTCGGCTTCTTCTTCTTCTCCTCCTGCCTCTTGTTCATCTCCTTCCACTTCTACAACGACTGGTTGTGTCGGGGCTGGTGTTGTTGTGGTGGGGTGTGGTTCCTGGGTCTGGTCTGCTTCTGTTTCAAGATTAGATTCGTAGATCATCCTGGCAACTTCTTCATCCGTGAGGTCATTGAGAGTAAATCCCTGTGCAAATCCCAAGTCTGATGGAATGGGGGGAAACACCAAGTTGGGTCCTTCTGTACTTGGTCTGGGAAGACGAATGGTGAATGGCCGAACACGCCTAGTTTGAGGAGGAGTCACCTCAGGTGTGGTAGTGGCTCCCCTTGGTTGAGCACATGGTAATTGGACGCCCCCTCTCATCTTCTTCGATGGAGGACCCGCTGTTGATAGTCGCCTTTGGAATTCTTGGGCCCTGGACCACACTAGTGCTCTTTGAATGGTGTAGCTCAGTGATGAGTAGCACCTCCTTTAATGTCAATCCGGGAAGACGTGAGGATGGTATGAAGACCTCGAGCAAGTGGTGGCACAAGTGCATGAGTGAGAAGCACACAAACATGCACACACATACACACACACGCGCATACACGGCAAGACAAAGAGTGAGAATCAATGGAGTTCTTTGATTACTTTCAAAAAGCTCTTACAAGTTCGTTTCAATTACAAGCTAACCTCAAAAATGAGCTCTCTAGCTCTTTTTATAGTTTTTGGCTAAGTTTTGGCCCTGTCCAGACCTAGTGTCCGGCCTAGTTAAAAATTAGGTTCCAGGGCTTATTTGAGGGCTCAAACGGGATCTAAAAAATACGAAAATTGGCAGGTAGATACTTCTAAAGCTCCTCAAGCTCAAGGACTCCTTGGCTTGCACAAAATGGAGCTACAAAAAGATGGAATGGTATTTACAATGGTGTTTAGTGATAAGAATCACTTTTAATTGGTGTAGAGGTTTTGAAAAATTAAGGTTGCCTTAGTGCTAAATCTGCGTGAATGCTCATACGTGCTTCTTCTTGAAGAAAATTGTTGGCCTATTTGCCAGATCTTCGTTGACTCCCTTGTCTGCTTGTGCCTTCTCTCCCTTCTAACTCTCTTCTCTGACTGCCATGCCTCGTTAGTCCTTCAGTCCCTTGTCCGCTGCTAACACCCCCCCCTCTCTCGCGTCTGTCGTCCCTGACAGACCCTTGTTGTGTGGGTTTCTGGATGTAGTACTCAACGACATCCTGAGCTAAGTGGTGTTCGGCAATTCGCAATCCTTTGGCCAAATCTGTGAGTAGAGCATCCCAGCCTACCGGCCCGGGAACCTCTGGATGTGGTATACGTAGCTTTTTGGAATGGAGAGCTTGTTCCACTGCAAACAACTGCAAGAGATGGGATGGTCTGGGAATGAATATCTCGGAGTGATATTCCCAGAATCCCGTGACAAACATCTCTTCAAATGTTTGTTTGAAGCAGGCCGGTAGTTATTTGATGCGAGCGTGCCATGCATACACAACATTAATCGATGGGGTTGTGCTCATGTCGTATACAAGGTCTTGATTACCTTCATTAAATCCTAGTGCTGAGAGATGCGGTTCCTTGACATTTTTGAAGGTCCTGAAGGTGACCAACATAAGTTCGAAAATCTTCAGGCACATCTGAGTCATGACGTCAGGTACATTCTTGAAACGGACCCCCCAATGTCGAATCGTCAAAATCATATATCCAACAGTAGGTGGGCCCTTCGGGGGTGCGAAGTACACATAATTGAGCCACTTTTCACATCCTTTAATCGTCAGCACTGTTTGTGTGTACTCCGGTCATGATCTCCTTCGAAATACAGGGCAATAACATGGGTTATATTTGATGTACAATGGCATGTTGTTCCATGTTCTTACCATTTCTGGGTATGTTTCAAGCAGCCGAATTCTCCACATCGGTTGGCGAATATGTCCCTGCTTGGCACTTTCTGGGATGTCGTCAGGTGCAAATTGGGTGGCAGAGGTGGGTTCCCTTGAGGTGTGGTGCTTGATCTCCGCATTATAATCCGCCATTAGCACGCAAAAAGGAACATACAGGTCGTCCAATGGGCCGATCCACCTATGGTGTGAGAGATTCTGAAAATAATCGGATTTTATTACAACCTCTTCCAATTTTGACATCAATGCGATTTGGACTGCCACCCTGTCATCATGCGTCGTGGCTACTTTCTCTAACTTTTGCATCCATTCAGGTGCCTCAATTTCAATTGTGTCCATGCCCTGTTCTGTTCGCTTACCCCCGGGTGTTGGCATCGGTACATAGGGATCCTCGAATGTTTCTTCTATTTCAATTGGCACAAGATCGTCAGGCTCGGGCTCTACCAGAGGGGAGGGCTGACGCTCATATTGCATGACCTTGCTACGTAATTCCTCAAGTTCGGCCCGGAGTTTAGTGACCTCTTCAGATGTATCTTCTGCGGTTATGCTCTTGCTGGGTGATGTCTCTCTCTTTTTCTAAAGCGACATGGGCCTCCATTAGATCTGCATGAGTTTCTAACACCACCTTCATATTCTCAGAGGGAATGGCCTTGAATCGCTCTGGGTCAATTTCCTGTGGGGAACCCTCCATGGCCGCCTCCAGATTTTCTTCGTTCTGTTTCTGTAATCTTTTATTCTCCTCTAGCGCTGTAGACATATGCTTGCGTAGGAGGCCCAAGTTCTGTCGAAGCTTCAGGTTTTTCGTGATCTGAGAATACAGCATCTCGTCCATGTGTCGTCGTTCTTCATCATCTGCTTGGGGTGGGTTGGCTACTAGTTGTGCATATTGTTCCTGTAAGGTCACATGCTGCTGTTGTAGTAGCTGCTTCTGCTCTTCAAGATCCCTACATCTTGCTTGGAGATCTTCGTGGCTTCGGAAAAGCCTTGTATGTTGGTTTTCAAGATGTTGGTAATGTTGCTGAAGTTGGGACATGCATTGATACATATTATTAAATACATTATTAAGCGGAATGGTGGGAGAAATGGTGTTGAATGCAGAGGGGAAGGGAAAGGGCAAGGGAATTGTGGATGCAGTACTGGAGAAGGGTGAGGGGGGAGGTGGGGGAATGGGAGATTGTGGGTAAATGGGGGGTGGGAGAGGTGCAGAGGTGGGTGATACCTCCATGGATTCAAAAGTGGAGGCCGTGGTGGGAGTGACGGTGAACATGGGGATTGTGGTAGCGGTGAGAGTTGTGAACGTGTATAGAGGTGTGTGTAATTGTGAACTCCCAGGAAGTGTGATCGGAGTAGTGAGGTTTACCGTGGCTGTGGTTAGACTTATGTTTTCAGTGGAAATAGAGTATGTGGGTTGACTGATGGTTTGTGCGTCGGTGTGTGTAGTGGGTGCGGAGGTGGTGACAGTAGAGGTTACAGTGGTAGAGGGAGGTGAGTGGGGCGGGTGTGGGGGAGAAGGTGGCAAGGGAGGTGATGGGGGTGCACTCGATGTGTGGGCTTCCTCGGTGTCGTGCACAGTGTGTGCTGTGCCAGTGGTTGTGGGGGTGCCTTGTGGTCCTGATCCAAATACATTCATTCATTTTCCCATTTGTGGGGGGCGTCTTCCATATCTTTTCTCTGTCCTTCGTGATTGCGCTAGTGCAGTATGCACCGTTTCAGGTACTCCCAAAGCATCTGATATCATTTCCAGGGTGGCACGGTATTGCTCATCCACGCCTTCCTCCTCCAGAATCTGGTTCATGAGGGCTTTACCTGCAGCTAACGATAGCCTGTGTTGCTCTTGAACTCCGTTCATCGTATCGTAGAGCTTCTTTAATGCGCTAGTATAGGCAGGGGCACCTTCCAGTACTTGTAGGACTTCCTGATCATACTCTTGTTCTTCTGCTTCTGATTGTCCACCCTGTGTCTCCTCATGTGCTTCTTCTTCATCGTCCATATTGACTACGTCCGGTTGGCTGGGCTGGGCTTGGTCTGGGGCAGTTTGCTGTCCACCAGCTTGCTCTGCTTTGACTTCCGCATTTACAGCGTCGATGATTCTAGCAACTTCTTCGTCCGTTAGATCCTCCAGAGTGAATCCATGCGGGAATTCCAGATCAGTCGGTACTGGTGGAAACACGAGGTTAGGGCCATCTGTGCTGTGCCTGGGTAACCTGATAGTAAATGGTTGCACTCGTCGGGGAAGTCTTGGGGTTGTTTCAGGCGTTAGGGTTGCACCGCGAGCTTGTGCACACGGCATCTGGACGGTGCCTCTCATCTTCTTTGAGGGAGGCCCTACAGCTGACAATCTGCGTTGAAACTCCTGTGCTCTGGACCAAATGAGAGCCCTCTGCACCGGTACATCATATGCGAGACATCTGTATACAATTCTTGTAAGTGCACAGCAACCATACAGCACAGACTTTTGCTTCTTATACCATCTCTGATGAGCCATATGAATCTGGTCGATAATCCAGTGGGGCATATTGATGGACAATTCAAAAGCATCCGCCAGGTAGAGGCTAAACCAGATCTTTTTGGGGGGCATTGTGAACCTCTCCTGCGCTGGGAATGCGAAATGTTGCATGAGCATGCGTAAGTGAATGGCAATCGTAGGTGTCATCGCAACCATGTCCTTCAACTTCGTCAGATTTCTGTTCTTCATATTGTCTGGAACCATAGTCTCTTTCTCTGTTGGGATGTGCATACCTTTCATGTCGAGTGCTTCTCTCACCAAGTTGATAGTCAAGCGGAAATGCTTCAGCTTGTTGCCCCTTGTGAGTGATGGGAGCACAAAGGAGCTGTATCCTTTCTTGTCTTTGCTGGGAGTGAGGGTACTAATTAAGTATGAGCACCTTAGAAAATTTGGCTTTGGTAGTTGGAACTTGAAGTAATCATAAAGTTCGGCCTTCTTCCATATCAACTTCAATCCTTCATTGTTCTGTAGCTTTTCAAACTCCCTGGTAAAGAAATGGTATCTGCCCCATCGTCCATTGAATTCGACCTCGGACTCCCACATATATGTGCCTTCACCCAGAGGTCCAGCAACGTCACTGAACCAGTGTGAGGTTTTGCCCACCGGCATTGTGTGACCCTTCGGAGGATTCTGAATTGGTATGGCATGTAATGCCCGTAATGCCATTGGTCTTTCCTTTAATTCCTCCTCGACCGGAAGGCTTTCGATGTCCACCACTTGGGGGCTGGTGCCTGCCTGGGAGCTAGTTCCTACCGTATCTGCCATTTTACTTTTTGCTGCTTGTCTCTGTGAGAATATACAAACATGTGTTAACATTAACATGAGGGTCGGGAGCGCATAACGGGTTAATAAGTGCTCGGTGCGAGTGTGCGTGCGGTTAGTCGTTCCGTAAACCTAAGAGTTAAGTGGAGTGATGTAATGTGATAGTGATGTGGTTAACAAGTTATCATGGATTTACAAATGGGGTCTGGGGGTTTGTTACAAGTCTTGGGCTGCCAAATGCAGTGGATGGGTTTTGCTCTTGGGTTCGTAGAGACTCTAGAGAGCTTTATCGGTGTTTTGGTCTGAAAATGAGGCCTTTTAGGGACCCATTTACAAGTGATTATGCTCGTGCTCATGGGCCTTGGTGTGTTCCTGAGTGTTGAAAATGACTGGATGCCGGCTGTGCGAGTGAATGGGTCACGCGGTATAGGTTGTGGCCTTGGCGTAGCTACTTGCGCCCGCAAGCAAGCCTTAGGCACCCAAATTTTTCTTGATTGTGGGATAGCCTTCATCGACTTCTTGGGCACCCAAATAGATTTCACGTTAGCAGAAGAATTTCTGACAGACCTCTTATTGGTGTCGTGTTGTTGGTTACTGATAAGAGGCTTTGCTCGTGTGGTTGGCTTGAGTGCAACCGGGTGTTCACCTTTCCTCACCCACACTTGGTTTACTTGCTGAGACATTTTGCTGCGCAGGTACTTTTGATTTCCGGCATAGGTAGTACTCTGCTTCTTCTGCCTTTGATCCACCTTTGGTTGCTGCCTCCTTCTGGCCTTTGGAAAAGAAGGGAGTTCCGTTGCGTCCCTGGCTCCTTTTTTGCGAATATCCTTCCTCTGCAACACATAGTTTTGGACAAGAACAGCATGGTCATCTTCATGTGTATTCCTGGAAGGACCAGGAGTCTGTGCCTTTCCTAGTTCCTTGAGTGCTCCATTAGCCAACTCTACTGTAATTCGACTATGATTGACCCAAACCTGAAGAAGCCCACTTCTTAAGTTTAAGTTGACTGCTTGGTCATAGATCCAGTCTTGACCCAAGACAAGGGGTTCCGTGAGATCCTCATCTTGACACACTAGTACTTTAACTATCATTGCCTCATCATGAATGTAGAGGGAAGTTCCACCTCGCCCATGCAAGGGGTTTCCACGCCTCCCAATCCTATGAGATATGCTTCCACAGGATTGACAGTTAACTGCAACTCTTGACAGTAAGACACTCTAACAGCACTAGTGGCTGCACCTGAGTCAATCAAGGCTCTTACGGACCTTGCACTCTTTCCTTGTCCTATGTCTAAGGTTACGAAAGGACGTCGATCAGTTATCCTATGTGAGCTTGTTCCTGCGACTTCACACATTGCCATATGATATCCTTGATCTCCATAGTCATTTGTTCTAGGCTGATCTCTACGTTGCCTTCGTAATTTAATCCTTCTGATGCGTTCTAAAGCTTTGGCTTGAGCTTCTTCTCGAACTCGCTTTTCTTCCTCTTTACGTTTCTTAGCAGTGTTGAGTCGGCTGAGCATTTCCTCCGTGAGGGGTTCCTGATACAACTTGACTCTGCAACCGCTAATATAGTTTGGGACAACATCACCCTCTAACGTGGCTAGTTGTACTGCTCCACTCGTGGAGATCCTATTGATGATCATAGGTCCGTAGCCTCTCTTTTCTAGTTTCCTCGCGTGTTGTTTCAGTGTGTAGACTAAGACTAGATCTCCTGCTTTCAAGCCTTTATCCTTCACATGGGCATCGAAGTATGCCTTCTGTCTCTTCTTAGCTGCATAGATTCCTGCAGCTGCTCTCAGTCTTGTCTCTCCTAACTGTTCAAGGTCAAAGATCCTAGAGGAGAGCTCATGACCTGTCCATTCGTGCTCTCGTGCTACTTTCAACATAGGTATTAAGAAGTCAAGGGGTAGCACTGCGTTTTGGCCAAATACCATCTGAAAGGGGGTGGCTTGGAGTACCGTTTTGTAGGCAACTCGATATGCCCAAACAGCATGGTGTAGCTGTTTGTCCCAATCAGAGCGTTTAGTGTTTACTAATTTCGTCAGTACATTGCATAAGATCTTATTAGTGCTCTCAGCTTGTCCATTAGCTTGAGGGTGATAAGGGGCAGACTTCTTGTGTATTACTAAGAATTCTTGGAGTAGATTTTCAATCACTTCGTTCAAGAAATGAGTGCCTCTATCACTTACAAGCTCTATAGGTAGCCCATATCTTGTGAATACATTCTCAAACAAGAATTTAGCAGTTGTCTGAGCATCGTTCTTGGTCGTGGCTTTTACCTCTACCCACTTAGTTAGATAGTCTGTTGCAACAATGATGTATTCTGCATGAGAACCCTTAGCTAGAGGATTAATAGGACCTACGAAGTCTATTCCCCACTTAGAGAATGCACGTCCACCCATCATAGGTTTCAGTGGCATCTCATCTTTTCGTATCGGGTACTGAGTTCTCTGACAGACATCACACCGTTTCACATAGGTATGTGCATCCATGTGAAGGGTAGGCCACCAGAAGCCCGCAAATAGTATTGCCTTGATCACCCGATCTGGTCCAAAGTGTCCTCCTGCTACACCTTGGTGAGCAGTTTCCAAGATCTTAAGATATTCACTCTCATGGACACATAGTCTCAGGTAACCATCTTTACCACGCTTGTATAGATTATCACCAATGAGTGAGTAATCCAGGGCTTCTTGTTCTAAACTCCTTTTCCTAGCCAGAGTCATGTCTGGAGGGAATGTGTTTGTCCTCAGGAAGGATACTAGAGGTTCGCTCCAATCTGGCACAATGGATACTTGATAAAGAGTGGCATGTTCCACAGGTGGTTTAGTGCAGCAGATTGGGCATTCCTTGCACAACTTTTGGACATCAGCTTCCATAGTCGGCCAATGCACTCCGAGTCTCTTTAGGGTCTATAAAGTTCGTTGCTTTGAGTAGTGTTGCTCTAACGCACCTACATGTGCTAATTGCAACCATTTAGCGTACTCATCCTCTTCTACGCAACAAGCCAAGATTCCTTGATCTGTGTGCTTGTACATGCTTCCAGCCATGATGTGGTAGTTTTGGGCTTTTACAACCTCTCTATTCCGTGTGTCTACCACTGGATGATTAGGCCTGTATGTCAATACTGGTACCAAGGGCTTAGCCCATTGCGGCACCACTTCCAAATTAAACAAGTAAGCATCAGGAAGGTCATCTGATACTCCTTGTGGGGCTTCTCCCGATGTGAGCCTAGAGAGGTGATCTGCTCTTAAATGCATTCTACCTTTCCTTACCACAACTTCAAAGTCATATTCCATGAGCAAGAGAAACCATCTCACTAATCTTCCTGTATTGCATGGCTTGTTTACGAGGTATAGCAATGCCTGATGATCAGTAAAAAATTTAAACTTATTTGCAAGCAAATAGTGTCTAAATTTCTTAACTGCATATACCATGCCTAATCCTTCTCTCTCCGTAGTGGTGTAATTTCGTTCAGCTGCATTCAACTGTCTACTAGCATAGGCAATTGGAAGATCCATATTACCTTCACCAGTAGGTTGAGCAAGTACACACCCAATGGCATAATTGGATGCATCCACGTGAACATGGAATGGCTTATTCCAATCTGGTGTGGTCAAGATTGGTGCTGAACATAATCTTCGTTTAAGCTCCTGGAAGGAATTCTCACATTCATCCGTCCACTCAAAGTTGGTCAGAAGTCCATACATGGGCTTTGCAATGACAGCATACATATGTATAAATCGTCGGTAATAACCACAATGCCCCATGAAAGCTTGTACTTCCTTGACAGTTTTAGGCCTAGGTAGCTCTGCTATAGCTCTCACTTTCTCTTCGTCAGTAGATATGCCACTCTTTGACACTATGTTCCCTAAAATCTTGCCTTGCCTGACCATGAAAACACATTTTTCGGGGTTCAGGCAGACTTGATATTCTCTACATTTGTCAAAGATTTGTCTGAGTTCAGGGATATGGGTTTGTCTAATGTTGGAATGAGCACAAAGATCATCAACATAGACTTCTAAGTTTTTCCTCAGGAACTCCTTAAATACATGGCACATTAGTCTCTGGAAGGTAGCTGGTGCGTTGGTAAGCCCAAATGGCATTACTCTAAAGGCAAAAATGCCCCACTCTATGGCAAATGCCGTCTTATGTTGATCCTGTGGAGCTATGGCTACTTGATTGTAGCCCGAAAATCCATCAAGGAAGCTGTACGCTTCCTTGCCTGCCACTCTTTCTAAGAGATGTTCTGTGATGGGAAGCGGATAGTTATCTCGAATCGTGGCTGCATTAACCTTTTTCAAGTTAATGCACACACGCAGCTTTCCATTTTTCTTGGGCACCACTACAATGGGGGATACCCACTCAGTGTGCTCAATTTCATATATAAATCCAGCTTCAACTAGTCTATCTATCTCTTCTTTGATCTTAGCAGCGTAATTATCGTTATATGTATAGGGTTTTTGCTTCGAGGGTTTGGCATCTGAAGTCATGGGGATGGTGTGTGAGCATATGTCGGGGTCAACACCTTTCAAATTCTTGTAACTCCAAGCGAACACATCTCTGTATTCTCTTAGCAAGGCAATTAACGCATGCTCTTCTTCCTCTGTTAGGTCATAGCCTATGTAAGTGCATCTCTCCTCTCCTTCTTCTAGGGCCACTACTATTTTCTTGGTGGTTTCTTTGTTATCATAGGCCTCTCCTAACCGTGCCTCTCGTTTAGGCATTCTTATCATGACTCTCCTGTCATCTATCTCATATTTCTTAAAATTTTCTGGAACCTCAAACAAAGATTCTTCCTCTTCTGGTGAGACTTCTCTCTTCTTCCGTTTCTTCCCTTCTTCCTTCTGGGTCACATGTGTTGCTAATCTTACATCGTTTGTAAGCTCTCCATGCCTCTGGGGTTGAAATTCTACTTCATGGAAGTATTCTTCATCTGATGCAAATGGTGGGTCCATAATGATTGACTCTAGATCGGAGTCACTTGCATCCTCAAATGCATCAGGGCTAGATTCGCATTCTTCTAGAACTGCCTCTCCCATGATTGGCTCTATGGAGAAGACTGAAATGTCATAGCCGTCCTCATCACAGTGAGGTGTCCATTGTTCTTCATTGATGGCTACGTCCATTGTTGCTAAGATTTCTGCCCAGCCATGGGGTTCAAATTCCTCGTCAGGAAAGACTACAGGTGCATAGGCTGGGTCTTGAATGGGTCTATGAGTTTCGTTTGCACCTATTTCTCTGGCCTTTTCTCTCTTCTCTTCCTCTACTGCTACTTTGCACATCCATAAGTGGGTGTCTTCATACATCCATGAGAATCCTGACCCTATGGAATGCACAGATTCCGTGTCATCTTTGGCTCTATGGATGGGGTTCCATTGGATAGGAGGTACATCTCTATGAGAGTAATCTTTGAGGTTCACTTTGGTCGTAACACCTAAGTGCTGCAGGTACAAAGAATTGGTACCCAAATCCTGTACCACTTGCAACTACCGCATAAATGGTCTTCCCAAAATCATCTCATAGGCATGATTTTTGCTAAAGTCACATATAGCAAATGTATGCTCGAACTCAACACCACAAGTGGTGAGAGTTATTCCTTCTAGCAATCCTAAGGGTCTCTCAATATGACCATCGACCATCTGCAATTTCATTCTCGTTGGCCTGAGTGCCGGCTTGCCCCAACGCTTCCATAAGGAAGTGGTGGCAATTGCAACTCCTACATCTGAGTCCAAAATTGCCTTGGTGGTGTACTCCTGGTAGGTGATGGGAAGATAGGTGTTCCCTTCTTCGCCTTCACACATATCTCCTATCTTATCCAAGGGAATTTCTGGCACCGTCCTATGGGATCCTACCTGGGAACGAGGTTTGGCTATTTCTGGTACTTGTTTGGCGACATGTTTCCATAATTCAGGTCTAACCTTGAGTAGCTCTTCTAACTTGAGATTGCACTGCACGTTAGTGTTGTTCACTACCTCTGTGTTCCTAGGTATGACTGAATCTTCGTTTCTTACCATGACTGTAGGTGTTCTCATACAGGTGGACTTAGCTTCCCATAGGCCTGTGAAGTGGGGTAGCTCTTGTATGGAATCAGACTCAAAGTCCAATCTCTCGTGAGACTGAGTACTCTCATGTTCCCCGTAAATAGATGGGATGTCTTGTGGGAATTGGTCGTGTGCATCATCCACAAGTTCAAAGGGAGGGGCGACTTCACTTTCGTTATCCCATTTATCTTCTTGAATCTCTCGTAGGAAGTCTGGTGCAAACCGATTCATAGAAGAAGAAGTGTCTGGCTCCGTAGAATTAGGCACATAAGCAACCTGGGAAGGAGGGCTTATTCTATCGTTGGCTCTCTCCTCGTTCTCATAGATGGCTGGAGCACAAGCTTCTTGGGGAGGATTACTTATTCTATTACTTTTTCGAACAGGCTCATACGCTCCCTGAGAAGGAATGTAGGCAACCTGTGGAGGTACGTAAGCTTTCGAGGGAGGCTCATCTGCCTTTTGGGGGGAAATATAAGCTTCTTGAGGAGGCACATGGGCTTCCTGAAGAGGCTGGCTTATCCGTTCTCTTACCTTTTCCTTTCTTTGAGGGGCAGGTTCCTTTTCTGATTGTGCAATTAGCCTCTCTATTCTTTCTAACAGTCCATCAAAGTGTAACTGCGTCTTAGCTGAGCTAGAGATGTTAAAGAGGCGGCTAGCTTCGAACATGGCTTGAGCCAATTCCACCATCTTAGCACAAATTTTAGTTCGTTCAAGCTCTAGCTCGGCTCTAGGGTAGCACTTTTCATGGTCAGTTACGTTTGGCCCTTCTTGGATTCTGGCCTGATATGCTTTAAGCATCATGTTTAGGTCCTCGGGAGTGGGATCTGCTAGGATTGATCCTACTTTGGGGGGTGGTGGAGTCGTATGAGGCGGGTTGGAAGGTGGTGGGTCGGATGGAGATGGGAATGGTGGTGGTGGAGTCGTGTGAGAGGGAGTTTGAGTTGTGAGTTCGGTTATTCTGGCTCTTGTTTCTCTTACGCTTTCCTCGAGTTCACTCATCTTTTTTGCCCATTGCCTTTTCATTCTTTCCCGACTGTCTTTCCAAGCTCTAGTCCTTTTCTTGGTTATGCTCTCAGTTTCACTAACCTCAGGGCCCTTTTCCTGGCTTGCCCCTTGGTTTTGCTGCAATGCCTGGGCTCTAGTGATTACTTGTACTGGTGCGGTGGAAGTCACGCTCCCTGTGGAGTCTACCACTAACCCAACAACGTTGATAGGAGTGATTTTTGGCATATTGTTGGGGTTCTTCGGGCAATCTCGTAAGAGATGCTCTTTTCCACAGTCTTGGCAAAAGCCTTGGATCGTCACTGACTGGGGTTGTGTAGGTGGAGGCAAGGGACAATCACGAATGAGGTGATCTCCTTGGCATCTGTAGCACGGTCCTCTTGGGAATGGAGGTCTTACTTGCCTAGGTTAAGGCCTAGGGTTGGGGTTTGCATACATGATGTTTGTATAATCTGACTCCCAACTAGGTTCATTTGGCTCTTCACTATAGTAGGACTCACCATGTTCAGGAGACTGCATGTAGTAGGCCTGGGGACTATCAACATGTGTAGAATCAAAGCTATGATCACTGGGATCACTTTCTGAAATCAAGGGTGTTACAGGGACTATAGCTCTATTCAGGTTTTCTTCTGCAACAACATACTTTACCGGAATCACATTAGTTGGGGCAGGTGGTTGTTGAGCTAACACTGGCTGAGGCCTTTGTTGGCTTTGGTAGGGTTGCTGATAAGGTTGCTGTGGCCTGCCATATGGCTGTGGAGGGTGCAGGCTCTGGTATCTTCCTTGCTGAGGGTATGGCTGGGGGTAGGGTTGCCTAACTGCCTGCTTGTTGTATGGGCAATCTTGTGCGGTGTGATTGGTGTATCTCCGTTCTATGGTGCAGTACTGGCTACTAGGATTTACTTGGGGCTGAGCCATAATAGGGCAGACATTCGCCATGTGGTCACCACCACAAGTATAGCACCTTTTCACAGGGGCAAACCTTGGGATTTGTTTGCTAGTTACACCTAATTTCTGAGCTACCTTCTCTGCGAGTTCCTCAATTGATGTGGATTGCGTGGAAGAGTGACTAGATGCACTATCTGAATCTTTGTAGATTTTGGAAAGCTCTAGTTCTTCCCCTAGGTTATCTTCAATGTCAATGCACATGCGTACACACTCTTCTATAGTCCTAGGGTCCTTCAGATACACATAGGATCTCAATTTTGTACTCAGCAATCCATCAAGGAATAAGGCTACTTGTTTGGCAGGTGTGGGTAGCTCCGAAACAGGGCATCTTTCAAGATATTGTCTAAATCTTCTTCCTGCCAATCTTACAGTCTCTTGGGGAGTTTGTTTGAAGCTGTGAATCAATGAGGAGGTATTGTGTCTTATGCCACTCTTAGAGAACTCTACAATGAAAGCTTCTAGGAGTTGGTCTATACACCTGAATTGTCGCTCATCCAATGGCTGAAACCATGTAAGTGCTGTGTTCCTAAGGGTTAGACCGAAGGCATTGTACTGAGTGAATAGATCCTCCACTTGTTCAGCTCTCAAGACTTGCTTGAACTCCGCCACATGATCATAGGGATCTCCTGTGCCATCAAAGTAATTCTTCATGGACTTAACGAGCTGGGTCGGTCTCAAAGTTCTTGTGTGCTCTCTAGGTCTCGGCAGAGGGAATCCATCCACATTTCTTTGGTTCCTGTGAGCTCTAAGTATCTCAGGTTCTACTCTATTCGTCTCCATCCTCGTTCTTTCTCTGCCCACTGGGTTGGCAAAGCTTACTTCTGGTCTATCTCTACTTCTGTCTCTTTGAGTTCCATGAGCTTGGGATGTTCCAGCTCCAGGGTGACCATAGGATACATTCGATCTTGGTTGGGGGAAATGAATTCACCCTTCCAAGTGTAAGCATGCCTATCATTTTCTGTCACCACAAAGATCCTTTCCGAAGTGTGATCTAAGTAGGTCACTCTACCTGGGCTATCCGGATCCTTAAACTCATAGATCATGATAGTTCCTATATCAGTTGGCTGATTAGATTTATACCTCCAAAAGGCTTCGTCAGTTTCTCGATTGAGGAGCAACTCTATGCTCTTGTTGTCTTGGGGAACCCACTCAGGTGTGATAATCCTAGTGAGAACAGATTTGCCTCGAGGGGTTTGAGGTTCTACACCCGTGTTTCCTTGCTCCAGGTCACCTAAGTCTGCTTCTGGGATCACATTCCCAAATTCATCTGTCCTGTCTGGGTGATTGGTGACTACGTATATGGTTCCTTCTTTGTCCAGGTATGCACTGTTTTCAAACTTGACTGCTGGGTGCTCTAGTCCAATGGATTGATCAGGATTTTTAATATGGACCACAGATCTTCCTAGGCCGTCCTCATAGATGCTAGCACCTAATCGGTTGTTTCTAAGGTATTCCAACTGTGTTTTGTAAGGGCCTTCTACCCTGTACAAGTAAGGCACTCCTGAACTTCCCGTAGGTCTATCCATGCCTTGAGACATCTCTGACTCACTGGTCTCAGAGCTAGGGTAGTACGAGTGGTGGCTCAACTGCTGGGCCCAAGACCTAGCAGTGTGGTTAACACTAGCCTCTGAAGATCTAAGGCTTTGTCTCTCCCTTACTAGATGTCGTCCTGATCTAAGGTTCATATGCCTATCTAAGTAGCCCAATTCTTTGCCCAGAGTACAACCTCGTTGCTGGTTACTTTATATTAGTCGCTTGGTTCTTTCTAGTTATTCCTCGTGTTTAAGGTCTTGTCTGATATTACGTCGTCAGGAATACTTGAAGGTTCTTCGTACTTTCAGGTTGATCGTTCCACGTTAGGTTCTTTTCCTTTATGTTATCGACGGTATAGAGGTTAGATTTTTAGCTTGAACTTGAGTTTTTGGGTAGTCTTCAACTTGATAACTGCCTATCGTCGCCCTGAATTACTCCTACCTCTAGTCGTTCTTAGCCTAAACTATGAATTGACAGAGGGGGTTAAAAGTTTCCAACCTTTTGTTTCCTGCTTGGTTGCCCTTGAGTGCCCAGGAAGTGTGTTCCCAAGCTTGCACTTGCACTTGCTTAGAACACCTTTCGAAGCTCTCAATAAATCTGTAAGAGTTCCAAGTTAGCCTTAAGATTTAAATTCCAATGACAGAACCAATGATTTTCATTCCTGTAGCACACACACTAACTTGCATAATGATTTTTAAGAGATCAATTCTAGAGACCCCTGACTTTGATCCCCCTGGGTATGGTCAACTTCAAAATACCCTATCTGAAAATCATTGCATTATCTTTATAAAAAACAGTTGAGGATGTGTAGTATATGCCACGAGCTTTCCAACAAGCCCTAGAGCTCAAAAAATTGATTTCGTCTGAAGAAGTTATGACTGTTCAGGGTTTAGGGGGGTAAGACAGGATTCAATCTGGCTGACAGATCCTAGGATTTTCTCCCAAAACACAAGTGTAGGAACCTCCGAAAATGCTAATGGATTGACTATTTTGCCCCAAAATTATCCCAAATTTTTGAACAAAACAAACCCTAATTTTTGGCCGAAAAGCCTGTCAATCGCGATTGACAGAGCTGTCCGTCGGGGCTGTCAATCGCGATCGACAGTGTCAATCGCGATCGACAGAGTCGATCGTGGCTGTCGATCGCGATCGACGGTATCAATCACGATCGACACGTTTTCCGGATTTTTCGCCGCAATTTCAGCCAATCGGGGGCCTATCAGTCGCGATGGACACGTGGCTACGCATGAAAGTCAATCAGTCGTTGAATTTCAGTCGATCGCGATCGACGGTGTCAATCGCGACTGACAGAGGTGTCGGTCGTGGCTGTCGATCGCGATCGACGGTATCAATCGCGATTGACAGGGTCCTACGTGGCAGTCAGTCAATCGTGGAGGTCCGTCGGTCGCGATTGACAGGGTCTATCGGTCGCGATTGACAGAGGCTGTCGGTCGCGATTGACAGAAAACCTCAGAATTTTTCTATTGTTTTTAGTGTTTTAGCATGTGCTCCTTGTGCTTGTTCTAGTGGTGCACTCAATTTTGTGAAAAGCCAAAAATTTCTGTCAGTCGCGATCGAATGAAGCCTGCGACCGCGAGACAGTTTTGATGATTTCCGTACCTGCGCAGGAAGCTGGGGATGATGATACAGCAAGAACCTGCAATGAAACTCAAGAAACATGCAAAATCCGCACACACAATCTCGCTCTCTTGCTCTCTCTCACAAGTGAAATGAGGGAAATGAGGTGGGGAAGGTGATATGATCAAAAAACAGAAATTTTCGCGATGATGGAGATGGAGGTGGGAGATGGTGATGATGATGATGGAAATGAAGATGGAGAAGAAAGTAAAAGAAAATCGATGAGAGTGAAGAAAATACCTACAACTCCAACGCGTCAACTCTACGTCTTACCATCACACGCTCGTCCTCAAAGCTCGATCCCCGGCAACGGCGCCAAAATTTGGTGTAGCTCAGTGATGAGTAGCACCTCCTTTAATGTCAATCCGGGAAGACATGAGGATGGTATGAAGACCTCGAGCAAGTGGCGGCACAAGTGCATGAGTGAGAAGCACACAAACATGCACACACATACACACACACGCGCATACACGGCAAGACAAAGAGTGAGAATCAATGGAGTTCTTTGATTACTTTCAAAAAGCTCTTACAAGTTCGTTTCAATTACAAGATAACCTCAAAAATGAGCTCTCTAGCTCTTTTTATAGTTTTTGGCTAAGTTTTGGCCTTGTCCAGACCTAGTGTCCGGCCTAGTTAAAAATTAGGTTCCAGGGCTTATTTGAGGGCTCAAACTGGATCTAAAAAATACGAAAATTGGAAGGTAGATACTTCTAAAGCTCCTCAAGCTCAAGGACTCCTTGGCTTGCACAAAATGGAGCTACAAAAAGATGGAATGGTATTTACAATGGTGTTTAGTGATAAGAATCACTTTTAATTGGTGTAGAGGTTTTGAAAAATTAAGGTTGCCTTAGTGCTAAATCTGCGTGAATGCTCATACGTGCTTCTTCCTGAAGAAAATTGTTGGCCTATTTGCCAGATCTTCGTTGACTCCCTTGTCTGCTCGTGCCTTCTCTCCCTTCTGACTCTCTTCTCTGACTGCCATGCCTCGTTAGTCCTTCAGTCCCTTGTCCGCTGCTAACAAATGGGCACGTCATATGCTAGGCACCTGTAAATTATTCTTGTTAGGGTGCAACAGCCATGAAGTACATTTTGTTGCTTCTTATTCCAGCGTTGATGGGCTAGGTGTATCTGATCGATGACCTAGTGCGGTATGTTGAGGGTGAGGTTCTCTGTTTCTGCCAAGTATAAGCTGAACCATATTTTCTTAGGGGGCATAGTGAATCGTTCTTGTGCGGGAAAAGCAAAATGTTGCATAACAGTTCGTAAGTGGAGAGCAATGGTAGGCGTCATTGCCACCATGTCCTTCAATTTATTGAGATCCTTATGCTTCATCCTACCCAGGACCATTGTTTCTTTCTCGGTGGGAATGTGCATACCTTGCATGTTCAATGCCTCCCGTACCAGATTGAGGGTCAGTTTGAATCTCTTGAGTTCGTGTCCTGGCAACAATGATGGTAGTACATAAGTACTATCGCCTCCCTTGACCCTGCTAGGAGTTATGGTACTTATGAAATAGGAGCAGCGTAGAAAATCAGGTTTAGGCAAGTGTGCTCTGAAATATCTATCCAGGCCTGCCTTGGTCCAAACTGATCGCATTACCTCTGCATTCTGATAGTTCTCGAATTCCCGAGTGAAAAAGTGGTAGCATCCCCATTTGCCATTAAATTCAATTTCTGCTTCCCAGAAGTAGGTGTCGTCACCCAATGGCCCTGCTACATCACTAAACCAATGAGCATGTTTCCCCACTTGAGAAGTGTGTCCCTGAGGAGGGTCCTGGATAGGAAGGACATGCACCGCTTGAAGTTCTTGAGGCCTTTCGGTGAGTGGCGGTGTCGGGAAGAAGGAGGTCGTGGTTCGGGAAGCCGGCGCCTGGGGTTGGATCAGGCCCCGCTCTGGTGCGCCGTTCCCGCTGTCCTGCGAGGGGCGTCTGCGCGCTGGGCGCCTCGCCTGTGCTCTCCGGAGCGTGCGCGATCCTCGTACGTGTGGGACCCTCGCCCCTCGGAAGTGTCGAGACGTGGGACCGTGGGCGTCGGAAAGAGACGAATCAGATACAGCACTGATACTCGGAATCACTGGGTCGGAGTGAATACAAACTCGATGATACAATAAAATCTGAATAATACAGTAAAGCCCGCTACAGTGCGGGTCGATAATACAAAATGAAAGCCGCCGCTACAGTGCGGGCCGGCTAGTGTAAACTCTAGATCCCGCTACAGTGCGAGAAATCGCCCTCGAGTCTCGGTAGTCTTCAGAACTTTTCTTTTCTTCCGTCTTCGGTCAATACTTTACTTCAAGTCTGCTTGGCAATATATTTTCTTCACTTTACTTCGGAATCCAGCAGTCACTTCATATAATATCTTCTAAATCATCAACCTGGAGGAGACGATCCACAAGGAGATCCACAGGGTGGGGGTTTTATCATGTTAGTACATTTAGAACTCATGAAAAAACACGCTTATGGTAGTCATATGACACACACATGTAGCCAAAAAAATTCTTATATAAAAGAAGGTATTTATGTGCATAGAAACACCTTCTTTATGCATAGAATTTCTTTGGCTATTTTCATCCATAAGCGAATCTCACTTGCATCCTTACTTGCATTTTAATCACTTTATGCATCGATCTACACTTAGGCGAGTTCATATGGATACATAAATGCATAAATTCATTTGTTCACATATTTAATTGCATGCCCTTACACGCATTGTGAAAGATAAAGTCACACTCACTCATGGTCCCAATCGCAATCTTCTTCATGCATATGCAAAATGCACTCCTAGATACATAGATATGTTGTTGAGCGAAGGATTAATAGGATACGAGATGAAATGTTGCATTGTTCTTCATTTATTCTCTAGATAATTTCTCCATTTAAAACATTATTCTTGTATATTTGTGTAATGAGCAATTTATCCCCTTTAGCTTTGCTCTTTATCGATTCCCCTACCGGTCCTTGGATTAGAAGGCTCTCTTTTCTTTGTTTTATTGAAATCCATATCTTCCTAAGGAATTGACACAATCGTGTAGAGACTCTAGCTTTAATATAGGGGTTTCCCTAATATCAAACGGCCTTCATCTAGCACATGGTCAACGGATTTCATCAAATTTCTTAGATCATCATTAAATTGCAGTGCTAAGGGTCTGTAAATGCATCCGATGTTATTATTCAGTTTGGACGTTGCTCACTAGATTTCTCTCTCCATGTGTTGCTACCCTCTACAACTATCGACTGCCATCCTCTTCTCTCTCTCCACTGACCTCATGCATCGACTTCTGGCTCTCTTCTTTGTGAAATTCTAGAGTAGCATGTGCGCCTCTCTTCACTCATAAGCCTCCACGTGTCGCAGCCGAATCTGTCGTCTCTCTCTCTTTCTCTCTCTCTCTCTCTCATGTGCGCCTGCGTGCGCGCAGCCGCCATGGGAGGGGGAGAGAGAGATATTCCCTCTCCTTATCTAGTGCCACCAGAGCCACTCTCTCCTCCGACTCTTCTGCAGGCTGGGCTCTCGGAACTCCACCAATTGACCGACTGTATGTCTCTGAGATAGCAACACGCGCCTACAGAGCCATCTCTTGCAGGATTTTCTCCGCCTGCGCGCAAGCATAGCGCCCGATCAGAGTTCGTGTCTATCTGACACGTAGATCAGGAAGAGAGGCTACGAACTTTTCTGCGCTCAGCCTCTCCCTCCTCTCTGTTGATGTGCATATAGCGTCAAACTCTCTCTCTCAGCGCTCACTCCGTCAGGCGCCTCCGCAACAGACAAGAATCTCTCTCTCTCATCATCTGACATTCCTCTCCTGTGAAAGCACGTCTCCATTCCTCTGCGTCAAAGCAGCGCCCCCATATTCTCTCTCCTGCCTCCGCGTGATTGTCACTAGCAATTTAGCACCGCCATAGTCGTTTCTCTCTTCCAAGTGCGTAGGGAGTCGACAAGTTTCCAGACGATGCGCTCAACAGCCGCCATCGAGTGGCTTTCTTTCATGCTCTCTCTCTATCTTCCAGATGACTCTCTATGTGCACAGAGACCATTTCCACGTGCCCTCTAGCTACCTCTCTCTGCAAACTGCAGCGCCTCCAAGCTCTTCTTCTCTCCACGTGTTCTACGACACATTCCCTCTCCATGAAGCTCTGCGCATCTATAGCCACAACCTCTCGCCTGAAGCAACTCTCCACACTCTCTCCTTATACCAGACACGCAGCACCGACAATCCTCTCTCTGTGTGATAAAATTATCATCCGGCAGCCAATCACCGCCCATCACATCTCTGTGTTTTATCGAGCTAATTTTATGTAATGAAAAAGATGAAACTACAACTCTCAGGGAATAACTACGCACAAAAGACAGAAAAATGGACTTATGGCAAGTGAAAAATCCTCCCTCTCAGTCTCTCTCTCATGGGCATGGTAATGAAGAGCATGAGCAAGAACATGGAAACATGGATGAATGGAAATAGACAAGAAGCATACCTGGAGGAGACGATCCACAAGGAGATCCACAGGGTGGGGAAGAAACAAATGAGTATGGACTTATTTATAGGCCCCTCCCTAGGACTTCCTTCTAGAACGTTCTAACCTCCTCAATGAATTTTCTATTTTTGGTAGTCTTTTAATTTTTCCCTAGACTAAGGTTTCCATTTCACACTGGATATTTACAGTTTAATTGGGTTTTAGGGTTTGGCCTACAGAAACCGCCATTTCCAAGGGTCCAACCTAAAGTTTTTGATCGGGAAAAGTAAGGGTTTGCTTACAATTATCTTAAACTCGCCAATTCATGGGTTTATTTACAATTTTGACTTAAATTCCAAGGGTTTCCAAGGGTTCAAGTCCGATTTTCATGGGATAAACTCGTGTTTCCAGTCAGTTTCAAGGGTCAAACCTAAAGTTTTCATGGGTCTAACGTCAGTTATTTACACGCACGGTCTAACACACATCTCAAACATGTTTTCGCATCACAAAATCAATTAATTTGGCCTAAATATGTACAAAATATACCACTCTCTCGATCAAAACATCACACAAAAACTCAAAAACAATGAACTTTTGAAAAAAAACTAGTGCACACTCCCTGCGGGATTTCATCCCGACATTCGCCCCCGCTAAACCTGCACATCGTCCCGATGGGCCAACCTGCAAGACTCAACAGAAGCGCATCAGGGTTCTTTTTAAAATCTCTTTACACTTTTTATCTTTTTCTTTTCAAAACTCAAATCATGATCTCATGCAGTCATGCAATCTTTTATAAAGATTAGTACGAATTTTAGAAAATTAGGTAGATTCAAGCTTCACAAACATCATATTATGTTTCTGCGTCTGCACTCTGACAAGTAATCACATGAATAAATCGTCGGCTTTCTAGATCTTTTGTTTGTTCAACTGGTTCAGATCCAACTGCTCATTCTAAGTACTAGCATATACATATGTTTCTACTAACTCAGTTTGTAGAATATACCTCGATTCCTACTATTTATCTCCTACTTGTCCAGCTCTCCATTAGATCTTTCTTTCTTTTTCTTTTTCTTTTTCATTTTTCTTTTTCTTTTTCTTTTCCTCTTCATCTCAGCATTTCTTTTTATCTTTTATTTTTCACAAATCGGCCTATGTCGAGATCGGGTGCGACTCATGGACTTGTCCGCCCGGCCAAGTTTATTCCACCTGTCTGCCGACCCGGCATAGCGCACGACATACACAACGTCAGCCCTGCATGAAATCGACGTCAGCTCGTGGCTCTGATCACCCGATCAGAGTGACTCCACCCGCCTACCGACCCATACAGGCGCATGACAACAGATAGGTCAGGCCTACGACGAAACTAGCTACGGCTCGTGGCCTTGATCACCCGACCAAGGTGGTTCCACCCGCCTACTAGCCCATCGTAGCGCACCAACAACATACACGCACATATAAGCTGGCATGAGTATGAATGTTTCTTTATATCACGATCCATATGGAGGTAAGATCTCATAAGAAATAAATACTAGGATCCAAAGTTTCCCACTCACTAAGTGTTCAAATCAATCAGCATATACATGCACTCGGTCTAAGCATGTCATCACATTCCCAAACTTTCACTCCCAAAAGTCTCTAGTCCACTAACTGATCCTATTCATATAATTTCTAGCCGCTCATGCTTCATGCAAACCCATAATAGATCTTTGTTATCTTCATTCTACATGATTTTCACAAACTCATACATATCTTTATCACACACAGTAATGCAATGCAAATGCTCTGACAGAAAGAAAACACATCTCAAATCAGAAACGTTTCACCTGGTCATTTTTCTTCATTTTGATCCAGCTTTTCTTTATCTTCATGGTCTATCATTCTTCATCAGCATCAGCCTCAGTGTCATCAGTTCCCTCCAATGTCATCAGTATCCTCCAGTGTCATCAGTATCCTCCAGTATCATAATCATCATAATCATCATCAATCACCATAAACCATCAATCATCATCATTTTCATCATCGATCATCACCATCAATCATGCGTTTTCATCAATTATTATCATTCATTTTCATCAATTATCATCATGCATTATCATCAATCTTTATCACTCAATAGCTCCTGATCATTCTCATGCGTTTTTTATTATGATTCTACTTCAATCATCATTCAAGGTTTGCAAATATGTCTTGAAACGTTAGGTTTCTACTTCTTCTATTCTTCTTCAAACTCTTAGAAGTCTTTGAAGTTGTCTTTACACTTCCCTCAATTTGCGCAATAATATGATCAAGTAACTGTTTTTCTGCTTTGTTAACTCGTTTATCACATTTTATATCTTCTTCAATCTCTTCTTCACTCTTTTCATGTTCAATTTGTTTGTCAAAGTTTAATTGAGACTGTAATTTTGCAACCTTCTCTTGATCAAATAGATTCTCATTATTTAAAATTTTTGGATCAAACGAAACATATACATCATGTTCTTTCTTTGATTTTTCTCTTTCAAACTCTCTTTTATGATCAATTGCCATTTGTTCTCTTAGTATCTGCTCAATATTTTGCTTCTCGACCTTTATTTGTTTACCTTTGGTTTCTTCAATAGATTTCTCTTGACTCTCAATAGATAGTAGGCTCTTTTGTTCATCAGATTTACTATTCTCAAGTCTTTTTGGTTTCCACACTCTTTGAATTGATTTCGATCTAGTCTTAGTCTCTTCAAAATATTCTCTCATTCCACCTTTTCCTACATTCAAAGGTAAAGGGGATTCATCTTGAAACTTACAAATTTTACCTTCATGTTCCTTCACTAGTCTATGTTTGCATGCACTTTCATATGCCAGACAATCCCAAAACATATGTCCATACTGGTCGCACCAAAAGCAACATATAGGTCTCTTCTCAACCCGACTTGATTTCCTAGGTATCACTCTAGGCGTGGGTCTTCTAAGACCTGCTGACTCTTTCTGTGCAAATATGCTTTGGACTTTTACCTCATGGTCATTATCACGTTTCCATACTTGTAGGTCATTAACTTGGTTTGTCAACATATCAACTTTATGTTTTAATTCAGAAATCTCAAAATCCATTTCATTTTTTAGATCTTTAATGCTTATGCCCATTAACTGAATAGTATCTGATATTGCATTTATAGTTTGCATTAAAGTCATCACGATACCAAATTTTGATCTTATGGATTCATTTGTGTTAATTTCTATTTCCTTAATTCGTTCCTCATATTTCGTAAATTGTTCCTCAATCATTTTGTTCATTTTAGTTTCTTGTGCACAGATATATGGACTAAACTAGTGCAGATAGTGAATGCTCAAGCTCAGAAAACAAGACAACCTTTCTATTCAATGTGCGTGTGAAACAATGCAAAATTCAAATAACTTGAAGTGCTAGTACCTGGAGTCTCTGTCTGATGCCGAGGTTCCTGTCTCTGTCTTCTCAAGGAGCGGGTGACACGTAGAGGATCACCGGGCAACCACCTCGCTTCACGTCGGGTTCAGGTGTCGGGAAGAAGGAGGTCGTGGTTCGGGAAGCCGGCGCCTGGGGTTGGATCAGGCCCCGCTCTGGTGCGCCGTTCCCGCTGTCCTGCGAGGGGCGTCTGCGCGCTGGGCGCCTCGCCTGTGCTCTCCGGAGCGTGCGCGATCCTCGTACGTGTGGGACCCTCGCCCCTCGGAAGTGTCGAGACGTGGGACCGTGGGCGTCGGAAAGAGACGAATCAGATACAGCACTGATACTCGGAATCACTGGGTCGGAGTGAATACAAACTCGATGATACAATAAAATCTGAATAATACAGTAAAGCCCGCTACAGTGCGGGTCGATAATACAAAATGAAAGCCGCCGCTACAGTGCGGGCCGGCTAGTGTAAACTCTAGATCCCGCTACAGTGCGAGAAATCGCCCTCGAGTCTCGGTAGTCTTCAGAACTTTTCTTTTCTTCCGTCTTCGGTCAATACTTTACTTCAAGTCTGCTTGGCAATATATTTTCTTCACTTTACTTCGGAATCCAGCAGTCACTTCATATAATATCTTCTAAATCATCAACCTGGAGGAGACGATCCACAAGGAGATCCACAGGGTGGGGGTTTTATCATGTTAGTACATTTAGAACTCATGAAAAAACACGCTTATGGTAGTCATATGACACACACATGTAGCCAAAAAAATTCTTATATAAAAGAAGGTATTTATGTGCATAGAAACACCTTCTTTATGCATAGAATTTCTTTGGCTATTTTCATCCATAAGCGAATCTCACTTGCATCCTTACTTGCATTTTAATCACTTTATGCATCGATCTACACTTAGGCGAGTTCATATGGATACATAAATGCATAAATTCATTTGTTCACATATTTAATTGCATGCCCTTACACGCATTGTGAAAGATAAAGTCACACTCACTCATGGTCCCAATCGCAATCTTCTTCATGCATATGCAAAATGCACTCCTAGATACATAGATATGTTGTTGAGCGAAGGATTAATAGGATACGAGATGAAATGTTGCATTGTTCTTCATTTATTCTCTAGATAATTTCTCCATTTAAAACATTATTCTTGTATATTTGTGTAATGAGCAATTTATCCCCTTTAGCTTTGCTCTTTATCGATTCCCCTACCGGTCCTTGGATTAGAAGGCTCTCTTTTCTTTGTTTTATTGAAATCCATATCTTCCTAAGGAATTGACACAATCGTGTAGAGACTCTAGCTTTAATATAGGGGTTTCCCTAATATCAAACGGCCTTCATCTAGCACATGGTCAACGGATTTCATCAAATTTCTTAGATCATCATTAAATTGCAGTGCTAAGGGTCTGTAAATGCATCCGATGTTATTATTCAGTTTGGACGTTGCTCACTAGATTTCTCTCTCCATGTGTTGCTACCCTCTACAACTATCGACTGCCATCCTCTTCTCTCTCTCCACTGACCTCATGCATCGACTTCTGGCTCTCTTCTTTGTGAAATTCTAGAGTAGCATGTGCGCCTCTCTTCACTCATAAGCCTCCACGTGTCGCAGCCGAATCTGTCGTCTCTCTCTCTTTCTCTCTCTCTCTCTCTCATGTGCGCCTGCGTGCGCGCAGCCGCCATGGGAGGGGGAGAGAGAGATATTCCCTCTCCTTATCTAGTGCCACCAGAGCCACTCTCTCCTCCGACTCTTCTGCAGGCTGGGCTCTCGGAACTCCACCAATTGACCGACTGTATGTCTCTGAGATAGCAACACGCGCCTACAGAGCCATCTCTTGCAGGATTTTCTCCGCCTGCGCGCAAGCATAGCGCCCGATCAGAGTTCGTGTCTATCTGACACGTAGATCAGGAAGAGAGGCTACGAACTTTTCTGCGCTCAGCCTCTCCCTCCTCTCTGTTGATGTGCATATAGCGTCAAACTCTCTCTCTCAGCGCTCACTCCGTCAGGCGCCTCCGCAACAGACAAGAATCTCTCTCTCTCATCATCTGACATTCCTCTCCTGTGAAAGCACGTCTCCATTCCTCTGCGTCAAAGCAGCGCCCCCATATTCTCTCTCCTGCCTCCGCGTGATTGTCACTAGCAATTTAGCACCGCCATAGTCGTTTCTCTCTTCCAAGTGCGTAGGGAGTCGACAAGTTTCCAGACGATGCGCTCAACAGCCGCCATCGAGTGGCTTTCTTTCATGCTCTCTCTCTATCTTCCAGATGACTCTCTATGTGCGCAGAGACCATTTCCACGTGCCCTCTAGCTACCTCTCTCTGCAAACTGCAGCGCCTCCAAGCTCTTCTTCTCTCCACGTGTTCTACGACACATTCCCTCTCCATGAAGCTCTGCGCATCTATAGCCACAACCTCTCGCCTGAAGCAACTCTCCACACTCTCTCCTTATACCAGACACGCAGCACCGACAATCCTCTCTCTGTGTGATAAAATTATCATCCGGCAGCCAATCACCGCCCATCACATCTCTGTGTTTTATCGAGCTAATTTTATGTAATGAAAAAGATGAAACTACAACTCTCAGGGAATAACTACGCACAAAAGACAGAAAAATGGACTTATGGCAAGTGAAAAATCCTCCCTCTCAGTCTCTCTCTCATGGGCATGGTAATGAAGAGCATGAGCAAGAACATGGAAACATGGATGAATGGAAATAGACAAGAAGCATACCTGGAGGAGACGATCCACAAGGAGATCCACAGGGTGGGGAAGAAACAAATGAGTATGGACTTATTTATAGGCCCCTCCCTAGGACTTCCTTCTAGAACGTTCTAACCTCCTCAATGAATTTTCTATTTTTGGTAGTCTTTTAATTTTTCCCTAGACTAAGGTTTCCATTTCACACTGGATATTTACAGTTTAATTGGGTTTTAGGGTTTGGCCTACAGAAACCGCCATTTCCAAGGGTCCAACCTAAAGTTTTTGATCGGGAAAAGTAAGGGTTTGCTTACAATTATCTTAAACTCGCCAATTCATGGGTTTATTTACAATTTTGACTTAAATTCCAAGGGTTTCCAAGGGTTCAAGTCCGATTTTCATGGGATAAACTCGTGTTTCCAGTCAGTTTCAAGGGTCAAACCTAAAGTTTTCATGGGTCTAACGTCAGTTATTTACACGCACGGTCTAACACACATCTCAAACATGTTTTCGCATCACAAAATCAATTAATTTGGCCTAAATATGTACAAAATATACCACTCTCTCGATCAAAACATCACACAAAAACTCAAAAACAATGAACTTT